>CAWVQR010000015.1:0-109190 GCA_963932245.1 Tachinus rufipes
CACATGCTTTCAAACACAAATGAAATTTTCGAAAATCGAGCAAAAAGTCGATTTTTTTTTTGATTCACATGCTTTCAAACACAAATGAAATTTTCGAAAATCGAGCAAAAAGTCGATTTTTTTTCGTTTCACATGCTTTCAAACACAAATGAAATTTTCGAAAATCGAGCAAAACGTCGATTTTTTTTTCGTTTCACATGCTTTCAAACGAAAATAAAATCTTCGAAAATTGAGCAAAAAGTCGATTTTTTTTTTCGTTTCACATGCTTTCAAAACATAAATGAAATTTTCAAAAATCGAGCAAAAAGTCGATTTTTTTTCGTTTTTTACGCGTTTCACATGCTTTCAAACACAAATGAAATTTTCGAAAATCGAGCAAAAAGTCGATTTTTTTTCGTTTCACATGCTTTCAAACACAAATGAAATTTTCGAAAATCGAGCAAAAAGTCGATTTTTTTTTCGTTTCACATGCTTTCAAACACAAATGAAATTTTCGAAAATCGAGCAAAAAGTCGATTTTTTTTTCGTTTCACATGCTTTCAAACACAAATGAAATTTTTGAAAATCGAGCAAAAAGTCGATTTTTTTTTCGTTTCACATGCTTTCAAACACAAATGAAATTTTCGAAAATCGAGCAAAACGTCGATTTTTTTTTCGTTTCACATGCTTTCAAACACAAATGAAATTTTCGAAAATCGAGGAAAAAGTTGATTTTCTTTTCGTTTCACATGCTTTCAAACACAAATGAAATTTTCAAAAATTGAGTGGAGTCGATTTTTTTTCGTTTTTTACGCGTTTCACATGCTTTCAAACACAAATGAAATTTTCGAAAATCGAGCAAAAAGTCGATTTTTTTTTCGTTTCACATGCTTTCAAACACAAATGAAATTTTCGAAAATCGAGCAAAAAGTCGATTTTTTTTTCGTTTCACATGCTTTCAAACACAAATGAAATTTTCGAAAATCGAGCAAAAAGTCGATTTTTTTTTCGTTTCACATGCTTTCAAACACAAATGAAATTTTCCGAAAATCGAGCAAAAAGTCGATTTTTTTTTCGTTTCACATGCTTTCAAACACAAATGAAATTTTCAAAAATCGAGTGAAGAGTCGATTTTTTTTCGTTTTTTACGCGTTTCACATGCTTTCAAACACAAATGAAATTTTCGAAAATCGAGCAAAAAGTCGATTTTTTTTTTGATTCACATGCTTTCAAACACAAATGAAATTTTCGAAAATCGAGCAAAAAGTCGATTTTTTTTCGTTTCACATGCTTTCAAACGAAAATAAAATCTTCGAAAATTGAGCAAAAAGTCGATTTTTTTTTTCGTTTCACATGCTTTTAAACACAAATGAAATTTTCAAAAATCGAGTGAAGAGAGTCGATTTTTTTTCGTTTTTTACGCGTTTCACATGCTTTCAACACAAATGAAATTTTCGAAAATCGAGCAAAAAGTCGATTTTTTTTTTTCGTTTCACATGCTTTCAAACACAAATGAAATTTTCAAAAATCGAGTGAAGAGTCGAGTTTTTTTCGTTTTTTACGCGTTTCACATGCTTTCAAACACAAATGAAATTTTCGAAAATCGAGCAAAAAGTCGATTTTTTTTTCGTTTCACATGCTTTTAAACACAAATGAAATTTTCGAAAATCGAGCAAAAAGTCGATTTTTTTTTTGTTTCACATGCTTTTAAACACAAATGAAATTTTCGAAAATCGAGCAAAAAGTCGATTTTTTTTCGTTTCACATGCTTTCAAACACAAATGAAATTTTCGAAAATCGAGCAAAAAGTCGATTTTTTTTTCGTTTCACATGCTTTCAAACACAAATGAAATTTTCAAAAATCGAGTGAAGAGTCGATTTTTTTTCGTTTTTTACGCGTTTCACATGCTTTCAAACACAAATGAAATTTTCGAAAATCGAGCAAAAAGTCGATTTTTTTTTCGTTTCACATGCTTTCAAACACAAATGAAATTTTCGAAAATCGAGCAAAAAGTCGATTTTTTTTTTCGTTTCACATGCTTTCAAACACAAATGAAATTTTCAAAAATCGAGTGAAGAGTCGATTTTTTTTCGTTTTTTACGCGTTTCACATGCTTTCAAACACAAATGAAATTTTCGAAAATCGAGCAAAAAGTCGATTTTTTTTTCGTTTCACATGCTTTCAAACACAAATGAAATTTTCGAAAATCGAGCAAAAAGTCGATTTTTTTTTCGTTTCACATGCTTTCAAACACAAATGAAATTTTCAAAAATCGAGTGAAGAGTCGATTTTTTTTCGTTTTTTACGCGTTTCACATGCTTTCAAACACAAATGAAATTTTCGAAAATCGAGCAAAAAGTCGATTTTTTTTTTGATTCACATGCTTTCAAACACAAATGAAATTTTCGAAAATCGAGCAAAAAGTCGATTTTTTTTCGTTTCACATGCTTTCAAACACAAATGAAATTTTCGAAAATCGAGCAAAAAGTCGATTTTTTTTTCGTTTCACATGCTTTCAAACACAAATGAAATTTTCGAAAATCGAGCAAAAAGTCGATTTTTTTTTCGTTTCACATGCTTTCAAACACAAATGAAATTTTCAAAAATCGAGTGAAGAGTCGATTTTTTTTCGTTTTTTACGCGTTTCACATGCTTTCAAACACAAATGAAATTTTTGAAAATCGAGCAAAAAGTCGATTTTTTTTTCGTTTCACATGCTTTCAAACACAAATGAAATTTTCGAAAATCGAGCAAAAAGTCGATTTTTTTTTCGTTTCACATGCTTTCAAACACAAATGAAATTTTCAAAAATCGAGTGAAGAGTCGATTTTTTTTCGTTTTTTACGCGTTTCACATGCTTTCAAACACAAATGAAATTTTCGAAAATCGAGCAAAAAGTCGATTTTTTTTTCGTTTCACATGCTTTCAAACACAAATGAAATTTTCGAAAATCGAGCAAAAAGTCGATTTTTTTTTCGTTTCACATGCTTTCAACACAAATGAAATTTTCAAAAATCGAGTGAAGAGTCGATTTTTTTTCGTTTTTTACGCGTTTCACATGCTTTCAAACACAAATGAAATTTTCGAAAATCGAGCAAAAAGTCGATTTTTTTTTCGTTTCACATGCTTTCAAACACAAATGAAATTTTCAAAAATCGAGTGAAGAGTCGATTTTTTTTCGTTTTTTACGCGTTTCACATGCTTTCAAACACAAATGAAATTTTCGAAAATCGAGCAAAAAGTCGATTTTTTTTTTGATTCACATGCTTTCAAACACAAATGAAATTTTCGAAAATCGAGCAAAAAGTCGATTTTTTTTCGTTTCACATGCTTTCAAACACAAATGAAATTTTCGAAAATCGAGCAAAACGTCGATTTTTTTTTCGTTTCACATGCTTTCAAACGAAAATAAAATCTTCGAAAATTGAGCAAAAAGTCGATTTTTTTTTTCGTTTCACATGCTTTCAAACATAAATGAAATTTTCAAAAATCGAGCAAAAAGTCGATTTTTTTTCGTTTTTTACGCGTTTCACATGCTTTCAAACACAAATGAAATTTTCGAAAATCGAGCAAAAAGTCGATTTTTTTTCGTTTCACATGCTTTCAAACACAAATGAAATTTTCGAAAATCGAGCAAAAAGTCGATTTTTTTTTCGTTTCACATGCTTTCAAACACAAATGAAATTTTCGAAAATCGAGCAAAAAGTCGATTTTTTTTTCGTTTCACATGCTTTCAAACACAAATGAAATTTTCAAAAATCGAGTGAAGAGTCGATTTTTTTTCGTTTTTTACGCGTTTCACATGCTTTCAAACACAAATGAAATTTTCGAAAATCGAGCAAAAAGTCGATTTTTTTTTCGTTTCACATGCTTTCAAACACAAATGAAATTTTCGAAAATCGAGCAAAAAGTCGATTTTTTTTTCGTTTCACATGCTTTCAAACACAAATGAAATTTTCGAAAATCGAGCAAAAAGTCGATTTTTTTTTCGTTTCACATGCTTTCAAACACAAATGAAATTTTCAAAAATCGAGTGAAGAGTCGATTTTTTTTCGTTTTTTACGCGTTTCACATGCTTTTAAACACAAATGAAATTTTCGAAAATCGAGCAAAAAGTCGATTTTTTTTCGTTTCACATGCTTTCAAACACAAATGAAATTTTCGAAAATCGAGCAAAAAGTCGATTTTTTTTTTGATTCACATGCTTTCAAACACAAATGAAATTTTCAAAAATCGAGTGAAGAGTCGATTTTTTTTCGTTTTTTACGCGTTTCACATGCTTTCAAACACAAATGAAATTTTCGAAAATCGAGCAAAAAGTCGATTTTTTTTTCGTTTCACATGCTTTCAAACACAAATGAAATTTTCGAAAATCGAGCAAAAAGTCGATTTTTTTTTCGTTTCACATGCTTTCAAACACAAATGAAATTTTCGAAAATCGAGCAAAAAGTCGATTTTTTTTTCGTTTCACATGCTTTCAAACACAAATGAAATTTTCGAAAATCGAGCAAAATGTCGATTTTTTTTTCGTTTCACATGCTTTCAAACACAAATGAAATTTTCGAAAATCGAGCAAAAAGTCGATTTTTTTTTCGTTTCACATGCTTTCAAACACAAATGAAATTTTCGAAAATCGAGCAAAAAGTCGATTTTTTTTTCGTTTCACATGCTTTCAAACACAAATGAAATTTTCGAAAATCGAGCAAAAAGTCGATTTTTTTTTCGTTTCACATGCTTTCAAACACAAATGAAATTTTCGAAAATCGAGCAAAAAGTCGATTTTTTTTTCGTTTCACATGCTTTCAAACACAAATGAAATTTTCAAAAATCGAGCAAAAAGTCGATTTTTTTTTCGTTTCACATGCTTTCAAACACAAATGAAATTTTCGAAAATCGAGCAAAAAGTCGATTTTTTTTTCGTTTCACATGCTTTCAAACACAAATGAAATTTTCGAAAATCGAGCAAAATGTCGATTTTTTTTTCGTTTCACATGCTTTCAGACACAAATGAAATTTTTGAAAATCGAGCAAAAAGTCGATTTTTTTTTCGTTTCACATGCTTTCAAACACAAATGAAATTTTCGAAAATCGAGCAAAAATTCGATTTTTTTTTCGTTTCACATGCTTTCAAACACAAATGAAATTTTCGAAAATCGAGCAAAAAGTCGATTTTTTTTTCGTTTCACATGCTTTCAAACACAAATGAAATTTTCGAAAATCGAGCAAAATGTCGATTTTTTTTTCGTTTCACATGCTTTCAGACACAAATGAAATTTTTGAAAATCGAGCAAAAAGTCGATTTTTTTTTCGTTTCACATGCTTTTAAACACAAATGAAATTTTCAATAATCCAGTGAAGAGTCGATTTTTTTTCGTTTTTTACGCGTTTCACATGCTTTCAAACACAAATGAAATTTTCGAAAATCGAGCAAAAAGTCGATTTTTTTTTCGTTTCACATGCTTTCAAACACAAATGAAATTTTCGAAAATCGAGCAAAAAGTCGATTTTTTTTTCGTTTCACATGCTTTCAAACACAAATGAAATTTTCGAAAATCGAGCAAAAAGTCGATTTTTTTTTCGTTTCACATGCTTTCAAACACAAATGAAATTTTCAAAAATCGAGTGAAGAGTCGATTTTTTTTCGTTTTTTACGCGTTTCACATGCTTTCAAACACAAATGAAATTTTCGAAAATCGAGCAAAAAGTCGATTTTTTTTTCGTTTCACATGCTTTCAAACACAAATGAAATTTTCGAAAATCGAGCAAAAAGTCGATTTTTTTTTCGTTTCACATGCTTTCAAACACAAATGAAATTTTCAAAAATCGAGTGAAGAGTCGATTTTTTTTCGTTTTTTACGCGTTTCACATGCTTTCAAACACAAATGAAATTTTCGAAAATCGAGCAAAAAGTCGATTTTTTTTCGTTTCACATGCTTTCAAACACAAATGAAATTTTCGAAAATCGAGCAAAACGTCGATTTTTTTTTCGTTTCACATGCTTTCAAACGAAAATAAAATCTTCGAAAATTGAGCAAAAAGTCGATTTTTTTTTTCGTTTCACATGCTTTTAAACACAAATGAAATTTTCAATAATCGAGTGAAGAGTCGATTTTTTTTCGTTTTTTACGCGTTTCACATGCTTTCAAACACAAATGAAATTTTCGAAAATCGAGCAAAAAGTCGATTTTTTTTTCGTTTCACTTGCTTTCAAACACAAATGAAATTTTCAAAAATCGAGTGAAGAGTCGATTTTTTTTCGTTTTTTACGCGTTTCACATGCTTTCAACACAAATGAAATTTTCGAAAATCGAGCAAAAAGTCGATTTTTTTTTTCGTTTCACATGCTTTCAAACACAAATGAAATTTTCAAAAATCGAGTGAAGAGTCGATTTTTTTTCGTTTTTTACGCGTTTCACATGCTTTCAAACACAAATGAAATTTTCGAAAATCGAGCAAAAAGTCGATTTTTTTTTCGTTTCACATGCTTTCAAACACAAATGAAATTTTCGAAAATCGAGCAAAAAGTCGATTTTTTTTTCGTTTCACATGCTTTCAAACACAAATGAAATTTTCAAAAATCGAGTGAAGAGTCGATTTTTTTTCGTTTTTTACGCGTTTCACATGCTTTCAAACACAAATGAAATTTTCGAAAATCGAGCAAAAAGTCGATTTTTTTTCGTTTCACATGCTTTCAAACACAAATGAAATTTTCGAAAATCGAGCAAAACGTCGATTTTTTTTTCGTTTCACATGCTTTCAAACGAAAATAAAATCTTCGAAAATTGAGCAAAAAGTCGATTTTTTTTTTCGTTTCACATGCTTTTAAACACAAATGAAATTTTCAATAATCGAGTGAAGAGTCGATTTTTTTTCGTTTTTTACGCGTTTCACATGCTTTCAAACACAAATGAAATTTTCGAAAATCGAGCAAAAAGTCGATTTTTTTTTCGTTTCACTTGCTTTCAAACACAAATGAAATTTTCAAAAATCGAGTGAAGAGTCGATTTTTTTTCGTTTTTTACGCGTTTCACATGCTTTCAACACAAATGAAATTTTCGAAAATCGAGCAAAAAGTCGATTTTTTTTTTTCGTTTCACATGCTTTTAAACACAAATGAAATTTTCAAAAATCGAGTGAAGAGTCGATTTTTTTTCGTTTTTTACGCGTTTCACATGCTTTCAAACACAAATGAAATTTTCGAAAATCGAGCAAAAAGTCGATTTTTTTTCGTTTCACATGCTTTCAAACACAAATGAAATTTTCGAAAATCGAGCAAAAAGTCAATTTTTTTTTTTGATTCACATGCTTTCAAACACAAATGAAATTTTCAAAAATCGAGTGAAGAGTCGATTTTTTTTCGTTTTTTACGCGTTTCACATGCTTTCAAACACAAATGAAATTTTCGAAAATCGAGCAAAAAGTCGATTTTTTTTCGTTTCACATGCTTTCAAACACAAATGAAATTTTCGAAAATCGAGCAAAAAGTCGATTTTTTTTTTTGATTCACATGCTTTCAAACACAAATGAAATTTTCAAAAATCGAGTGAAGAGTCGATTTTTTTTCGTTTTTTACGCGTTTCACATGCTTTCAAACACAAATGAAATTTTCGAAAATCGAGCAAAAAGTCGATTTTTTTTTCGTTTCACATGCTTTCAAACACAAATGAAATTTTTGAAAATTGAGCAAAAAGTCGATTTTTTTTTCGTTTCACATGCTTTTAAACACAAATGAAATTTTCAATAATCGAGTGAAGAGTCGATTTTTTTTCGTTTTTTACGCGTTTCACATGCTTTCAAACACAAATGAAATTTTCGAAAATCGAGCAAAAAGTCGATTTTTTTTTCGTTTCACATGCTTTCAAACACAAATGAAATTTTCAAAAATCGAGTGAAGAGTCGATTTTTTTTCGTTTTTTACGCGTTTCACATGCTTTCAAACACAAATGAAATTTTCGAAAATCGAGCAAAAAGTCGATTTTTTTTTCGTTTCACATGCTTTCAAACACAAATGAAATTTTCGAAAATCGAGCAAAAAGTCGATTTTTTTTTCGTTTCACATGCTTTCAAACACAAATGAAATTTTCGAAAATCGAGCAAAAAGTCGATTTTTTTTTCGTTTCACATGCTTTCAAACACAAATGAAATTTTTGAAAATCGAGCAAAAAGTTGATTTTTTTTTCGTTTCACATGCTTTCAAACACAAATGAAATTTTCGAAAATCGAGCAAAACGTCGATTTTTTTTTGTTTCACATGCTTTCAAACACAAATGAAATTTTCAAAAATCGAGTGAAGAGTCGATTTTTTTTCGTTTTCTACGCGTTTCACATGCTTTCAAACACAAATGAAATTTTCGAAAATCGAGCAAAAAGTCGATTTTTTTTTCGTTTCACATGCTTTCAAACACAAATGAAATTTTCAAAAATCGAGTGAAGAGTCGATTTTTTTTCGTTTTTTACGCGTTTCACATGCTTTCAAACACAAATGAAATGTTCGAAAATCGAGCAAAACGTCGATTTTTTTTTCGTTTCACATGCTTTCAAACACAAATGAAATTTTCGAAAATCGAGCAAAAAGTCGATTTTTTTTTCGTTTCACATGCTTTCAAATACAAATGAAATTTTCGAATATCGAGCAAAAAGTTGATTTTTTTTTCGTTTCACATGCTTTCAAACACAAATGAAATTTTTGAAAATCGAGCAAAAAGTTGATTTTTTTTTCGTTTCACATGCTTTCAAACACAAATGAAATTTTCGAAAATCGAGCAAAACGTCGATTTTTTTTTCGTTTCACATGCTTTCAAACACAAATGAAATTTTCGAAAATCGAGCAAAACGTCGATTTTTTTTTCGTTTCACATGCTTTCAAACGAAAATAAAATCTTCGAAAATTGAGCAAAAAGTCGATTTTTTTTTGTTTCACATGCTTTCAAACACAAATGAAATTTTCGAAAATCGAGCAAAACGTCGATTTTTTTTTTCGTTTCACATGCTTTCAAACGAAAATAAAATCTTCGAAAATTGAGCAAAAAGTCGATTTTTTTTTTCGTTTCACATGCTTTCAAACACAAATGAAATTTTCGAAAATCGAGCAAAAAGTCGATTTTTTTTTCGTTTCACATGCAAAAGTCGATTGAAGAGTCGATTTGTTTTCGTTTTTTACGCGTTTCACATGCTTTCAAACACAAATAAAAATTTTGAAAATCGAGCAAAAAGTCGATTTTTTTTTCGTTTCACATGCTTTCAAACACAAATGAAATTTTCGAAAATCGAGCAAAAAGTCGATTTTTTTTTCGTTTCACATGCAAAAGTCGAGTGAAGAGTCGATTTGTTTTCGTTTTTTACGCGTTTCACATGCTTTCAAACACAAATAAAATTTTCGAAAATCGAGCAAAAAGTCGATTTTTTTTTCGTTTCACATGCTTTCAAACACAAATGAAATGTTCGAAAATCGAGCAAAAAGTCGATTTTTTTTTCGTTTCACATGCTTTCAAACACAAATGAAATTTTCGAAAATCGAGCAAAAAGTCGATTTTTTTTTCGTTTCACATGCTTTCAAACACAAATGAAATTTTCGAAAATCGAGCAAAAAGTTGATTTTTTTTCGTTTCACATGCTTTCAAACACAAATGAAATTTTCAAAAATCGAGTGAAGAATCGCGTTTCACATGCTTTCAAACACAAATGAAATTTTCAAAAATCGAGCAAAAAGTCGATTTTTTTTTCGTTTCACATGCTTTCAAACACAAATGAAATTTTCGAAAATCGAGCAAAAAGTCGATTTTTTTTTCGTTTCACATGCTTTCAAACACAAATGAAATTTTCAAAAATCGAGTGAAGAGTCGATTTTTTTTCGTTTTTTACGCGTTTCACATGCTTTCAAACACAAATGAAATTTTCAAAAATCGAGCAAAAAATCGATTTTTTTTTCGTTTCACATGCTTTCAAACACAAATGAAATTTTCGAAAATCGAGCAAAAAGTCGATTTTTTTTTTCGTTTCACATGCTTTCAAACACAAATGAAATTTTCAAAAATCGAGTGAAGAATCGCGTTTCACATGCTTTCAAACACAAATGAAATTTTCGAAAATCGAGTGAAGAGTCGATTTTTTTTCGTTTTTTACGCGTTTCACATGCTTTCAAACACAAATGAAATTTTCGAAAATCGAGCAAAAAGTTGATTTTTTTTCGTTTCACATGCTTTCAAACACAAATGAAATTTTCAAAAATCGAGTGAAGAATCGCGTTTCACATGCTTTCAAACACAAATGAAATTTTCAAAAATCGAGCAAAAAGTCGATTTTTTTTTCGTTTCACATGCTTTCAAACACAAATGAAATTTTCGAAAATCGAGCAAAAAGTCGATTTTTTTTTCGTTTCACATGCTTTCAAACACAAATGAAATTTTCGAAAATCGAGCAAAAAGTCGATTTTTTTTTCGTTTCACATGCTTTCAAACACAAATGAAATTTTCAAAAATCGAGTGAAGAGTCGATTTTTTTTCGTTTTTTACGCGTTTCACATGCTTTCAAACACAAATGAAATTTTCGAAAATCGAGCAAAAAGTCGATTTTTTTTTCGTTTCACATGCTTTCAAACACAAATGAAATTTTCGAAAATCGAGCAAAAAGTCGATTTTTTTTTCGTTTCACATGCTTTTAAACACAAATGAAATTTTCAAAAATCGAGTGAAGAGTCGATTTTTTTTCGTTTTTTACGCGTTTCACATGCTTTCAAACACAAATGAAATTTTCGAAAATCGAGCAAAAAGTCGATTTTTTTTTCGTTTCACATGCAAAAGTCGAGTGAAGAGTCGATTTGTTTTCGTTTTTTACGCGTTTCACATGCTTTCAAACACAAATAAAATTTTTGAAAATCGAGCAAAAAGTCGATTTTTTTTTCGTTTCACATGCTTTCAAACACAAATGAAATTTTCGAAAATCGAGCAAAAAGTCGATTTTTTTTTCGTTTCACATGCTTTCAAACACAAATGAAATTTTCGAAAATCGAGCAAAAAGTTGATTTTTTTTCGTTTCACATGCTTTCAAACACAAATGAAATTTTCAAAAATCGAGTGAAGAATCGCGTTTCACATGCTTTCAAACACAAATGAAATTTTCGAAAATCGAGCAAAAAGTCGATTTTTTTTTCGTTTCACATGCTTTCAAACACAAATGAAATTTTCAAAAATCGAGCAAAAAGTCGATTTTTTTTTCGTTTCACATGCTTTCAAACACAAATGAAATTTTCAAAAATCGAGCAAAAAGTCGATTTTTTTTTCGTTTCACATGCTTTCAAACACAAATGAAATTTTCAAAAATCGAGTGAAGAATCGCGTTTCACATGCTTTCAAACACAAATGAAATTTTCGAAAATCGAGCAAAAAGTCGATTTTTTTTTCGTTTCACATGCTTTCAAACACAAATGAAATTTTCGAAAATCGAGCAAAAAGTCGATTTTTTTTTCGTTTCACATGCTTTCAAACACAAATGAAATTTTCAAAAATCGAGTGAAGAATCGCGTTTCACATGCTTTCAAACACAAATGAAATTTTCAAAAATCGAGCAAAAAGTCGATTTTTTTTTCGTTTCACATGCTTTCAAACACAAATGAAATTTTCGAAAATCGAGCAAAAAGTCGATTTCTTTTTCGTTTCACATGCTTTCAAACACAAATGAAATTTTCAAAAATCGAGTGAAGAGTCGATTTTTTTTCGTTTTTTACGCGTTTCACATGCTTTCAAACACAAATGAAATTTTCAAAAATCGAGCAAAAAGTCGATTTTTTTTTCGTTTCACATGCTTTCAAACACAAATGAAATTTTCGAAAATCGAGCAAAAAGTCGATTTTTTTTTCGTTTCACATGCTTTCAAACACAAATGAAATTTTCGAAAATCGAGCAAAAAGTCGATTTTTTTTTCGTTTCACATGCTTTCAAACACAAATGAAATTTTCAAAAATCGAGTGAAGAATCGCGTTTCACATGCTTTCAAACACAAATGAAATTTTCAAAAATCGAGCAAAAAGTCGATTTTTTTTTCGTTTCACATGCTTTCAAACACAAATGAAATTTTCGAAAATCGAGCAAAAAGTCGATTTCTTTTTCGTTTCACATGCTTTCAAACACAAATGAAATTTTCAAAAATCGAGTGAAGAGTCGATTTTTTTTCGTTTTTTACGCGTTTCACATGCTTTCAAACACAAATGAAATTTTCAAAAATCGAGCAAAAAGTCGATTTTTTTTTCGTTTCACATGCTTTCAAACACAAATGAAATTTTCGAAAATCGAGCAAAAAGTCGATTTTTTTTTCGTTTCACATGCTTTCAAACACAAATGAAATTTTCGAAAATCGAGCAAAAAGTCGATTTTTTTTTCGTTTCACATGCTTTCAAACACAAATGAAATTTTCGAAAATCGAGCAAAAAGTCGATTTTTTTTTCGTTTCACATGCTTTCAAACACAAATGAAATTTTCAAAAATCGAGTGAAGAGTCGATTTTTTTTCGTTTTTTACGCGTTTCACATGCTTTCAAACACAAATGAAATTTTCGAAAATCGAGCAAAAAGTCGATTTTTTTTTCGTTTCACATGCTTTCAAACACAAATGAAATTTTCGAAAATCGAGCAAAAAGTCGATTTTTTTTTCGTTTCACATGCTTTCAAACACAAATGAAATTTTCAAAAATCGAGTGAAGAGTCGATTTTTTTTCGTTTTTTACGCGTTTCACATGCTTTCAAACACAAATGAAATTTTCGAAAATCGAGCAAAAAGTCGATTTTTTTTTCGTTTCACATGCAAAAGTCGAGTGAAGAGTCGATTTGTTTTCGTTTTTTACGCGTTTCACATGCTTTCAAACACAAATAAAATTTTTGAAAATCGAGCAAAAAGTCGATTTTTTTTTCGTTTCACATGCTTTCAAACACAAATGAAATTTTCGAAAATCGAGCAAAAAGTCGATTTTTTTTTCGTTTCACATGCTTTCAAACACAAATGAAATTTTCGAAAATCGAGCAAAAAGTTGATTTTTTTTCGTTTCACATGCTTTCAAACACAAATGAAATTTTCAAAAATCGAGTGAAGAATCGCGTTTCACATGCTTTCAAACACAAATGAAATTTTCGAAAATCGAGCAAAAAGTCGATTTTTTTTTCGTTTCACATGCTTTCAAACACAAATGAAATTTTCAAAAATCGAGCAAAAAGTCGATTTTTTTTTCGTTTCACATGCTTTCAAACACAAATGAAATTTTCAAAAATCGAGCAAAAAGTCGATTTTTTTTTCGTTTCACATGCTTTCAAACACAAATGAAATTTTCAAAAATCGAGTGAAGAATCGCGTTTCACATGCTTTCAAACACAAATGAAATTTTCGAAAATCGAGCAAAAAGTCGATTTTTTTTTCGTTTCACATGCTTTCAAACACAAATGAAATTTTCGAAAATCGAGCAAAAAGTCGATTTTTTTTTCGTTTCACATGCTTTCAAACACAAATGAAATTTTCAAAAATCGAGTGAAGAGTCGATTTTTTTTCGTTTTTTACGCGTTTCACATGCTTTCAAACACAAATGAAATTTTCGAAAATCGAGCAAAAAGTCGATTTTTTTTTCGTTTCACATGCTTTCAAACACAAATGAAATTTTCGAAAATCGAGCAAAAAGTCGATTTCTTTTTCGTTTCACATGCTTTCAAACACAAATGAAATTTTCAAAAATCGAGTGAAGAGTCGATTTTTTTTCGTTTTTTTACGCGTTTCACATGCTTTCAAACACAAATGAAATTTTCAAAATCGAGCAAAAAGTCGATTTTTTTTTCGTTTCACATGCTTTCAAACACAAATGAAATTTTCGAAAATCGAGCAAAAAGTCGATTTTTTTTTTCGTTTCACATGCTTTCAAACACAAATGAAATTTTCGAAAATCGAGCAAAAAAGTCGATTTTTTTTTCGTTTCACATGCTTTCAAACACAAATGAAATTTTCAAAAATCGAGTGAAGATCGCGTTTCACATGCTTTCAAACACAATGAAATTTTCAAAAATCGAGCAAAAAGTCGATTTTTTTTTCGTTTCACATGCTTTCAAACACAAATGAAATTTTCGAAAATCGAGCAAAAAGTCGATTTCTTTTTCGTTTCACATGCTTTCAAACACAAATGAAATTTTCAAAAATCGAGTGAAGAGTCGATTTTTTTTCGTTTTTTACGCGTTTCACATGCTTTCAAACACAAATGAAATTTTCAAAAATCGAGCAAAAAGTCGATTTTTTTTCGTTTCACATGCTTTCAAACACAAATGAAATTTTCGAAAATCGAGCAAAAAGTCGATTTTTTTTTCGTTTCACATGCTTTCAAACACAAATGAAATTTTCGAAAATCGAGCAAAAAGTCGATTTTTTTTTCGTTTCACATGCTTTCAAACACAAATGAAATTTTCGAAAATCGAGCAAAAAGTCGATTTTTTTTTCGTTTCACATGCTTTCAAACACAAATGAAATTTTCAAAAATCGAGTGAAGAGTCGATTTTTTTTCGTTTTTTACGCGTTTCACATTGCTTTCAAACACAAATGAAATTTTCGAAAATCGAGCAAAAAGTCGATTTTTTTTTCGTTTCACATGCTTTCAAACACAAATGAAATTTTCGAAAATCGAGCAAAAAGTCGATTTTTTTTTCGTTTCACATGCTTTTAAACACAAAATGAAATTTTCAAAAATCGAGTGAAGAGTCGATTTTTTTTCGTTTTTACGCGTTTCACATGCTTTCAAACACAAATGAAATTTTCGAAAATCGAGCAAAAGTCGATTTTTTTTTCGTTTCACATGCTTTCAAACAAAATGAAATTTTCGAAAATCGAGCAAAAAGTTGATTTTTTTTCGTTTCACATGCTTTCAAACACAAATGAAATTTTCAAAAATCGAGTGAAGAATCGCGTTTCACATGCTTTCAAACACAAATGAAATTTTCAAAAATCGAGCAAAAAGTCGATTTTTTTTTCGTTTCACATGCTTTCAAACACAAATGAAATTTTCAAAAATCGAGTGAAGAATCGCGGTTTCACATGCTTTCAAACACAAATGAAATTTTCGAAAATCGAGCAAAAAGTCGATTTTTTTTCGTTTCACATGCTTTCAAACACAAATGAAATTTTCAAAAATCGAGTGAAGAATCGCGTTTCACATGCTTTCAAACACAAATGAAATTTTCGAAAATCGAGCAAAAAGTCGATTTTTTTTTTCGTTTCACATGCTTTCAAACACAAATGAAATTTTCGAAAATCGAGCAAAAAGTCGATTTTTTTTTCGTTTCACATGCTTTCAAACACAAATGAAATTTTCAAAAATCGAGTGAAGAGTCGATTTTTTTTCGTTTTTTACGCGTTTCACATGCTTTCAAACACAAATGAAATTTTCGAAAATCGAGCAAAAGTCGATTTTTTTTCGTTTCACATGCTTTCAAACACAAATGAAATTTCGAAAATCGAGCAAAAAGTCGATTTTTTTTTCGTTTCACATGCTTTCAAACACAAATGAAATTTTCGAAAATCGAGCAAAAAGTCGATTTTTTTTTCGTTTCACATGCTTTCAAACACAAATGAAATTTTCGAAAATCGAGCAAAAAGTCGATTTTTTTTTCGTTTCACATGCTTTCAACACAAATGAAATTTTCGAAATCGAGCAAAAAGTCGATTTTTTTTTCGTTTCACATGCTTTTAAACACAAATGAAATTTTCAAAAATCGAGTGAAGAGTCGATTTTTTTTCGTTTTTTACGCGTTTCACATGCTTTCAAACACAAATGAAATTTTCGAAAATCGAGCAAAAAGTCGATTTTTTTTTTCGTTTCACCATGCTTTCAAACACAAATGAAATTTTTCGAAAATCGAGCAAAAAGTCGATTTTTTTTTTCGTTTCACATGCTTTTAAACACAAATGAAATTTTCAAAAATCGAGTGAAGAGTCGATTTTTTTTCGTTTTTTACGCGTTTCACATGCTTTCAAACACAAATGAAATTTTCGAAAATCGAGCAAAAAGTCGATTTTTTTTTCGTTTCACATGCAAAAGTCGAGTGAAGAGTCGATTTGTTTTCGTTTTTTACGCGTTTCACATGCTTTCAAACACAAATAAAATTTTTGAAAATCGAGCAAAAAGTCGATTTTTTTTTCGTTTCACATGCTTTCAAACACAAATGAAATTTTCGAAAATCGAGCAAAAAGTCGATTTTTTTTTCGTTTCACATGCTTTCAAACACAAATGAAATTTTCGAAAATCGAGCAAAAAGTTGATTTTTTTTCGTTTCACATGCTTTCAAACACAAATGAAATTTTCAAAAATCGAGTGAAGAATCGCGTTTCACATGCTTTCAAACACAAATGAAATTTTCGAAAATCGAGCAAAAAGTCGATTTTTTTTTCGTTTCACATGCTTTCAAACACAAATGAAATTTTCAAAAATCGAGCAAAAAGTCGATTTTTTTTTCGTTTCACATGCTTTCAAACACAAATGAAATTTTCAAAAATCGAGCAAAAAGTCGATTTTTTTTTCGTTTCACATGCTTTCAAACACAAATGAAATTTTCAAAAATCGAGTGAAGAATCGCGTTTCACATGCTTTCAAACACAAATGAAATTTTCGAAAATCGAGCAAAAAGTCGATTTTTTTTTCGTTTCACATGCTTTCAAACACAAATGAAATTTTCGAAAATCGAGCAAAAAGTCGATTTTTTTTTTCGTTTCACATCTTTCAAACACAAATGAAATTTTCAAAAATCGAGTGAAGAACTCGCGTTTCACATGCTTTCAAACACAAATGAAATTTTCAAAAATCGAGCAAAAAGTCGATTTTTTTTTCGTTTCACATGCTTTCAAACACAAATGAAATTTTCGAAAATCGAGCAAAAAGTCCGATTTCTTTTTCGTTTTCACATGCTTTCAAACACAAATGAAATTTTCAAAAATCGAGTGAAGAGTCGATTTTTTTTCGTTTTTTACGCGTTTCACATGCTTTCAAACACAAATGAAATTTTCAAAAATCGAGCAAAAAGTCGATTTTTTTTTCGTTTCACATGCTTTCAAACACAAATGAAATTTTCGAAAATCGAGCAAAAAGTTGATTTTTTTTCGTTTCACATGCTTTCAAACACAAATGAAATTTTCAAAATCGAGTGAAGAATCGCGTTTCACATGCTTTCAAACACAAATGAAATTTTCAAAATCGAGCAAAAAGTCGATTTTTTTTTCGTTTCACATGCTTTCAAACACAAATGAAATTTTCAAAAATCGAGTGAAGAATCGCGTTTCACATGCTTTCAAACACAAATGAAATTTTCGAAAATCGAGCAAAAAGTCGATTTTTTTTTCGTTTCACATGCTTTCAAACACAAATGAAATTTTCAAAAATCGAGTGAAGAATCGCGTTTCACATGCTTTCAAACACAAATGAAATTTTCGAAAATCGAGCAAAAAGTCGATTTTTTTTTCGTTTCACATGCTTTCAAAACACAAATGAAATTTTCGAAAATGAGCAAAAAGTCGATTTTTTTTTCGTTTCACATGCTTTCAAACACAAATGAAATTTCAAAAATCGAGTGAAGAGTCGATTTTTTTTCGTTTTTTACGCGTTTCACATGCTTTCAAACACAAATGAAATTTTCGAAAATCGAGCAAAAAGTCGATTTTTTTTTCGTTTCACATGCTTTCAAACACAAATGAAATTTTCGAAAATCGAGCAAAAAGTCGATTTTTTTTCGTTTCACATGCTTTCAAACACAAATGAAATTTTCGAAAATCGAGCAAAAAGTCGATTTTTTTTTCGTTTCACATGCTTTCAAACACAAAGAAATTTTCGAAAATCGAGCAAAAAGTCGATTTTTTTTTCGTTTCACATGCTTTCAAACACAAATGAAATTTTCGAAAATCGAGCAAAAAGTCGATTTTTTTTTCGTTTCACATGCTTTTAAACACAAATGAAATTTTCAAAAATCGAGTGAAGAGTCGATTTTTTTTCGTTTTTACGCGTTTCACATGCTTTCAAACACAAATGAAATTTTCGAAAATCGAGCAAAAGTCGATTTTTTTTTCGTTTCACATGCTTTCAAACACAAATGAAATTTTCGAAAATCGAGCAAAAAGTCGATTTTTTTTTCGTTTCACATGCTTTCAAAACACAAATTAAATTTTCAAAAATCGAGTGAAGAGTCGATTTTTTTTCGTTTTTTACGCGTTTCACATGCTTTCAAACACAAATGAAATTTTCGAAAATCGAGCAAAAAGTCGATTTTTTTTTTCGTTTCACATGCAAAAGTCGAGTGAAGAGTCGATTTGTTTTCGTTTTTTACGCGTTTCACATGCTTTCAAACACAAATAAAATTTTTGAAAATCGAGCAAAAAGTCGATTTTTTTTTCGTTTCACATGCTTTCAAACACAAATGAAATTTTCGAAAATCGAGCAAAAAGTCGATTTTTTTTCGTTTCACATGCTTTCAAACACAAATGAAATTTTCGAAAATCGAGCAAAAAGTTGATTTTTTTTCGTTTCACATGCTTTCAAACACAAATGAAATTTTCAAAAATCGAGTGAAGAATCGCGTTTCACATGCTTTCAAACACAAATGAAATTTTCGAAAATTGAGCAAAAAGTCGATTTTTTTTTTCGTTTCACATGCTTTCAAACACAAATGAAATTTTCAAAAATCGAGCAAAAAGTCGATTTTTTTTTCGTTTCACATGCTTTCAAACACAAATGAAATTTTCAAAAATCGAGCAGAAAAAGTCGATTTTTTTTATTTCCTTTTCACATGCTTTCAAACACAAATGAAATTTTCGAAAAATCGCCCAGTGTTTTCAAAAATCGAGTGAAGAATCGCGTTTCACATGCTTTCAAACACAAATGAAATTTTCGAAAATCGAGCAAAAAGTCGATTTTTTTTTCGTTTCACATGCTTTCAAACACAAATGAAATTTTCGAAAATCGAGCAAAAAGTCGATTTTTTTTTCGTTTCACATGCTTTCAAACACAAATGAAATTTTCAAAAATCGAGTGAAGAATCGCGTTTCACATGCTTTCAAACACAAATGAAATTTTCAAAAATCGAGCAAAAAGTCGATTTTTTTTTCGTTTCACATGCTTTCAAACACAAATGAAATTTTCGAAAATCGAGCAAAAAGTCGATTTCTTTTTCGTTTCACATGCTTTCAAACACAAATGAAATTTTCAAAAATCGAGTGAAGAGTCGATTTTTTTTCGTTTTTTACGCGTTTCACATGCTTTCAAACACAAATGAAATTTTCAAAAATCGAGCAAAAAGTCGATTTTTTTTTCGTTTCACATGCTTTCAAACACAAATGAAATTTTCGAAAATCGAGCAAAAAGTCGATTTTTTTTTCGTTTCACATGCTTTCAAACACAAATGAAATTTTCGAAAATCGAGCAAAAAGTCGATTTTTTTTTCGTTTCACATGCTTTCAAACACAAATGAAATTTTCAAAAATCGAGGCAATAGAAGAAGTCGATTTTTTTTTTCGTTTCACATGCTTTCAAACACAAATGAAATTTTCAAAAATCGAGCAAAAAGTCGATTTTTTTTTCGTTTCACATGCTTTCAAACACAAATGAAATTTTCGAAAATCGAGCAAAAAGTCGATTTCTTTTTCGTTTCACATGCTTTCAAACACAAATGAAATTTTCAAAAATCGAGTGAAGAGTCGATTTTTTTTTCGTTTTTTACGCGTTTCACATGCTTTCAAACACAAATGAAATTTTCAAAAATCGAGCAAAAAGTCGATTTTTTTTTCGTTTCACATGCTTTCAAACACAAATGAAATTTTCGAAAATCGAGCAAAAAGTCGATTTTTTTTTTCGTTTCACATGCTTTCAAACACAAATGAAATTTTCGAAAATCGAGCAAAAGTCGATTTTTTTTTCGTTTCACATGCTTTCAAACACAAATGAAATTTTCGAAAATCGAGCAAAAAGTCGATTTTTTTTTCGTTTCACATGCTTTCAAACACAAATGAAATTTTCGAAAAATCGAGTGAAAGAGTCGATTTTTTCTTTCAAACACAAATGAAATTTTCGAAAATCGAGCAAAAAGTCGATTTTTTTTTTCGTTTCACATGCTTTCAACACAAATGAAATTTTCGAAAATCGAGCAAAAAGTCGATTTTTTTTTCGTTTCACATGCTTTCAAACACAAATGAAAATTTTCAAAAATCGAGTGAAGAGTCGATTTTTTTTCGTTTTTACGCGTTCACATGCTTTCAAACACAAATGAAATTTTCGAAAATCGAGCAAAAAGTCGATTTTTTTTTCGTTTCACATGCAAAAGTCGAGTGAAGAGTCGATTTGTTTTCGTTTTTTACGCGTTTCACATGCTTTCAAACACAAATAAAATTTTGAAAATCGAGCAAAAAGTCGATTTTTTTTTCGTTTCACATGCTTTCAAACACAAATGAAATTTTCGAAAATCGAGCAAAAAGTCGATTTTTTTTCGTTTCACATGCTTTCAAACACAAATGAAATTTTCGAAAATCGAGCAAAAAGTTGATTTTTTTTCGTTTCACATGCTTTCAAACACAAATGAAATTTTCAAAAATCGAGGTGAAGAATCGCGTTTCACATGCTTTCAAACACAAATGAAATTTTCGAAAATCGAGCAAAAAGTCGATTTTTTTTTCGTTTCACATGCTTTCAAACACAAATGAAATTTTCAAAAATCGAGCAAAAAGTCGATTTTTTTTTCGTTTCACATGCTTTCAAACACAAATGAAATTTCAAAAATCGAGCAAAAAGTCGATTTTTTTTTCGTTTCACATGCTTTCAAACACAAATGAAATTTTCAAAAATCGAGTGAAGAATCGCGTTTCACATGCTTTCAAACACAAATGAAATTTTCGAAAATCGAGCAAAAAGTCGATTTTTTTTCGTTTCACATGCTTTCAAACACAAATGAAATTTTCGAAAATCGAGCAAAAAGTCGATTTTTTTTTCGTTTCACATGCTTTCAAACACAAATGAAATTTTCAAAATCGAGTGAAGAGTCGATTTTTTTTCGTTTTTTACGCGTTTCACATGCTTTCAAACACAAATGAAATTTTCGAAAATCGAGCAAAAAGTCCGATTTTTTTTTCGTTTCAACATGCTTTCAAACACAAATGAAATTTTCGAAAATCGAGCAAAAAGTCGATTTCTTTTTCGTTTCACATTCTTTCAAACACAAATGAAATTTTCAAAAATCGAGTGAAGAGTCGATTTTTTTTCGTTTTTTACGCGTTTCACATGCTTTCAAACACAAATGAAATTTTCAAAAATCGAGCAAAAAGTCGATTTTTTTTTCGTTTCACATGCTTTCAAACACAAATGAAATTTTCGAAAATCGAGCAAAAAGTCGATTTTTTTTCGTTTCACATGCTTTCAAACACAAATGAAATTTTCGAAAATCGAGCAAAAAGTCGATTTTTTTCGTTTCACATGCTTTCAAACACAAATGAAATTTTCAAAATCGAGTGAAAGAATCGCGTTTCACATGCTTTCAAACACAAATGAAATTTTCAAAAATCGAGCAAAAAGTCGATTTTTTTTCGTTTCACATGCTTTCAAACACAAATGAAATTTTCGAAAATCGAGCAAAAAGTCGATTTCTTTTTCGTTTCACATGCTTTCAAACACAAATGAAATTTTCAAAAATCGAGTGAAGAGTCGATTTTTTTCGTTTTTTACGCGTTTCACATGCTTTCAAACACAAATGAAATTTTCAAAAATCGAGCAAAAAGTCGATTTTTTTTTCGTTTCACATGCTTTCAAACACAAATGAAATTTTCGAAAATCGAGCAAAAAGTCGATTTTTTTTTCGTTTCACATGCTTTCAAACACAAATGAAATTTTCGAAAATCGAGCAAAAAGTCGATTTTTTTTTCGTTTCACATGCTTTCAAACACAAATGAAATTTTCGAAAATCGAGCAAAAAGTCGATTTTTTTTTCGTTTCACATGCTTTCAAACACAAATGAAATTTTCAAAAATCGAGTGAAGAGTCGATTTTTTTTCGTTTTTTACGCGTTTCACATGCTTTCAAACACAAATGAAATTTTCGAAAATCGAGCAAAAAGTCGATTTTTTTTTCGTTTCACATGCTTTCAAACACAAATGAAATTTTCGAAAATCGAGCAAAAAGTCGATTTTTTTTTCGTTTCACATGCTTTTAAACACAAATGAAATTTTCAAAAATCGAGTGAAGAGTCGATTTTTTTTCGTTTTTTACGCGTTTCACATGCTTTCAAACACAAATGAAATTTTCGAAAATCGAGCAAAAAGTCGATTTTTTTTTCGTTTCACATGCTTTCAAACACAAATGAAATTTTCGAAAATCGAGCAAAAAGTTGATTTTTTTTCGTTTCACATGCTTTCAAACACAAATGAAATTTTCAAAAATCGAGTGAAGAATCGCGTTTCACATGCTTTCAAACACAAATGAAATTTTCAAAAATCGAGCAAAAAGTCGATTTTTTTTTCGTTTCACATGCTTTCAAACACAAATGAAATTTTCAAAAATCGAGTGAAGAATCGCGTTTCACATGCTTTCAAACACAAATGAAATTTTCGAAAATCGAGCAAAAAGTCGATTTTTTTTTCGTTTCACATGCTTTCAAACACAAATGAAATTTTCAAAAATCGAGTGAAGAATCGCGTTTCACATGCTTTCAAACACAAATGAAATTTTCGAAAATCGAGCAAAAAGTCGATTTTTTTTTCGTTTCACATGCTTTCAAACACAAATGAAATTTTCGAAAATCGAGCAAAAAGTCGATTTTTTTTTCGTTTCACATGCTTTCAAACACAAATGAAATTTTCAAAAATCGAGTGAAGAGTCGATTTTTTTTCGTTTTTTACGCGTTTCACATGCTTTCAAACACAAATGAAATTTTCGAAAATCGAGCAAAAAGTCGATTTTTTTTTCGTTTCACATGCTTTCAAACACAAATGAAATTTTCGAAAATCGAGCAAAAAGTCGATTTTTTTTTCGTTTCACATGCTTTCAAACACAAATGAAATTTTCGAAAATCGAGCAAAAAGTCGATTTTTTTTTCGTTTCACATGCTTTCAAACACAAATGAAATTTTCGAAAATCGAGCAAAAAGTCGATTTTTTTTTCGTTTCACATGCTTTCAAACACAAATGAAATTTTCGAAAATCGAGCAAAAAGTCGATTTTTTTTTCGTTTCACATGCTTTTAAACACAAATGAAATTTTCAAAAATCGAGTGAAGAGTCGATTTTTTTTCGTTTTTTACGCGTTTCACATGCTTTCAAACACAAATGAAATTTTCGAAAATCGAGCAAAAAGTCGATTTTTTTTTCGTTTCACATGCAAAAGTCGAGTGAAGAGTCGATTTGTTTTCGTTTTTTACGCGTTTCACATGCTTTCAAACACAAATAAAATTTTTGAAAATCGAGCAAAAAGTCGATTTTTTTTTCGTTTCACATGCTTTCAAACACAAATGAAATTTTCGAAAATCGAGCAAAAAGTCGATTTTTTTTTCGTTTCACATGCTTTCAAACACAAATGAAATTTTCGAAAATCGAGCAAAAAGTTGATTTTTTTTCGTTTCACATGCTTTCAAACACAAATGAAATTTTCAAAAATCGAGTGAAGAATCGCGTTTCACATGCTTTCAAACACAAATGAAATTTTCAAAAATCGAGCAAAAAGTCGATTTTTTTTTCGTTTCACATGCTTTCAAACACAAATGAAATTTTCAAAAATCGAGCAAAAAGTCGATTTTTTTTTCGTTTCACATGCTTTCAAACACAAATGAAATTTTCAAAAATCGAGTGAAGAATCGCGTTTCACATGCTTTCAAACACAAATGAAATTTTCGAAAATCGAGCAAAAAGTCGATTTTTTTTTCGTTTCACATGCTTTCAAACACAAATGAAATTTTCGAAAATCGAGCAAAAAGTCGATTTTTTTTTCGTTTCACATGCTTTCAAACACAAATGAAATTTTCAAAAATCGAGTGAAGAGTCGATTTTTTTTCGTTTTTTACGCGTTTCACATGCTTTCAAACACAAATGAAATTTTCGAAAATCGAGCAAAAAGTCGATTTTTTTTTCGTTTCACATGCTTTCAAACACAAATGAAATTTTCGAAAATCGAGCAAAAAGTCGATTTTTTTTTCGTTTCACATGCTTTCAAACACAAATGAAATTTTCAAAAATCGAGTGAAGAATCGCGTTTCACATGCTTTCAAACACAAATGAAATTTTCAAAAATCGAGCAAAAAGTCGATTTTTTTTTCGTTTCACATGCTTTCAAACACAAATGAAATTTTCGAAAATCGAGCAAAAAGTCGATTTCTTTTTCGTTTCACATGCTTTCAAACACAAATGAAATTTTCAAAAATCGAGTGAAGAGTCGATTTTTTTTCGTTTTTTACGCGTTTCACATGCTTTCAAACACAAATGAAATTTTCAAAAATCGAGCAAAAAGTCGATTTTTTTTTCGTTTCACATGCTTTCAAACACAAATGAAATTTTCGAAAATCGAGCAAAAAGTCGATTTTTTTTTCGTTTCACATGCTTTCAAACACAAATGAAATTTTCGAAAATCGAGCAAAAAGTCGATTTTTTTTTCGTTTCACATGCTTTCAAACACAAATGAAATTTTCAAAAATCGAGTGAAGAATCGCGTTTCACATGCTTTCAAACACAAATGAAATTTTCAAAAATCGAGCAAAAAGTCGATTTTTTTTTCGTTTCACATGCTTTTAAACACAAATGAAATTTTCAAAAATCGAGTGAAGAGTCGATTTTTTTTCGTTTTTTACGCGTTTCACATGCTTTCAAACACAAATGAAATTTTCAAAAATCGAGCAAAAAGTCGATTTTTTTTTCGTTTCACATGCTTTCAAACACAAATGAAATTTTCGAAAATCGAGCAAAAAGTCGATTTTTTTTTCGTTTCACATGCTTTCAAACACAAATGAAATTTTCGAAAATCGAGCAAAAAGTCGATTTTTTTTTCGTTTCACATGCTTTCAAACACAAATGAAATTTTCGAAAATCGAGCAAAAAGTCGATTTTTTTTTCGTTTCACATGCTTTCAAACACAAATGAAATTTTCGAAAATCGAGCAAAAAGTCGATTTTTTTTTCGTTTCACATGCTTTCAAACACAAATGAAATTTTCGAAAATCGAGCAAAAAGTCGATTTTTTTTTCGTTTCACATGCTTTCAAACACAAATGAAATTTTCAAAAATCGAGTGAAGAGTCGATTTTTTTTCGTTTTTTACGCGTTTCACATGCTTTCAAACACAAATGAAATTTTCGAAAATCGAGCAAAAAGTCGATTTTTTTTTCGTTTCACATGCTTTCAAACACAAATGAAATTTTCGAAAATCGAGCAAAAAGTCGATTTTTTTTTCGTTTCACATGCTTTCAAACACAAATGAAATTTTCAAAAATCGAGTGAAGAATCGCGTTTCACATGCTTTCAAACACAAATGAAATTTTCAAAAATCGAGCAAAAAGTCGATTTTTTTTTCGTTTCACATGCTTTCAAACACAAATGAAATTTTCGAAAATCGAGCAAAAAGTCGATTTCTTTTTCGTTTCACATGCTTTCAAACACAAATGAAATTTTCAAAAATCGAGTGAAGAGTCGATTTTTTTTCGTTTTTTACGCGTTTCACATGCTTTCAAACACAAATGAAATTTTCAAAAATCGAGCAAAAAGTCGATTTTTTTTTCGTTTCACATGCTTTCAAACACAAATGAAATTTTCGAAAATCGAGCAAAAAGTCGATTTTTTTTTCGTTTCACATGCTTTCAAACACAAATGAAATTTTCGAAAATCGAGCAAAAAGTCGATTTTTTTTTCGTTTCACATGCTTTCAAACACAAATGAAATTTTCAAAAATCGAGTGAAGAATCGCGTTTCACATGCTTTCAAACACAAATGAAATTTTCAAAAATCGAGCAAAAAGTCGATTTTTTTTTCGTTTCACATGCTTTCAAACACAAATGAAATTTTCGAAAATCGAGCAAAAAGTCGATTTCTTTTTCGTTTCACATGCTTTCAAACACAAATGAAATTTTCAAAAATCGAGTGAAGAGTCGATTTTTTTTCGTTTTTTACGCGTTTCACATGCTTTCAAACACAAATGAAATTTTCAAAAATCGAGCAAAAAGTCGATTTTTTTTTCGTTTCACATGCTTTCAAACACAAATGAAATTTTCGAAAATCGAGCAAAAAGTCGATTTTTTTTTCGTTTCACATGCTTTCAAACACAAATGAAATTTTCGAAAATCGAGCAAAAAGTCGATTTTTTTTTCGTTTCACATGCTTTCAAACACAAATGAAATTTTCGAAAATCGAGCAAAAAGTCGATTTTTTTTTCGTTTCACATGCTTTCAAACACAAATGAAATTTTCAAAAATCGAGTGAAGAGTCGGTTTTTTTTCGTTTTTTACGCGTTTCACATGCTTTCAAACACAAATGAAATTTTCGAAAATCGAGCAAAAAGTCGATTTTTTTTTCGTTTCACATGCTTTCAAACACAAATGAAATTTTCGAAAATCGAGCAAAAAGTCGATTTTTTTTTCGTTTCACATGCTTTTAAACACAAATGAAATTTTCAAAAATCGAGTGAAGAGTCGATTTTTTTTCGTTTTTTACGCGTTTCACATGCTTTCAAACACAAATGAAATTTTCGAAAATCGAGCAAAAAGTCGATTTTTTTTTCGTTTCACATGCTTTCAAACACAAATGAAATTTTCGAAAATCGAGCAAAAAGTTGATTTTTTTTCGTTTCACATGCTTTCAAACACAAATGAAATTTTCAAAAATCGAGTGAAGAATCGCGTTTCACATGCTTTCAAACACAAATGAAATTTTCAAAAATCGAGCAAAAAGTCGATTTTTTTTTCGTTTCACATGCTTTCAAACACAAATGAAATTTTCAAAAATCGAGCAAAAAGTCGATTTTTTTTTCGTTTCACATGCTTTCAAACACAAATGAAATTTTCAAAAATCGAGTGAAGAATCGCGTTTCACATGCTTTCAAACACAAATGAAATTTTCAAAAATCGAGCAAAAAGTCGATTTTTTTTTCGTTTCACATGCTTTCAAACACAAATGAAATTTTCAAAAATCGAGCAAAAAGTCGATTTTTTTTTTCGTTTCACATGCTTTCAAACACAAATGAAATTTTCGAAAATCGAGGAAAAAGTCGATTTTTTTTTTCGTTTCACATGCTTTCAAACACAAATGAAATTTTCAAAAATCGAGTGGAGTCGATTTTTTTTCGTTTTTTACTCGTTTCACATGCTTTCAAACACAAATGAAATTTTCGAAAATCGAGCAAAAAGTCGATTTTTTTTTCGTTTCACATGCTTTCAAACACAAATGAAATTTTCGAAAATCGAGCAAAAAGTCGATTTTTTTTTCGTTTCACATGCTTTCAACACAAATGAAATTTTCGAAAATCGAGTGAAGAGTCGATTTTTTTTCGTTTTTTACGCGTTTCACATGCTTTCAAACACAAATGAAATGTTCGAAAATCGAGCAAAAAGTCGATTTTTTTTTTTCGTTTCACATGCTTTCAAATACAAATGAAACTTTCAAAAATCGAGTGAAGAGTCGATTTTTTTTCGTTTTTTACTCGTTTCACATGCTTTCAAACACAAATGAAATTTTCGAAAATCGAGCAAAAAGTCGATTTTTTTTTCGTTTCACATGCTTTCAAACACAAATGAAATTTTCGAAAATCGAGGAAAAAGTCGATTTTTTTTTCGTTTCACATGCTTTCAAACACAAATGAAATTTTTGAAAATCGAGCAAAAAGTCGATTTTTTTTTCGTTTCACATGCTTTCAAACACAAATGAAATTTTCGAAAATCGAGCAAAAAGTCGATTTTTTTTTCGTTTCACATGCTTTCAAACACAAATAAAATTTTCAAAAATCGAGTGAAGAGTCGATTTTTTTTCGTTTTTTACGCGTTTCACATGCTTTCAAACACAAATGAAATTTTCGAGAATCGAGCAAAAAGTCGATTTTTTTTTCGTTTCACATGCTTTCAAACACAAATAAAATTTTCAAAAATCGAGTGAAGAGTCGATTTTTTTTCGTTTTTTACGCGTTTCACATGCTTTCAAACACAAATGAAATTTTCGAGAATCGAGCAAAAAGTCGATTTTTTTTTCGTTTCACATGCTTTCAAACACAAATGAAATTTTCGAAAATCGAGTGAAGAGTCGATTTTTTTTCGTTTTTTACGCGTTTCACATGCTTTCAAACACAAATGAAATTTTCGAAAATCGAGCAAAAAGTCGATTTTTTTTTAGTTTCACATGCTTTCAAACACAAATGAAACTTTCAAAAATCGAGTGAAGAGTCGATTTTTTTTTTCGTTTTTTACGCGTTTCACATGCTTTCAAACACAAATGAAATTTTCGAAAATCGAGCAAAAAGTCGATTTTTTTTTCGTTTCACATGCTTTCAAACACAAATGAAATTTTCGAAAATCGAGCAAAAAGTCGATTTTTTTTTTGATTCACATGCTTTCAAACACAAATGAAATTTTCAAAAATCGAGTGAAGAGTCGATTTTTTTTCGTTTTTTACGCGTTTCACATGCTTTCAAACACAAATGAAATTTTCGAAAATCGAGCAAAAAGTCGATTTTTTTTTTGATTCACATGCTTTCAAACACAAATGAAATTTTCAAAAATCGAGTGAAGAGTCGATTTTTTTTCGTTTTTTACGCGTTTCACATGCTTTCAAACACAAATGAAATTTTCGAAAATCGAGCAAAAAGTCGATTTTTTTTTCGTTTCACATGCTTTCAAACACAAATGAAATTTTTGAAAATCGAGCAAAAAGTCGATTTTTTTTTCGTTTCACATGCTTTCAAACACAAATGATATTTTCGAAAATCGAGCAAAAAGTCGATTTTTTTTTCGTTTCACATGCTTTCAACACAAATGAAATTTTCGAAATACGAGCAAAAAGTCGATATTTTTTCGTTTCACATGCTTTCAAACACAAATGAAATTTTCGAAAATCGAGCAAAAAGTCGATTTTTTTTTTTGTTTCACATGCTTTCAAACACAAATGAAATTTTCGAAAATCGAGCAAAAAGTCGATTTTTTTTTCGTTTCAACATGCTTTCAAACACAAATGAAATTTTCGAAAATCGAGCAAAAAGTCGTTTTTTTTTTCGTTTCACATGCTTTCAAACACAAATGAAATTTTCGAAAATCGAGCAAAAAGTCGATTTTTTTTTCGTTTCACATGCTTTCAAACACAAATGAAATTTTCGAAAATCGAGCAAAAAGTCGATTTTTTTTTCGTTTCACATGCTTTCAAACACAAATGAAATTTTTGAAAATCGAGCAAAAAGTCGATTTTTTTTTCGTTTCACATGCTTTCAAACACAAATGATATTTTCGAAAATCGAGCAAAAAGTCGATTTTTTTTTCGTTTCACATGCTTTCAACACAAATGAAATTTTCGAAATACGAGCAAAAAGTCGATATTTTTTCGTTTCACATGCTTTCAAACACAAATGAAATTTTCGAAAATCGAGCAAAAAGTCGATTTTTTTTTTGTTTCACATGCTTTCAAACACAAATGAAATTTTCGAAAATCGAGCAAAAAGTCGATTTTTTTTTCGTTTCAACATGCTTTCAAACACAAATGAAATTTTCGAAAATCGAGCAAAAAGTCGTTTTTTTTTTCGTTTCACATGCTTTCAAACACAAATGAAATTTTCGAAAATCGAGCAAAAAGTCGATTTTTTTTTCGTTTCACATGCTTTCAAACACAAATGAAATTTTCGAAAATCGAGCAAAAAGTCGATTTTTTTTTCGTTTCACATGCTTTCAAACACAAATGAAATTTTTGAAAATCGAGCAAAAAGTCGATTTTTTTTTCGTTTCACATGCTTCAAACACAAATGAAATTTTCAAAAATCGAGTGAAGAGTCGATTTTTTTTCGTTTTTTACGCGTTTCACATGCTTTCAAACACAAATGAAATTTTCGAAAATCGAGCAAAAAGTCGATTTTTTTTTTGATTCACATGCTTTCAAACACAAATGAAATTTTCAAAAATCGAGTGAAGAGTCGATTTTTTTTCGTTTTTTACGCGTTTCACATGCTTTCAAACACAAATGAAATTTTCGAAAATCGAGCAAAAAGTCGATTTTTTTTTCGTTTCACATGCTTTCAAACACAAATGAAATTTTTGAAAATCGAGCAAAAAGTCGATTTTTTTTTCGTTTCACATGCTTTCAAACACAAATGATATTTTCGAAAATCGAGCAAAAAGTCGATTTTTTTTTCGTTTCACATGCTTTCAACACAAATGAAATTTTCGAAATACGAGCAAAAAGTCGATATTTTTTCGTTTCACATGCTTTCAAACACAAATGAAATTTTCGAAAATCGAGCAAAAAGTCGATTTTTTTTTTGTTTCACATGCTTTCAAACACAAATGAAATTTTCGAAAATCGAGCAAAAAGTCGATTTTTTTTTCGTTTCAACATGCTTTCAAACACAAATGAAATTTTCGAAAATCGAGCAAAAAGTCGTTTTTTTTTTTCGTTTCACATGCTTTCAAACACAAATGAAATTTTCGAAAATCGAGCAAAAAGTCGATTTTTTTTTCGTTTCACATGCTTTCAAACACAAATGAAATTTTCGAAAATCGAGCAAAAAGTCGATTTTTTTTTCGTTTCACATGCTTTCAAACACAAATGAAATTTTTGAAAATCGAGCAAAAAGTCGATTTTTTTTTCGTTTCACATGCTTCAAACACAAATGAAATTTTCAAAAATCGAGTGAAGAGTCGATTTTTTTTCGTTTTTTACGCGTTTCACATGCTTTCAAACACAAATGAAATTTTCAAAAATCGAGTGAAGAGTCGATTTTTTTTCGTTTTTTACGCGTTTCACATGCTTTCAAACACAAATGAAATTTTCAAAAATCGAGTGAAGAGTCGATTTTTTTTCGTTTTTTACGCGTTTCATATGCTTTCAAACACAAATGAAATTTTCAAAAATCGAGTGAAGAGTCGATTTTTTTTTCGTTTTTTACGCGTTTCACATGCTTTCAAACACAAATGAAATTTTCGAAAATCGAGCAAAAAGTCGATTTTTTTTTCGTTTCACATGCTTTTAAACACAAATGAAATTTTCAAAAATCGAGCAAAAAGTCGATTTTTTTTTTGATTCACATGCTTTCAAACACAAATGAAATTTTCAAAAATCGAGTGAAGAGTCGATTTTTTTTCGTTTTTTACGCGTTTCACATGCTTTCAAACACAAATGAAATTTTCGAAAATCGAGCAAAAAGTCGATTTTTTTTTCGTTTCACATGCTTTCAAACACAAATGAAATTTTCGAAAATCGAGCAAAAAGTCGATTTTTTTTTCGTTTCACATGCTTTCAAACACAAATGAAATTTTTGAAAATCGAGCAAAAAGTCGATTTTTTTTTCGTTTCACATGCTTTTAAACACAAATGAAATTCTCAATAATCGAGTGAAGAGTCGATTTTTTTTCGTTTTTTACGCGTTTCACATGCTTTCAAACACAAATAAAATTTTCGAAAATCGAGCAAAAAGTTGATTTTTTTTCGTTTCACATGCTTTCAAACACAAATGAAATTTTCAAAAATCGATTGAAGAATCGATTTTTTTTCGTTTTTTACGCGTTTCACATGCTTTCAAACACAAATGAAATTTTCGAAAATCGAGCAAAACGTCGATTTTTTTTTCGTTTCACATGCTTTCAAACGAAAATAAAATCTTCGAAAATTGAGCAAAAAGTCGATTTTTTTTTCGTTTCACATGCTTTCAAACACAAATGAAATTTTCAAAAATCGAGTGAAGAGTCGATTTTTTTTCGTTTTTTACGCGTTTCACATGCTTTCAAACACAAATGAAATGTTCGAAAATCGAGCAAAACGTCGATTTTTTTTTCGTTTCACATGCTTTCAAACACAAATGAAATTTTCGAAAATCGAGCAAAAAGTTGATTTTTGTTCGTTTCACATGCTTTCAAACACAAATGAAATTTTCAAAAATCGAGTGAAGAATCGATTTTTTTTTCGTTTTTTACGCGTTTCACATGCTTTCAAACACAAATGAAATTTTCGAAAATCGAGCAAAAAGTCGATTTTTTTTTCGTTTCACATGCTTTCAAACACAAATGAAATTTTCGAAAATCGAGCAAAAAGTCGATTTTTTTTTCGTTTCACATGCTTTCAAACACAAATGAAATTTTCGAAAATCGAGCAAAAAGTCGATTTTTTTTTCGTTTCACATGCTTTCAAACACAAATGAAATTTTTGAAAATTGAGCAAAAAGTCGATTTTTTTTTCGTTTCACATGCAAAAGTCGAGTGAAGAGTCGATTTGTTTTCGTTTTTTACGCGTTTCACATGCTTTCAAACACAAATAAAATTTTCGAAAATCGAGCAAAAAGTTGATTTTTTTTCGTTTCACATGCTTTCAAACACAAATGAAATTTTCAAAAATCGATTGAAGAATCGATTTTTTTTCGTTTTTTACGCGTTTCACATGCTTTCAAACACAAATGAAATTTTCGAAAATCGAGCAAAACGTCGATTTTTTTTTCGTTTCACATGCTTTCAAACGAAAATAAAATCTTCGAAAATTGAGCAAAAAGTCGATTTTTTTTTCGTTTCACATGCTTTCAAACACAAATGAAATTTTCAAAAATCGAGTGAAGAGTCGATTTTTTTTCGTTTTTTACGCGTTTCACATGCTTTCAAACACAAATGAAATGTTCGAAAATCGAGCAAAACGTCGATTTTTTTTTCGTTTCACATGCTTTCAAACACAAATGAAATTTTCGAAAATCGAGCAAAAAGTTTATTTTTGTTCGTTTCACATGCTTTCAAACACAAATGAAATTTTCAAAAATCGAGTGAAGAATCGATTTTTTTTCGTTTTTTACGCGTTTCACATGCTTTCAAACACAAATGAAATTTTCGAAAATCGAGCAAAAAGTCGATTTTTTTTTTCGTTTCACATGCTTTCAAACACAAATGAAATTTTCAAAAATCGAGAGAAGAATCGATTTTTTTTTTCGTTTTTTACGCGTTTCACATGCTTTCAAACACAAATAAAATTTTCGAAAATCGAGCAAAAAGTTGATTTTTTTTCGTTTCACATGCTTTCAAACACAAATGAAATTTTCAAAAATCGAGTGAAGAATCGATTTTTTTTCGTTTTTTACGCGTTTCACATGCTTTCAAACACAAATGAAATTTTCGAAAATCGAGCAAAAAGTCGATTTTTTTTTCGTTTCACATGCTTTCAAACACAAATAAAATTTTCAAAAATCGAGTGAAGAATCGATTTTTTTTCGTTTTTTACGCGTTTCACATGCTTTCAAACACAAATGAAATTTTCGAAAATCGAGCAAAAAGTCGATTTTTTTTCGTTTCACATGCTTTCAAACACAAATGAAATTTTCGAAAATCGAGCAAAAAGTCGATTTTTTTTTCGTTTCACATGCTTTCAAACACAAATGAAATTTTCGAAAATCGAGCAAAAAGTCGATTTTTTTTTCGTTTCACATGCTTTCAAACACAAATGAAATTTTTGAAAATCGAGCAAAAAGTTGATTTTTTTTTTCGTTTCACATGCTTTCAAACACAAATGAAATTTTCGAAAATCGAGCAAAACGTCGATTTTTTTTTCGTTTCACATGCTTTCAAACACAAATGAAATTTTCGAAAATCGAGCAAAACGTCGATTTTTTTTCCGTTTCACATGCTTTCAAACGAAAATAAAATCTTCGAAAATTGAGCAAAAAGTCGATTTTTTTTTGTTTCACATGCTTTCAAACACAAATGAAATTTTCGAAAATCGAGCAAAACGTCGATTTTTTTTTTCGTTTCACATGCTTTCAAACGAAAATAAGATCTTCGAAAATTGAGCAAAAAGTCGATTTTTTTTTTCGTTTCACATGCTTTCAAACACAAATGAAATTTTCGAAAATCGAGCAAAAAGTCGATTTTTTTTTCGTTTCACATGCAAAAGTCGAGTGAAGAGTCGATTTGTTTTCGTTTTTTACGCGTTTCACATGCTTTCAAACACAAATAAAATTTTCGAAAATCGAGCAAAAAGTTGATTTTTTTTCGTTTCACATGCTTTCAAACACAAATGAAATTTTCAAAAATCGATTGAAGAATCGATTTTTTTTCGTTTTTTACGCGTTTCACATGCTTTCAAACACAAATGAAATTTTCGAAAATCGAGCAAAACGTCGATTTTTTTTTCGTTTCACATGCTTTCAAACGAAAATAAAATCTTCGAAAATTGAGCAAAAAGTCGATTTTTTTTTCGTTTCACATGCTTTCAAACACAAATGAAATTTTCAAAAATCGAGTGAAGAGTCGATTTTTTTTCGTTTTTTACGCGTTTCACATGCTTTCAAACACAAATGAAATGTTCGAAAATCGAGCAAAAAGTCGATTTTTTTTCGTTTCACATGCTTTCAAACACAAATGAAATTTTCGAAAATCGAGCAAAAAGTTGATTTTTGTTCGATTCACATGCTTTCAAACACAAATGAAATTTTCAAAAATCGAGTGAAGAATCGATTTTTTTTCGTTTTTTACGCGTTTCACATGCTTTCAAACACAAATGAAATTTTCGAAAATCGAGCAAAAAGTCGATTTTTTTTTTCGTTTCACATGCTTTCAAACACAAATGAAATTTTCGAAAATCGAGCAAAAAGTCGATTTTTTTTTTGATTCACATGCTTTCAAACACAAATGAAATTTTCAAAAATCGAGTGAAGAGTCGATTTTTTTTCGTTTTTTACGCGTTTCACATGCTTTCAAACACAAATGAAATTTTCGAAAATCGAGCAAAAAGTCGATTTTTTTTTCGTTTCACATGCTTTCAAACACAAATGAAATTTTTGAAAATCGAGCAAAAAGTCGATTTTTTTTTCGTTTCACATGCTTTCAAACACAAATGAAATTTTCGAAAATCGAGCAAAAAGTCGATTTTTTTTTCGTTTCACATGCTTTCAAACACAAATGAAATTTTCGAAAATCGAGCAAAAAGTCGATTTTTTTTTTGATTCACATGCTTTCAAACACAAATGAAATTTTCAAAAATCGAGTGAAGAGTCGATTTTTTTTTCGTTTTTTACGCGTTTCACATGCTTTCAAACACAAATGAAATTTTCGAAAATCGAGCAAAAAGTCGATTTTTTTTTCGTTTCACATGCTTTCAACACAAATGAAATTTTCGAAATACGAGCAAAAAGTCGATATTTTTTCGTTTCACATGCTTTCAAACACAAATGAAATTTTCGAAAATCGAGCAAAAAGTCGATTTTTTTTTTTGTTTCACATGCTTTCAAACACAAATGAAATTTTCGAAAATCGAGCAAAAAGTCGATTTTTTTTTCGTTTCAACATGCTTTCAAACACAAATGAAATTTTCGAAAATCGAGCAAAAAGTCGTTTTTTTTTTTTCGTTTCACATGCTTTCAAACACAAATGAAATTTTCGAAAATCGAGCAAAAAGTCGATTTTTTTTTCGTTTCACATGCTTTCAAACACAAATGAAATTTTCGAAAATCGAGCAAAAAGTCGATTTTTTTTTCGTTTCACATGCTTTCAAACACAAATGAAATTTTTGAAAATCGAGCAAAAAGTCGATTTTTTTTTCGTTTCACATGCTTTCAAACACAAATGAAATTTTCGAAATACGAGCAAAAAGTCGATATTTTTTTCGTTTCACATGCTTTCAAACACAAATGAAATTTTCAAAAATCGAGTGGAGTCGATTTTTTTTCGTTTTTTACTCGTTTCACATGCTTTCAAACACAAATGAAATTTTCGAGAATCGAGCAAAAAGTCGATTTTTTTTTTCGTTTCACATGCTTTCAAACACAAATAAAATTTTCAAAAATCGAGTGAAGAGTCGATTTTTTTTTCGTTTTTTACGCGTTTCACATGCTTTCAAACACAAATGAAATTTTCGAAAATCGAGTGAAGAGTCGATTTTTTCCGTTTTTTACGCGTTTCACATGCTTTCAAACACAAATGAAATGTTCGAAAATCGAGCAAAAAGTCGATTTTTTTTTTCGTTTCACATGCTTTCAAACACAAATGAAATTTTCGAAAATCGAGCAAAAAGTCGATTTTTTTTTCGTTTCACATGCTTTCAAACACAAATGAAATTTTCGAAAATCGAGCAAAAAGTCGATTTTTTTTTCGTTTCACATGCTTTCAAACACAAATGAAATTTTTGAAAATCGAGCAAAAAGTCGATTTTTTTTTCGTTTCACATGCTTTTAAACACAAATGAAATTTTCAATAATCGAGTGAAGAGTCGATTTTTTTTCGTTTTTTACGCGTTTCACATGCTTTCAAACACAAATGAAATTTTCGAAAATCGAGCAAAAAGTCGATTTTTTTTTCGTTTCACATGCTTTCAAACACAAATGAAATTTTCAAAAATCGAGTGAAGAGTCGATTTTTTTTCGTTTTTTACGCGTTTCACATGCTTTCAAACACAAATGAAATTTTCGAAAATCGAGCAAAAAGTCGATTTTTTTTTCGTTTCACATGCTTTCAAACACAAATGAAATTTTCGAAAATCGAGCAAAAAGTCGATTTTTTTTTCGTTTCACATGCTTTCAAACACAAATGAAATTTCGAAAATCGAGCAAAAAGTCGATTTTTTTTTTATTCACATGCTTTCAAACACAAATGAAATTTTCAAAAATCGAGTGAAGAGTCGATTTTTTTTCGTTTTTTACGCGTTTCACATGCTTTCAAACACAAATGAAATTTTCGAAAATCGAGCAAAAAGTCGATTTTTTTTCGTTTCACATGCTTTCAAACACAAATGAAATTTTCGAAAATCGAGCAAAAAGTCGATTTTTTTTTCGTTTCACATGCTTTCAAATACAAATGAAATTTTCGAAAATCGAGCAAAAAGTCGATTTTTTTTTCGTTTCACATGCTTTCAAACACAAATAAAATTTTCAAAAATCGAGTGAAGAATCGATTTTTTTTCGTTTTTTACGCGTTTCACATGCTTTCAAACACAAATGAAATTTTCGAAAATCGAGCAAAAAGTCGATTTTTTTTTTCGTTTCACATGCTTTCAAATACAAATGAAATTTTCGAAAATCGAGCAAAAAGTCGATTTTTTTTTTCGTTTCACATGCTTTCAAACACAAATGAAATTTTCGAAAATTGAGCAAAAAGTCGATTTTTTTTTCGTTTCACATGCTTTCAAACACAAATGAAATTTTCGAAAATCGAGCAAAAAGTCGATTTTTTTTTCGTTTCACATGCTTTCAAACACAAATGAAATTTTCGAAAATCGAGCAAAAAGTCGATTTTTTTTTTCGTTTCACATGCTTTCAAACACAAATGAAATTTTCGAAAATCGAGCAAAAAGTCGATTTTTTTTTTCGTTTCACATGCTTTCAAACACAAATGAAATTTTCGAAAATCGAGCAAAAAGTCGATTTTTTTTTTCGTTTCACATGCTTTCAAACACAAATGAAATTTTCGAAAATCGAGCAAAAAGTCGATTTTTTTTTCGTTTCACATGCTTTCAAACACAAATGAAATTTTCGAAAATCGAGCAAAACGTCGATTTTTTTTTCGTTTCACATGCTTTCAAACGAAAATAAAATCTTCGAAAATTGAGCAAAAAGTCGACTTTTTTTTTCGTTTCACATGCTTTCAAACACAAATGAAATGTTCGAAAATCGAGCAAAAAGTCGATTTTTTTTTTCGTTTCACATGCTTTCAAACACAAATGAAATTTTCGAAAATCGAGCAAAACGTCGATTTTTTTTTCGTTTCACATGCTTTCAAACGAAAATAAAATCTTCGAAAATTGAGCAAAAAGTCGACTTTTTTTTTCGTTTCACATGCTTTCAAACACAAATGAAATTTTCGAAAATCGAGCAAAAAGTCGATTTTTTTTTCGTTTCACATGCTTTCAAACACAAATGAAATTTTCGAAAATCGAGCAAAAAGTCGATTTTTTTTTTCGTTTCACATGCTTTCAAACACAAATGAAATTTTCGAAAATCGAGCAAAAAGTCGATTTTTTTTTCGTTTCACATGCTTTCAAACACAAATGAAATTTTTAAAAATCGAGTAAAGAGTCGATTTTTTTTCGTTTTTTACGCGTTTCACATGCTTACAAACACATGAAATTTTCAAAAATCGAGCAAAAAGTCGATTTTTTTTTCGTTTCACATGCTTTCAAACACAAATGAAATTTTCGAAAATCGAGCAAAAAGTCGATTTTTTTTTCGTTTCACATGCAAAAGTCGAGTGAAGAGTCGATTTGTTTTCGTTTTTTACGCGTTTCACATGCTTTCAAACACAAATAAAATTTTTGAAAATCGAGCAAAAAGTCGATTTTTTTTTCGTTTCACATGCTTTCAAACACAAATGAAATTTTCGAAAATCGAGCAAAAAGTCGATTTTTTTTTCGTTTCACATGCTTTCAAACACAAATGAAATTTTCGAAAATCGAGCAAAAAGTCGATTTTTTTTTCGTTTCACATGCTTTCAAACACAAATGAAATTTTCGAAAATCGAGCAAAAAATCGATTTTTTTTTCGTTTCAACATGCTTTCAAACACAAATGAAATTTTCAAAAATCGAGCAAAAAGTCGATTTTTTTTTCGTTTCACATGCTTTCAAACACAAATAAAATTTTCAAAAATCGAGTGAAGAGTCGATTTTTTTTCGTTTTTTACGCGTTTCACATGCTTTCAAACACAAATGAAATTTTCGAAAATCGAGCAAAAAGTCGATTTTTTTTTCGTTTCACATGCTTTCAAACACAAATGAAATTTTCGAAAATCGAGCAAAAAGTCGATTTTTTTTTCGTTTCACATGCTTTCAAACACAAATAAAATTTTCAAAAATCGAGTGAAGAGTCGATTTTTTTTCGTTTTTTACGCGTTTCACATGCTTTCAAACACAAATGAAATTTTCGAGAATCGAGCAAAAAGTCGATTTTTTTTTCGTTTCACATGCTTTCAAACACAAATAAAATTTTCAAAAATCGAGTGAAGAGTCGATTTTTTTTCGTTTTTTACGCGTTTCACATGCTTTCAAACACAAATGAAATTTTCGAAAATCGAGCAAAAAGTCGATTTTTTTTTCGTTTCACATGCTTTCAAACACAAATGAAATTTTCGAAAATCGAGCAAAAAGTCGATTTTTTTTTCGTTTCACATGCTTTCAAACACAAATAAAATTTTCAAAAATCGAGTGAAGAGTCGATTTTTTTTCGTTTTTTACGCGTTTCACATGCTTTCAAACACAAATGAAATTTTCGAAAATCGAGCAAAAAGTCGATTTTTTTTTCGTTTCACATGCTTTCAAACACAAATGAAATTTTCGAAAATCGAGCAAAAAGTCGATTTTTTTTTCGTTTCACATGCTTTCAAACACAAATAAAATTTTCAAAAATCGAGTGAAGAGTCGATTTTTTTTCGTTTTTTACGCGTTTCACATGCTTTCAAACACAAATGAAATTTTCGAGAATCGAGCAAAAAGTCGATTTTTTTTTCGTTTCACATGCTTTCAAACACAAATAAAATTTTCAAAAATCGAGTGAAGAGTCGATTTTTTTTCGTTTTTTACGCGTTTCACATGCTTTCAAACACAAATGAAATGTTCGAAAATCGAGCAAAAAGTCGATTTTTTTTTTTCGTTTCACATGCTTTCAAACACAAATGAAACTTTCAAAAATCGAGTGAAGAGTCGATTTTTTTCGTTTTTTACGCGTTTCACATGCTTTCAAACACAAATGAAATTTTTCAAAATCGAGCAAAAAGTCGATTTTTTTTTGTCGTTTCACATGCTTTCAAACACAAATGAAATTTTCGAAAATCGAGCAAAAAGTCGATTTTTTTTTCGTTTCACATGCTTTCAAACACAAATGAAATTTTCGAAAATCGAGCAAAAAGTCGATTTTTTTTTCGTTTCACATGCTTTCAAACACAAATGAAATTTTCGAAAATCGAGCAAAAAATCGATTTTTTTTTCGTTTCAACATGCTTTCAAACACAAATGAAATTTTCGAAAATCGAGCAAAAAGTCGTTTTTTTTTTTCGTTTCACATGCTTTCAAACACAAATGAATTTTTCGAAAATCGAGCAAAAAGTCGATTTTTTTTTCGTTTCACATGCTTTCAAACACAAATGAAATTTTCGAAAATCGAGCAAAAAGTCGATTTTTTTTTTCGTTTCACATGCTTTCAAACACAAATGAAATTTTTGAAAATCGAGCAAAAAGTCGATTTTTTTTTCGTTTCACATGCTTTCAAAACACAAATGAAATTTTCGAAAATCGAGGAAAAAGTCGATTTTTTTTTCGTTTCACATGCTTTCAAACACAAATGAAATTTTTGAAAATCGAGCAAAAAGTCGATTTTTTTTTCGTTTCACATGCTTTCAAACACAAATGAAATTTTCGAAAATCGAGGAAAAAGTCGATTTTTTTTTTCGTTTCACATGCTTTCAAACACAAATGAAATTTTCGAAAATCGAGCAAAAAGTCGATTTTTTTTTCGTTTCACATGCTTTCAAACACAAATAAAATTTTCAAAAATCGAGTGAAGAGTCTATTTTTTTTCGTTTTTTACGCGTTTCACATGCTTTCAAACACAAATGAAATTTTCGAGAATCGAGCAAAAAGTCGATTTTTTTTTCGTTTCACATGCTTTCAAACACAAATGAAATTTTCGAAAATCGAGCAAAAAGTCGATTTTTTTTTCGTTTCACATGCTTTCAAACACAAATAAAATTTTCAAAAATCGAGTGAAGAGTCGATTTTTTTTCGTTTTTTACGCGTTTCACATGCTTTCAAACACAAATGAAATTTTCGAGAATCGAGCAAAAAGTCGATTTTTTTTTCGTTTCACATGCTTTCAAACACAAATGAAATTTTCGAAAATCGAGGAAAAAGTCGATTTTTTTTTTCGTTTCACATGCTTTCAAACACAAATGAAATTTTTGAAAATCGAGCAAAAAGTCGATTTTTTTTTCGTTTCACATGCTTTCAAACACAAATGAAATTTTCGAAAATCGAGGAAAAAGTCGATTTTTTTTTTCGTTTCACATGCTTTCAAACACAAATGAAATTTTCGAAAATCGAGCAAAAAGTCGATTTTTTTTTCGTTTCACATGCTTTCAAACACAAATAAAATTTTCAAAAATCGAGTGAAGAGTCTATTTTTTTCGTTTTTTACGCGTTTCACATGCTTTCAAACACAAATGAAATTTTCGAGAATCGAGCAAAAAGTCGATTTTTTTTTCGTTTCACATGCTTTCAAACACAAATGAAATTTTCGAAAATCGAGCAAAAAGTCGATTTTTTTTTCGTTTCACATGCTTTCAAACACAAATGAAATTTTTGAAAATCGAGCAAAAAGTCGATTTTTTTTTTCGTTTCACATGCTTTCAAACACAAATGAAATTTTCAAAAATCGAGCAAAAAGTCGATTTTTTTTTCGTTTCACATGCTTTCAAACACAAATAAAATTTTCAAAAATCGAGTGAAGAGTCGATTTTTTTTCGTTTTTTACGCGTTTCACATGCTTTCAAACACAAATGAAATTTTCGAGAATCGAGCAAAAAGTCGATTTTTTTTTCGTTTCACATGCTTTCAAACACAAATGAAATTTTCGAAAATCGAGTGAAGAGTCGATTTTTTTTCGTTTTTTACGCGTTTCACATGCTTTCAAACACAAATGAAATTTTCAAAAATCGAGTGGAGTCGATTTTTTTTCGTTTTTTACTCGTTTCACATGCTTTCAAACACAAATGAAATTTTCGAAAATCGAGCAAAAAGTCGATTTTTTTTTCGTTTCACATGCTTTCAAACACAAATAAAATTTTCAAAAATCGAGTGAAGAGTCGATTTTTTTTCGTTTTTTACGCGTTTCACATGCTTTCTTTCAAACACAAATGAAATTTTCGAGAATCGAGCAAAAAGTCGATTTTTTTTTCGTTTCACATGCTTTCAAACACAAATAAAATTTTCAAAAATCGAGTGAAGAGTCGATTTTTTTTCGTTTTTTACGCGTTTCACATGCTTTCAAACACAAATGAAATTTTCGAGAATCGAGCAAAAAGTCGATTTTTTTTTCGTTTCACATGCTTTCAAACACAAATGAAATTTTCGAAAATCGAGTGAAGAGTCGATTTTTTTTCGTTTTTTACGCGTTTCACATGCTTTCAAACACAAATGAAATTTTTCAAAATCGAGCAAAAAGTCGATTTTTTTTTGTCGTTTCACATGCTTTCAAACACAAATGAAACTTTCAAAAATCGAGTGAAGAGTCGATTTTTTTCGTTTTTTACGCGTTTCACATGCTTTCAAACACAAATGAAATTTTCGAAAATCGAGCAAAAAGTCGATTTTTTTTTAGTTTCACATGCTTTCAAACACAAATGAAATTTTCGAAAATCGAGGAAAAAGTCGATTTTTTTTTAGTTTCACATGCTTTCAAACACAAATGAAATTTTCGAAAATCGAGCAAAAAGTCGATTTTTTTTTCGTTTCACATGCTTTCAAACACAAATGAAATTTTCGAAAATCGAGCAAAAAGTCGATTTTTTTTTCGTTTCAACATGCTTTCAAACACAAATGAAATTTTCGAAAATCGAGCAAAAAGTCGTTTTTTTTTTCGTTTCACATGCTTTCAAACACAAATGAATTTTTCGAAAATCGAGCAAAAAGTCGATTTTTTTTTCGTTTCACATGCTTTCAAACACAAATGAAATTTTCAAAAATCGAGTGGAGTCGATTTTTTTTCGTTTTTTACTCGTTTCACATGCTTTCAAACACAAATGAAATTTTCGAAAATCGAGTGAAGAGTCGATTTTTTTTCGTTTTTTACGCGTTTCACATGCTTTCAAACACAAATAAAATTTTTCAAAATCGAGCAAAAAGTCGATTTTTTTTTGTCGTTTCACATGCTTTCAAACACAAATGAAACTTTCAAAAATCGAGTGAAGAGTCGATTTTTTTTTCGTTTTTTACGCGTTTCACATGCTTTCAAACACAAATGAAATTTTCGAAAATCGAGCAAAAAGTCGATTTTTTTTTAGTTTCACATGCTTTCAAACACAAATGAAATTTTCGAAAATCGAGGAAAAAGTCGATTTTTTTTTAGTTTCACATGCTTTCAAACACAAATGAAATTTTCGAAAATCGAGCAAAAAGTCGATTTTTTTTTCGTTTCACATGCTTTCAAACACAAATGAAATTTTCGAAAATCGAGCAAAAAGTCGATTTTTTTTTCGTTTCAACATGCTTTCAAACACAAATGAAATTTTCGAAAATCGAGCAAAAAGTCGTTTTTTTTTTCGTTTCACATGCTTTCAAACACAAATAAAATTTTCAAAAATCGAGTGGAGTCGATTTTTTTTCGTTTTTTACTCGTTTCACATGCTTTCAAACACAAATGAAATTTTCGAAAATCGAGCAAAAAGTCGATTTTTTTTTCGTTTCACATGCTTTCAAACACAAATAAAATTTTCAAAAATCGAGTGAAGAGTCGATTTTTTTTCGTTTTTTACGCGTTTCACATGCTTTCAAACACAAATGAAATTTTCGAAAATCGAGCAAAAAGTAGATTTTTTTTTCGTTTCACATGCTTTCAAACACAAATAAAATTTTCAAAAATCGAGTGAAGAGTCGTTTTTTTTTCGTTTTTTACGCGTTTCACATGCTTTCAAACACAAATGAAATTTTCGAGAATCGAGCAAAAAGTCGATTTTTTTTTCGTTTCACATGCTTTCAAACACAAATGAAATTTTCGAAAATCGAGGAAAAAGTCGATTTTTTTTTAGTTTCACATGCTTTCAAACACAAATGAAATTTTCGAAAATCGAGCAAAAAGTCGATTTTTTTTTCGTTTCACATGCTTTCAAACACAAATGAAATTTTCGAAATTCGAGCAAAAAGTCGATTTTTTTTTCGTTTCAACATGCTTTCAAACACAAATGAAATTTTCGAAAATCGAGCAAAAAGTCGTTTTTTTTTTCGTTTCACATGCTTTCAAACACAAATGAATTTTTCGAAAATCGAGCAAAAAGTCGATTTTTTTTCGTTTCACATGCTTTCAAACACAAATAAAATTTTCAAAAATCGAGTGAAGAGTCGATTTTTTTTCGTTTTTTACGCGTTTCACATGCTTTCAAACACAAATGAAATTTTCGAGAATCGAGCAAAAAGTCGATTTTTTTTTCGTTTCACATGCTTTCAAACACAAATGAAATTTTCGAAAATCGAGTGAAGAGTCGATTTTTTTTCGTTTTTTACGCGTTTCACATGCTTTCAAACACAAATGAAATTTTTCAAAATCGAGCAAAAAGTCGATTTATTTTTGTCGTTTCACATGCTTTCAAACACAAATGAAACTTTCAAAAATCGAGTGAAGAGTCGATTTTTTTTTCGTTTTTTACGCGTTTCACATGCTTTCAAACACAAATAAAATTTTCGAAAATCGAGCAAAAAGTCGATTTTTTTTTAGTTTCACATGCTTTCAAACACAAATGAAATTTTCGAAAATCGAGGAAAAAGTCGATTTTTTTTTAGTTTCACATGCTTTCAAACACAAATGAAATTTTCGAAAATCGAGGAAAAAGTCGATTTTTTTTTAGTTTCACATGCTTTCAAACACAAATGAAATTTTCGAAAATCGAGGAAAAAGTCGATTTTTTTTTAGTTTCACATGCTTTCAAACACAAATGAAATTTTCGAAAATCGAGGAAAAAGTCGATTTTTTTTTAGTTTCACATGCTTTCAAACACAAATGAAATTTTCGAAAATCGAGCAAAAAGTCGATTTTTTTTTCGTTTCACATGCTTTCAAACACAAATGAAATTTTCGAAAATCGAGCAAAAAGTCGATTTTTTTTTCGTTTCACATGCTTTCAAACACAAATGAAATTTTCGAAAATCGAGCAAAAAGTCGATTTTTTTTTCGATTCACATGCTTTCAAACACAAATGAAATTTTCGAAAATCGAGCAAAAAGTCGATTTTTTTTTCGTTTCACATGCTTTCAAACACAAATGAAATTTTCGAAAATCGAGCAAAAAGTCGATTTTTTTTTCGTTTCACATGCTTTCAAACACAAATGAAATTTTCAAAAATCGAGTGGAGTCGATTTTTTTTCGTTTTTTACTCGTTTCACATGCTTTCAAACACAAATGAAATTTTCGAAAATCGAGGAAAAAGTCGATTTTTTTTTTGTTTCACATGCTTTCAAACACAAATGAAATTTTCGAAAATCGAGCAAAAAGTCGATTTTTTTTTTGTTTCACATGCTTTCAAACACAAATGAAATTTTCAAAAATCGAGTGGAGTCGATTTTTTTTCGTTTTTTACTCGTTTCACATGCTTTCAAACACAAATGAAATTTTCGAAAATCGAGGAAAAAGTCGATTTTTTTTTCGTTTCACATGCTTTCAAACACAAATGAAATTTTCGAAAATCGAGCAAAAAGTCGATTTTTTTTTTCGTTTCACATGCTTTCAAACACAAATGAAATTTTCGAAAATCGAGCAAAAAGTCGATTTTTTTTTCGTTTCAACATGCTTTCAAACACAAATGAAATTTTCGAAAATCGAGCAAAAAGTCGTTTTTTTTTTTTCGTTTCACATGCTTTCAAACACAAATGAAATTTTCGAAATACGAGCAAAAAGTCGATATTTTTTTCGTTTCACATGCTTTCAAACACAAATGAAATTTTCAAAAATCGAGTGGAGTCGATTTTTTTTCGTTTTTTACTCGTTTCACATGCTTTCAAACACAAATGAAATTTTCGAAAATCGAGCAAAAAGTCGATTTTTTTTCGTTTCACATGCTTTCAAACACAAATAAAATTTTCAAAAATCGAGTGAAGAGTCGATTTTTTTTCGTTTTTTACGCGTTTCACATGCTTTCAAACACAAATGAAATTTTCGAGAATCGAGCAAAAAGTCGATTTTTTTTTCGTTTCACATGCTTTCAAACACAAATAAAATTTTCAAAAATCGAGTGAAGAGTCGATTTTTTTTCGTTTTTTACGCGTTTCACATGCTTTCAAACACAAATGAAATTTTCGAGAATCGAGCAAAAAGTCGATTTTTTTTTAGTTTCACATGCTTTCAAACACAAATGAAACTTTCAAAAATCGAGTGAAGAGTCGATTTTTTTTTCGTTTTTTACGCGTTTCACATGCTTTCAAACACAAATGAAATTTTCGAAAATCGAGCAAAAAGTCGATTTTTTTTTAGTTTCACATGCTTTCAAACACAAATGAAATTTTCGAAAATCGAGGAAAAAGTCGATTTTTTTTTAGTTTCACATGCTTTCAAACACAAATGAAATTTTCGAAAATCGAGGAAAAAGTCGATTTTTTTTTCGTTTCACATGCTTTCAAACACAAATGAAATTTTCGAAAATCGAGCAAAAAGTCGATTTTTTTTTCGTTTCACATGCTTTCAAACACAAATGAAATTTTTGAAAATCGAGCAAAAAGTCGATTTTTTTTTTCGTTTCACATGCTTTCAAACACAAATGAAATTTTCGAAAATCGAGCAAAAAGTCGATTTTTTTTTCGTTTCACATGCTTTCAAACACAAATGAAATTTTTGAAAATCGAGCAAAAATGTCGATTTTTTTTTTCGTTTCACATGCTTTCAAACACAAATGAAATTTTCGAAAATCGAGCAAAAAGTCGATTTTTTTTTCGTTTCACATGCTTTCAAACACAAATGAAATTTTTGAAAATCGAGCAAAAAGTCGATTTTTTTTTCGTTTCACATGCTTTCAAACACTAATGAAATTTTCGAAAATCGAGCAAAAAGTCGATTTTTTTTTCGTTTCACATGCTTTCAAACACAAATGAAATTTTCGAAAATCGAGCAAAAAGTCGATTTTTTTTTCGTTTCACATGCTTTCAAACACAAATGAAATTTTCGAATATCGAGCAAAAAGTCGATTTTTTTTCGTTTCACATGCTTTCAAACGAAAATTAAATTTTCGTAAATTGAGCAAAAAGTCGATTTTTTTTTCGTTTCACATGCTTTCAAACACAAATGAAATTTTCGAAAATCGAGCAAAAAGTCGATTTTTTTTTCGTTTCACATGCTTTCAAACACAAATCAAATTTTTGAAAATCGAGCAAAAAGTCGATTTTTTTTTTTCGTTTCACATGCTTTCAAACACAAATGAAATTTTCGAAAATCGAGCAAAAAGTCGATTTTTTTTTCGTTTCACATGCTTTCAAACACAAATGAAATTTTTGAAAATCGAGCAAAAAGTCGATTTTTTTTTCGTTTCACATGCTTTCAAACGAAAATTAAATTTTCGTAAATTGAGCAAAAAGTCGATTTTTTTTTTCGTTTCACATGCTTTCAAACACAAATGAAATTTTCGAAAATCGAGCAAAAAGTCGATTTTTTTTTCGTTTCACATGCTTTCAAACACAAATGAAATTTTCGAAAATTGAGCAAAAAGTCGATTTTTTTTTTCGTTTTGCATGCTTTCAAACGAAAATAAATTTTCGAAAATTGAGCAAAAAGTCGATTTTTTTTTTCGTTTCACATGCTTTCAAACACAAATGAAATTTTCGAAAATCGAGCAAAAAGTCGATTTTTTTTCGTTTCACATGCTTTCAAACACAAATGAAATTTTCAAAAATCGAGTGAAGAGTCGATTTTTTTTCGTTTTTTACGCGTTTCACATGCTTTCAAACACAAATGAAATTTTCGAAAATCGAGCAAAAAGTCGATTTTTTTTTTCGTTTCACATGCTTTCAAACACAAATGAAATTTTCAAAAATCGAGTGAAGAGTCGATTTTTTTTCGTTTTTTACGCGTTTCACATGCTTTCAAACACAAATGAAATTTTCGAAAATCGAGCAAAAAGTCGATTTTTTTTTCGTTTCACATGCTTTCAAACACAAATGAAATTTTCAAAAATCGAGAGAAGAGTCGATTTTTTTTTTTTTTTACGCGTTTCACATGCTTTCAAACACAAATGAAATTTTCGAAAATCGAGCAAAAAGTCGATTTTTTTTTCGTTTCACATGCTTTCAAACACAAATGAAATTTTCGAAAATCGAGCAAAAAGTCGATTTTTTTTTCGTTTCACATGCTTTCAAACACAAATGAAATTTTCAAAAATCGAGAGAAGAGTCGATTTTTTTTCGTTTTTTACGCGTTTCACATGCTTTCAAACACAAATGAAATTTTCGAAAATCGAGCAAAAAGTCGATTTTTTTTTCGTTTCACATGCTTTCAAACACAAATGAAATTTTCGAAAATCGAGCAAAAAGTCGATTTTTTTTTCGTTTCACATGCTTTCAACACAAATGAAATTTTCGAAAATCGAGCAAAAAGTCGATTTTTTTTTCGTTTCACATGCTTTCAAACACAAATGAAATTTTCAAAAATCGAGTGAAGAGTCGATTTTTTTTCGTTTTTTACGCGTTTCACATGCTTTCAAACACAAATGAAATTTTCGAAAATCGAGCAAAAAGTCGATTTTTTTTTCGTTTCACATGCTTTCAAACACAAATGAAATTTTCGAAAATCGAGCAAAAAGTCGATTTTTTTTTGTTTCACATGCTTTCAAACACAAATGAAATTTTCAAAAATCGAGTGAAGAGTCGATTTTTTTTCGTTTTTTACGCGTTTCACATGCTTTCAAACACAAATGAAATTTTCGAAAATCGAGCAAAAAGTCGATTTTTTTTTCGTTTCACATGCTTTCAAACACAAATGAAATTTTCGAAAATCGAGCAAAAAGTCGATTTTTTTTTCGTTTCACATGCTTTCAAACACAAATGAAATTTTCAAAAATCGAGAGAAGAGTCGATTTTTTTTTGTTTTTTACGCGTTTCACATGCTTTCAAACACAAATGAAATTTTCGAAAATCGAGCAAAAAGTCGATTTTTTTTTCGTTTCACATGCTTTCAAACACAAATGAAATTTTCAAAAATCGAGAGAAGAGTCGATTTTTTTTTGTTTTTTACGCGTTTCACATGCTTTCAAACACAAATGAAATTTTCGAAAATCGAGCAAAAAGTCGATTTTTTTTTCGTTTCACATGCTTTCAAACACAAATGAAATTTTCGAAAATCGAGCAAAAAGTCGATTTTTTTTTCGTTTCACATGCTTTCAAACACAAATGAAATTTTCAAAAATCGAGAGAAGAGTCGATTTTTTTTCGTTTTTTACGCGTTTCACATGCTTTCAAACACAAATGAAATTTTCGAAAATCGAGCAAAAAGTCGATTTTTTTTTCGTTTCACATGCCTTTCAACACAAATGAAATTTTCGAAAATCGAGCAAAAAGTCGATTTTTTTTTCGTTTCACATGCTTTCAAACACAAATGAAATTTTCAAAAATCGAGTGAAGAGTCGATTTTTTTTCGTTTTTTACGCGTTTCACATGCTTTCAAACACAAATGAAATTTTCGAAAATCGAGCAAAAAGTCGATTTTTTTTTCGTTTCACATGCTTTCAAACACAAATGAAATTTTCGAAAATCGAGCAAAAAGTCGATTTTTTTTTGTTTCACATGCTCTCAAACACAAATGAAATTTTCAAAAATCGAGTGAAGAGTCGATTTTTTTTCGTTTTTTACGCGTTTCACATGCTTTTCAAACACAAATGAAATTTTCGAAAATTGAGCCAAAAAGTCGATTTTTTTCGTTTCACATGCTTTCAAACACAAATGAAATTTTCGAAAATCGAGCAAAAAGTCGATTTTTTTTTCGTTTCACATGCTTTCAAACACAAATGAAATTTTCGAAAATCGAGCTAAAAGTCGATTTTTTTTTCGTTTCACATGCTTTCAAACGAAAATTAAATTTTCGTAAATTGAGCAAAAAGTCGATTTTTTTTTCGTTTCACATGCTTTCAAACACAAATGAAATTTTCGAAAATCGAGCAAAAAGTCGATTTTTTTTTCGTTTCACATGCTTTCAAACACAAATGAAATTTTCGAAAATTGAGCAAAAAGTCGATTTTTTTTTTCGTTTTGCATGCTTTCAAACGAAAATAAAATTTTCGAAAATTGAGCAAAAAGTCGATTTTTTTTTCGTTTTACATGCTTTCAAACACAAATGAAATTTTCGAAAATCGAGCAAAAAGTCGATTTTTTTTCGTTTCACATGCTTTCAAACACAAATGAAATTTTCAAAAATCGAGTGAAGAGTCGATTTTTTTTCGTTTTTTACGCGTTTCACATGCTTTCAAACACAAATGAAATTTTTCGAAAATCGAGCAAAAAGTCGATTTTTTTTTTCGTTTCACATGCTTTCAAACACAAATGAAATTTTCGAAAATCGAGCAAAAAGTCGATTTTTTTTTTCGTTTCACATGCTTTCAACACAAATGAAATTTTCGAAAATCGAGCAAAAAGTCGATTTTTTTTTCGTTTCACATGCTTTCAAACACAAATGAAATTTTCGAAAATTGAGCAAAAAGTCGATTTTTTTTTTCGTTTTGCATGCTTTCAAACGAAAATAAAATTTTCGAAAATTGAGCAAAAAGTCGATTTTTTTTTCGTTTTACATGCTTTCAAACACAAATGAAATTTTCGAAAATCGAGCAAAAAGTCGATTTTTTTTCGTTTCACATGCTTTCAAACACAAATGAAATTTTTAAAAATCGAGTGAAGAGTCGATTTTTTTTCGTTTTTTACGCGTTTCACATGCTTTCAAACACAAATGAAATTTTCGAAAATCGAGCAAAAAGTCGATTTTTTTTTCGTTTCACATGCTTTCAAACACAAATGAAATTTTCGAAAATCGAGCAAAAAGTCGATTTTTTTTTGTTTCACATGCTTTCAAACACAAATGAAATTTTCAAAAATCGAGTGAAGAGTCGATTTTTTTTCGTTTTTTACGCGTTTCACATGCTTTCAAACACAAATGAAAATTTTCGAAAATCGAGCAAAAAGTCGATTTTTTTTTCGTTTCACATGCTTTCAAACACAAATGAAATTTTCGAAAATCGAGCAAAAAGTCGATTTTTTTTTTCGTTTCACATGCTTTCAAACACAAATGAAATTTTCAAAAATCGAGTGAAGAGTCGATTTTTTTCGTTTTTTACGCGTTTCACATGCTTTCAAACACAAATGAAATTTTCGAAAATCGAGCAAAAAGTCGATTTTTTTTTTCGTTTCACATGCTTTCAAACACAAATGAAATTTTCGAAAATCGAGCAAAAAGTCGATTTTTTTTTTCGTTTCACATGCTTTCAAACACAAATGAAATTTTCGAAAATCGAGCAAAAAGTCGATTTTTTTTTCGTTTCACATGCTTTCAAACACAAATGAAATTTTTGAAAATCGAGCAAAAAGTCGATTTTTTTTTCGTTTCACATGCTTTCAAACACAAATGAAATTTTCGAAAATCGAGCAAAAAGTCGATTTTTTTTTCGTTTCACATGCTTTCAAACACAAATGAAATTTTCGAAAATCGAGCAGTCGATTTTTTTTTCGTTTCACATGCTTTCAAACACAAATGAAATTTTCGAAAATCGAGCAAAAAGTCGATTTTTTTTTCGTTTCACATGCTTTCAAACACAAATGAAATTTTCGAAAATCGAGCAAAAAGTCGATTTTTTTTTTCGTTTCACATGCTTTCAAACACAAATGAAATTTTCGAAAATCGAGCAAAAAGTCGATTTTTTTTTCGTTTCACATGCTTTCAAACACAAATGAAATTTTCGAAAATCGAGCAAAAAGTCGATTTTTTTTTGTTTCACATGCTTTCAAACACAAATGAAATTTTCAAAAATCGAGTGAAGAGTCGATTTTTTTTCGTTTTTTACGCGTTTCACATGCTTTCAAACACAAATGAAATTTTCAAAAATCGAGCAAAAAGTCGATTTTTTTTTTGTTTTACATGCTTTCAAACACAAATGAAATTTTCGAAAATCGAGCAAAAAGTCGATTTTTTTTTCGTTTCACATGCTTTCAAACACAAATGAAATTTTCGAAAATCGAGCAAAAAGTCGATTTTTTTTTCGTTTCACATGCTTTCAAACACAAATGAAATTTTCGAAAATCGAGCAAAAAGTCGATTTTTTTTTCGTTTCACATGCTTTCAAACACAAATGAAATTTTCGAAAATCGAGCAAAAAGTCGATTTTTTTTTTGTTTCACATGCTTTCAAACACAAATGAAATTTTCAAAAATCGAGTGAAGAGTCGATTTTTTTTCGTTTTTTACGCGTTTCACATGCTTTCAAACACAAATGAAATTTTCGAAAATCGAGCAAAAAGTCGATTTTTTTTTTGTTTTACATGCTTTCAAACACAAATGAAATTATTCGAAAATCGAGCAAAAAGTCGATTTTTTTTTCGTTTCACATGCTTTCAAACACAAATGAAATTTTCGAAAATCGAGCAAAAAGTCGATTTTTTTTTCGTTTCACATGCTTTCAAACACAAATGAAATTTTCGAAAATCGAGCAAAAAGTCGATTTTTTTTTCGTTTCACATGCTTTCAAACACAAATGAAATTTTCGAAAATCGAGCAAAAAGTCGATTTTTTTTTCGTTTCACATGCTTTCAAACACAAATGAAATTTTCGAAAATCGAGCAAAAAGTCGATTTTTTTTTCGTTTCACATGCTTTCAAACACAAATGAAATTTTCGAAAATCGAGCAAAAAGTCGATTTTTTTTTTCGTTTCACATGCTTTCAAACACAAATGAAATTTTCGAAAATCGAGCAAAAAGTCGATTTTTTTTTCGTTTCACATGCTTTCAAACACAAATGAAATTTTCGAAAATCGAGCAAAAAGTCGATTTTTTTTTTGTTTTACATGCTTTCAAACACAAATGAAATTTTCGAAAATCGAGCAAAAAGTCGATTTTTTTTTCGTTTCACATGCTTTCAAACACAAATGAAATTTTCGAAAATCGAGCAAAAAGTCGATTTTTTTTTCGTTTCACATGCTTTCAAACACAAATGAAATTTTCGAAAATCGAGCAAAAAGTCGATTTTTTTTTCGTTTCACATGCTTTCAAACACAAATGAAATTTTCGAAAATCGAGCAAAAAGTCGATTTTTTTTTGTTTCACATGCTTTCAAACACAAATGAAATTTTCAAAAATCGAGTGAAGAGTCGATTTTTTTTCGTTTTTTACGCGTTTCACATGCTTTCAAACACAAATGAAATTTTCAAAAATCGAGCAAAAAGTCGATTTTTTTTTTGTTTTACATGCTTTCAAACACAAATGAAATTTTCGAAAATCGAGCAAAAAGTCGATTTTTTTTTCGTTTCACATGCTTTCAAACACAAATGAAATTTTCGAAAATCGAGCAAAAAGTCGATTTTTTTTTCGTTTCACATGCTTTCAAACACAAATGAAATTTTCGAAAATCGAGCAAAAAGTCGATTTTTTTTTCGTTTCACATGCTTTCAAACACAAATGAAATTTTCGAAAATCGAGCAAAAAGTCGATTTTTTTTTCGTTTCACATGCTTTCAAACACAAATGAAATTTTCAAAAATCGAGTGAAGAGTCGATTTTTTTTCGTTTTTTACGCGTTTCACATGCTTTCAAACACAAATGAAATTTTCGAAAATCGAGCAAAAAGTCGATTTTTTTTTTGTTTTACATGCTTTCAAACACAAATGAAATTATTCGAAAATCGAGCAAAAAGTCGATTTTTTTTTCGTTTCACATGCTTTCAAACACAAATGAAATTTTCGAAAATCGAGCAAAAAGTCGATTTTTTTTTCGTTTCACATGCTTTCAAACACAAATGAAATTTTCGAAAATCGAGCAAAAAGTCGATTTTTTTTTTCGTTTCACATGCTTTCAAACACAAATGAAATTTTCGAAAATCGAGCAAAAAGTCGATTTTTTTTTCGTTTCACATGCTTTCAAACACAAATGAAATTTTCGAAAATCGAGCAAAAAGTCGATTTTTTTTTTGTTTTACATGCTTTCAAACACAAATGAAATTTTCGAAAATCGAGCAAAAAGTCGATTTTTTTTTCGTTTCACATGCTTTCAAACACAAATGAAATTTTCGAAAAACGAGCAAAAAGTCGATTTTTTTTTCGTTTCACATGCTTTCAAACACAAATGAAATTTTCGAAAATCCAGCAAAAAGTCGATTTTTTTTTCGTTTCACATGCTTTCAAACACAAATGAAATTTTCGAAAATCGAGCAAAAAGTCGATTTTTTTTTTCGTTTCACATGCTTTCTAACGAAAATTAAATTTTCGTAAATTGAGCAAAAAGTCGATTTTTTTTTCGTTTCACATGCTTTCAAACACAAATGAAATTTTTGAAAATCGAGCAAAAAGTCGATTTTTTTTTCGTTTCACATGCTTTCAAACGAAAATTAAATTTTCGTAAATTGAGCAAAAAGTCGATTTTTTTTTCGTTTCACATGCTTTCAAACACAAATGAAATTTTCGAAAATCGAGCAAAAAGTCGATTTTTTTTTCGTTTCACATGCTTTCAAACACAAATGAAATTTTCGAAAATCGAGCAAAAAGTCGATTTTTTTTTCGTTTCACATGCTTTCAACACAAATGAAATTTTCGAAAATCGAGCAAAAAGTCGATTTTTTTTTCGTTTCACATGCTTTCAAACACAAATGAAATTTTCAAAAATCGAGTAAAGAGTCGATTTCTTTTCGTTTTTTACGCGTTTCACATGCTTTCAAACACAAATGAAATTTTCGAAAATCGAGCAAAAAGTCGATTTTTTTTTCGTTTCACATGCTTTCAAACACAAATGAAATTTTCGAAAATCGAGCAAAAAGTCGATTTTTTTTTTGTTTCACATGCTCTCAAACACAAATGAAATTTTCAAAAATCGAGTAAAGAGTCGATTTTTTTTCGTTTTTTACGCGTTTCACATGCTTTCAAACACAAATGAAATTTTCGAAAATTGAGCAAAAAGTCGATTTTTTTTTCGTTTCACATGCTTTCAAACACAAATGAAATTTTCGAAAATCGAGCAAAAAGTCGATTTTTTTTTCGTTTCACATGCTTTCAAACACAAATGAAATTTTCGAAAATCGAGCAAAAAGTCGATTTTTTTTTCGTTTCACATGCTTTCAAACGAAAATTAAATTTTCGTAAATTGAGCAAAAAGTCGATTTTTTTTTCGTTTCACATGCTTTCAAACACAAATGAAATTTTCGAAAATCGAGCAAAAAGTCGATTTTTTTTTCGTTTCACATGCTTTCAAACACAAATGAAATTTTCGAAAATTGAGCAAAAAGTCGATTTTTTTTTTCGTTTTGCATGCTTTCAAACGAAAATAAAATTTTCGAAAATTGAGCAAAAAGTCGATTTTTTTTTCGTTTTACATGCTTTCAAACACAAATGAAATTTTCGAAAATCGAGCAAAAAGTCGATTTTTTTTCGTTTCACATGCTTTCAAACACAAATGAAATTTTCAAAAATCGAGTGAAGAGTCGATTTTTTTTCGTTTTTTACGCGTTTCACATGCTTTCAAACACAAATGAAATTTTCGAAAATCGAGCAAAAAGTCGATTTTTTTTTCGTTTCACATGCTTTCAAACACAAATGAAATTTTCGAAAATCGAGCAAAAAGTCGATTTTTTTTTTCGTTTCACATGCTTTCAACACAAATGAAATTTTCGAAAATCGAGCAAAAAGTCGATTTTTTTTTTCGTTTCACATGCTTTCAAACACAAATGAAATTTTCAAAAATCGAGTGAAGAGTCGATTTTTTTTCGTTTTTTACGCGTTTCACATGCTTTCAAACACAAATGAAATTTTCGAAAATCGAGCAAAAAGTCGATTTTTTTTTCGTTTCACATGCTTTCAAACACAAATGAAATTTTCGAAAATCGAGCAAAAAGTCGATTTTTTTTTGTTTCACATGCTTTCAAACACAAATGAAATTTTCAAAAATCGAGTGAAGAGTCGATTTTTTTTCGTTTTTTACGCGTTTCACATGCTTTCAAACACAAATGAAATTTTCGAAAATCGAGCAAAAAGTCGATTTTTTTTTCGTTTCACATGCTTTCAAACACAAATGAAATTTTCGAAAATCGAGCAAAAAGTCGATTTTTTTTTCGTTTCACATGCTTTCAAACACAAATGAAATTTTCAAAAATCGAGAGAAGAGTCGATTTTTTTTTGTTTTTTACGCGTTTCACATGCTTTCAAACACAAATGAAATTTTCGAAAATCGAGCAAAAAGTCGATTTTTTTTTCGTTTCACATGCTTTCAAACACAAATGAAATTTTCAAAAATCGAGAGAAGAGTCGATTTTTTTTTGTTTTTTACGCGTTTCACATGCTTTCAAACACAAATGAAATTTTCGAAAATCGAGCAAAAAGTCGATTTTTTTTTCGTTTCACATGCTTTCAAACACAAATGAAATTTTCGAAAATCGAGCAAAAAGTCGATTTTTTTTTTCGTTTCACATGCTTTCAAACACAAATGAAATTTTCGAAAATCGAGCAAAAAGTCGATTTTTTTTTCGTTTCACATGCTTTCAAACACAAATGAAATTTTCGAAAATCGAGCAAAAAGTCGATTTTTTTTTTGTTTTACATGCTTTCAAACACAAATGAAATTTTCGAAAATCGAGCAAAAAGTCGATTTTTTTTTCGTTTCACATGCTTTCAAACACAAATGAAATTTTCGAAAATCGAGCAAAAAGTCGATTTTTTTTTCGTTTCACATGCTTTCAAACACAAATGAAATTTTCAAAAATCGAGAGAAGAGTCGATTTTTTTTCGTTTTTTACGCGTTTCACATGCTTTCAAACACAAATGAAATTTTCGAAAATCGAGCAAAAAGTCGATTTTTTTTTCGTTTCACATCCTTTCAACACAAATGAAATTTTCGAAAATCGAGCAAAAAGTCGATTTTTTTTTCGTTTCAATGCTTTCAAACACAAATGAAATTTTCGAAAATCGAGCAAAAAGTCGATTTTTTTTTCGTTTCACATGCTTTCAAACACAAATGAAATTTTCGAAAATCGAGCAAAAAGTCGATTTTTTTTTCGTTTCACATGCTTTCAAACACAAATGAAATTTTCAAAAATCGAGAGAAGAGTCGATTTTTTTTCGTTTTTTACGCGTTTCACATGCTTTCAAACACAAATGAAATTTTCGAAAATCGAGCAAAAAGTCGATTTTTTTTTCGTTTCACATCCTTTCAACACAAATGAAATTTTCGAAAATCGAGCAAAAAGTCGATTTTTTTTTCGTTTCAATGCTTTCAAACACAAATGAAATTTTCGAAAATCGAGCAAAAAGTCGATTTTTTTTTCGTTTCACATGCTTTCAAACACAAATGAAATTTTCGAAAATCGAGCAAAAAGTCGATTTTTTTTTCGTTTCACATGCTTTCAAACACAAATGAAATTTTCGAAAATCGAGCAAAAAGTCGATTTTTTTTTTGTTTCACATGCTTTCAAACACAAAGGAAATTTTCGAAAATCGAGCAAAAAGTCTTTTTTTTTTTCGTTTCTCATGCTTTCAAACACAAATGAAATTTTCAAAAATCGAGTGAAGAGTCGATTTTTTTTCGTTTTTTACGCGTTTCACATGCTTTCAAACACAAATGAAATTTTCGAAAATCGAGTAAAAAGTCGATTTTTTTTTCGTTTCAATGCTTTCAAACACAAATGAAATTTTCGAAAATCGAGCAAAAAGTCTTTTTTTTTTCGTTTCTCATGCTTTCAAACACAAATGAAATTTTCAAAAATCGAGTGAAGAGTCGATTTTTTTTCGTTTTTTACGCGTTTCACATGCTTTCAAACACAAATGAAATTTTCGAAAATCGAGCAAAAAGTCCATTTTTTTTTCGTTTCAATGCTTTCAAACACAAATGAAATTTTCGAAAATCGAGCAAAAAGTCGATTTTTTTTTCGTTTCACATGCTTTCAAACACAAATGAAATTTTCGAAAATCGAGCAAAAAGTCGATATTTTTTTCGTTTCACATGCTTTCAAACACAAATAAAATTTTCGAAAATCGAGCAAAAAGTCGATTTTTTTTTCGTTTCACATGCTTTCAAACACAAATGAAATTTTCGAATATCGAGCAAAAAGTCGATATTTTTTTCGTTTCACATGCTTTCAAACACAAATGAAATTTTCGAAAATCGAGCAAAAAGTCGATTTTTTTTTTCGTTTCACATGCTATCAAACACAAATGAAATTTTCGAAAATCGAGCAAAAAGTCGATTTTTTTTCGTTTCACATGCTTTCAAACACAAATGAAATTTTCAAAAATCGAGTGAAGAGTCGATTTTTTTTCGTTTTTTACGCGTTTCACATGCTTTCAAACACAGATGAAATTTTCGAAAATCGAGCAAAAAGTCGATTTTTTTTTCGTTTCACATGCTTTCAAACACAAATGAAATTTTCGAAAATCGAGCAAAAAGTCGATTTTTTTTTCGTTTCACATGCTTTCAAACACAAATGAAATTTTCAAAAATCGAGTGGAGTCGATTTTTTTTCGTTTTTTACGCGTTTCACATGCTTTCAAACACAAATGAAATTTTCGAAAATCGAGCAAAAAGTCGATTTTTTTTCGTTTCACATGCTTTCAAACACAAATGAAATTTTCGAAAATCGAGCAAAAAGTCGATTTTTTTTTCGTTTCACATGCTTTCAAACACAAATGAAATTTTCGAAAATCGAGCAAAAAGTCGATTTTTTTTTCGTTTCACATGCTTTCAAACACAAATGAAATTTTCAAAAATCGAGTGAAGAGTCGATTTTTTTTCGTTTTTTACGCGTTTCACATGCTTTCAAACACAAATGAAATTTTCGAAAATCGAGCAAAAAGTCGATTTTTTTTTCGTTTCACATGCTTTCAAACACAAATAAAATTTTCGAAAATCGAGCAAAAAGTCGATTTTTTTTTCGTTTCACATGCTTTCAAACACAAATGAAATTTTCAAAAATCGAGTGGAGTCGATTTTTTTTCGTTTTTTACTCGTTTCACATGCTTTCAAACACAAATGAAATTTTCGAAAATCGAGCAAAAAGTCGATTTTTTTTTCGTTTCACATGCTTTCAAACACAAATGAAATTTTCGAAAATCGAGCAAAAAGTCGATTTTTTTTTCGTTTCACATGCTTTCAAACACAAATGAAATTTTCGAAAATCGAGCAAAAAGTCGATTTTTTTTTCGTTTCACATGCTTTCAAACACAAATGAAATTTTCGAAAATCGAGCAAAAAGTCGATTTTTTTTCGTTTCACATGCTTCAAACACAAATGAAATTTTCAAAAATCGAGTGAAGAGTTGATTTTTTTTCGTTTTTTACGCGTTTCACATGTTTTCAAACACAAATGAAATTTTCGAAAATCGAGCAAAAAGTCGATTTTTTTTTCGTTTCACATGCTTTCAAACACAAATGAAATTTTCGAAAATCGAGCAAAAAGTCGATTTTTTTTTCGTTTCACATGCTTTCAAACACAAATGAAATTTTCGAAAATTGAGCAAAAAGTCGATTTTTTTTTCGTTTCACATGCTTTCAAACACAAATGAAATTTTTGAAAATCAAGCAAAAAGTCGATTTTTTTTTCGTTTCACATGCTTTCAAACACAAATGAAATTTTCGAAAATCGAGCAAAAAGTCGATTTTTTTTTCGTTTCACATGCTTTCAAACACAAATGAAATTTTCGAAAATCGAGCAAAAAGTCGATTTTTTTTTCGTTTCACATGCTTTCAAACACAAATGAAATTTTCGAAATTCGAGCAAAAAGTCGATTTTTTTTTCGTTTCACATGCTTTCAAACACAAATGAAATTTTTGAAAATCGAGCAAAAAGTCGATTTTTTTTTCGTTTCACATGCTTTCAAACACAAATGAAATTTTCGAAAATCGAGCAAAAAGTCGATTTTTTTTTTCGTTTCACATGCTTTCAAACACAAATGAAATTTTCGAAAATCGAGCAAAAAGTCGATTTTTTTTTCGTTTCACATGCTTTCAAACACAAATGAAATTTTCGAAAATCGAGCAAAAAGTCGATTTTTTATTTCGTTTCACATGCTTTCAAACACAAATGAAATTTTCAAAAATCGAGTGAAGAGTTGATTTTTTTTCGTTTTTTACGCGTTTCACATGTTTTCAAACACAAATGAAATTTTCGAAAATCGAGCAAAAAGTCGATTTTTTTTTTTCGTTTCAAACACAAATGAAATTTTCGAAAATCGAGCAAAAAGTCGATTTTTTTTTCGTTTCACATGCTTTCAAACACAAATGAAATTTTCGAAAATCGAGCAAAAAGTCGATTTTTTTTTCGTTTCACATGTTTTCAAACACAAATGAAATTTTCGAAAATCGAGCAAAAAGTCGATTTTTTTTTTCGTTTCACATGCTTTCAAACACAAATGAAATTTTCGAAAATCGAGCAAAAAGTCGATTTTTTTTCGTTTCACATGCTTTCGAACACAAATGAAATTTTCGAAAATCGAGCAAAAAGTCGATTTTTTTTTCGTTTCACATGCTTTCAAACACAAATGAAATTTTCGAAAATCGAGCAAAAAGTCGATTTTTTTTTTCGTTTCACATGCTTTCAAACACAAATGAAATTTTCGAAAATCGAGCAAAAAGTCGATTTTTTTTTCGTTTCACATGCTTTCAAACACAAATGAAATTTTCAAAAATCGAGTGAAGAGTCGATTTTTTTTCGTTTTTTACGCGTTTCACATGCTTTCAAACACAAATGAAATTTTCGAAAATCGAGCAAAAAGTCGATTTTTTTTTCGTTTCACATGCTTTCAAACACAAATAAAATTTTCGAAAATCGAGCAAAAAGTCGATTTTTTTTTTCGTTTCACATGCTTTCAAACACAAATGAAATTTTCAAAAATCGAGTGGAGTCGATTTTTTTTCGTTTTTTACTCGTTTCACATGCTTTCAAACACAAATGAAATTTTCGAAAATCGAGCAAAAAGTCGATTTTTTTTTCGTTTCACATGCTTTCAAACACAAATGAAATTTTCGAAAATCGAGCAAAAAGTCGATTTTTTTTTCGTTTCACATGCTTTCAAACACAAATGAAATTTTCGAAAATCGAGTGAAGAGTTGATTTTTTTTCGTTTTTTACGCGTTTCACATGTTTTCAAACACAAATGAAATTTTCGAAAATCGAGCAAAAAGTCGATTTTTTTTTCGTTTCAAACACAAATGAAATTTTCGAAAATCGAGCAAAAAGTCGATTTTTTTTTCGTTTCACATGCTTTCAAACACAAATGAAATTTTCGAAAATTGAGCAAAAAGTCGATTTTTTTTTCGTTTCACATGCTTTCAAACACAAATGAAATTTTTGAAAATCAAGCAAAAAGTCGATTTTTTTTTCGTTTCACATGCTTTCAAACACAAATGAAATTTTCGAAAATCGAGCAAAAAGTCGATTTTTTTTTCGTTTCACATGCTTTCAAACACAAATGAAATTTTCGAAAATCGAGCAAAAAGTCGATTTTTTTTTCGTTTCACATGCTTTCAAACACAAATGAAATTTTCGAAATTCGAGCAAAAAGTCGATTTTTTTTTCGTTTCACATGCTTTCAAACACAAATGAAATTTTTGAAAATCGAGCAAAAAGTCGATTTTTTTTTCGTTTCACATGCTTTCAAACACAAATGAAATTTTCGAAAATCGAGCAAAAAGTCGATTTTTTTTTTCGTTTCACATGCTTTCAAACACAAATGAAATTTTCGAAAATCGAGCAAAAAGTCGATTTTTTTTTTCGTTTCACATGCTTTCAAACACAAATGAAATTTTCGAAAATCGAGCAAAAAGTCGATTTTTTATTTCGTTTCACATGCTTTCAAACACAAATGAAATTTTCAAAAATCGAGTGAAGAGTTGATTTTTTTTCGTTTTTTACGCGTTTCACATGTTTTCAAACACAAATGAAATTTTCGAAAATCGAGCAAAAAGTCGATTTTTTTTTTCGTTTCAAACACAAATGAAATTTTCGAAAATCGAGCAAAAAGTCGATTTTTTTTTCGTTTCACATGCTTTCAAACACAAATGAAATTTTCGAAAATCGAGCAAAAAGTCGATTTTTTTTTCGTTTCACATGCTTTCAAACACAAATGAAATTTTCGAAAATCGAGCAAAAAGTCGATTTTTTTTTCGTTTCACATGCTTTCAAACACAAATGAAATTTTCGAAAATCGAGCAAAAAGTCGATTTTTTTTCGTTTCACATGCTTCAAACACAAATGAAATTTTCAAAAATCGAGTGAAGAGTTGATTTTTTTTCGTTTTTTACGCGTTTCACATGTTTTCAAACACAAATGAAATTTTCGAAAATCGAGCAAAAAGTCGATTTTTTTTTTCGTTTCAAACACAAATGAAATTTTCGAAAATCGAGCAAAAAGTCGATTTTTTTTTCGTTTCACATGCTTTCAAACACAAATGAAATTTTCGAAAATCGAGCAAAAAGTCGATTTTTTTTTCGTTTCACATGCTTTCAAACACAAATGAAATTTTCGAAAATTGAGCAAAAAGTCGATTTTTTTTTCGTTTCACATGCTTTCAAACACAAATGAAATTTTTGAAAATCGAGCAAAAAGTCGATTTTTTTTTCGTTTCACATGCTTTCAAACACAAATGAAATTTTCGAAAATCGAGCAAAAAGTCGATTTTTTTTTCGTTTCACATGCTTTCAAACACAAATGAAATTTTCGAAAATCGAGCAAAAAGTCGATTTTTTTTTCGTTTCACATGCTTTCAAACACAAATGAAATTTTCGAAATTCGAGCAAAAAGTCGATTTTTTTTTCGTTTCACATGCTTTCAAACACAAATGAAATTTTTGAAAATCGAGCAAAAAGTCGATTTTTTTTTCGTTTCACATGCTTTCAAACACAAATGAAATTTTCGAAAATCGAGCAAAAAGTCGATTTTTTTTTCGTTTCAATGCTTTCAAACACAAATGAAATTTTCGAAAATCGAGCAAAAAGTCGATTTTTTTTCGTTTCACATGCTTTCAAACACAAATGAAATTTTCGAAAATCGAGCAAAAAGTCGATTTTTTTTTCGTTTCACATGCTTTCAAACACAAATGAAATTTTCGAAATTCGAGCAAAAAGTCGATTTTTTTTTCGTTTCACATGCTTTCAAACACAAATGAAATTTTTGAAAATCGAGCAAAAAGTCGATTTTTTTTTCGTTTCACATGCTTTCAAACACAAATGAAATTTTCGAAAATCGAGCAAAAAGTCGATTTTTTTTTCGTTTCACATGCTTTCAAACACAAATGAAATTTTCGAAAATCGAGCAAAAAGTCTTTTTTTTTTTCGTTTCACATGCTTTCAAACACAAATGAAATTTTCAAAAATCGAGTGAAGAGTCGATTTTTTTTCGTTTTTTACGCGTATCACATGCTTTCAAACACAAATGAAATTTTCGAAAATCGAGCAAAAAGTCGATTTTTTTTTCGTTTCAATGCTTTCAAACACAAATGAAATTTTCGAAAATCGAGCAAAAAGTCGATTTTTTTTTCGTTTCACATGCTTTCAAACACAAATGAAATTTTCGAAAATCGAGCAAAAAGTCGATTTTTTTTTCGTTTCACATGCTTTCAAACACAAATGAAATTTTCGAAAATCGAGCAAAAAGTCGATTTTTTTTTTGTTTCACATGCTTTCAAACACAAATGAAATTTTCGAAAATCGAGCAAAAAGTCTTTTTTTTTTTTCGTTTCACATGCTTTCAAACACAAATGAAATTTTCAAAAATCGAGTGAAGAGTCGATTTTTTTTCGTTTTTTACGCGTTTCACATGCTTTCAAATACAAATGAAATTTTCGAAAATCGAGCAATAAGTCGATTTTTTTTTCGTTTCACATGCTTTCAAACACAAATGAAATTTTCGAAAATCGAGCAAAAAGTCGATTTTTTTTTCGTTTCACATGCTTTCAAACACAAATGAAATTTTCAAAAATCGAGTGGAGTCGATTTTTTTTCGTTTTTTACTCGTTTCACATGCTTTCAAACACAAATGAAATTTTCGAAAATCGAGCAAAAAGTCGATTTTTTTTTCGTTTCACATGCTTTCAAACACAAATGAAATTTTCGAAAATCGAGCAAAAAGTCGATTTTTTTTTCGTTTCACATGCTTTCAAACACAAATGAAATTTTCAAAAATCGAGTGAAGAGTCGATTTTTTTTCGTTTTTTACGCGTTTCACATGCTTTCAAACACAAATGAAGTTTTCGAAAATCGAGCAAAAAGTCGATTTTTTTTTCGTTTCACATGCTTTTAAACACAAATAAAATTTTCGAAAATCGAGCAAAAAGTCGATTTTTTTTTTCGTTTCACATGCTTTCAAACACAAATGAAATTTTCGAAAATCGAGCAAAAAGTCGATTTTTTTTTCGTTTCACATGCTTTCAAACACAAATGAAATTTTCGAAAATCGAGCAAAAAGTCGATTTTTTTTTCGTTTCACATGCTTTCAAACACAAATGAAATTTTCAAAAATCGAGTGAAGAGTTGATTTTTTTTCGTTTTTTACGCGTTTCACATGTTTTCAAACACAAATGAAATTTTCGAAAATCGAGCAAAAAGTCGATTTTTTTTTTCGTTTCAAACACAAATGAAATTTTCGAAAATCGAGCAAAAAGTCGATTTTTTTTTCGTTTCACATGCTTTCAAACACAAATGAAATTTTCGAAAATCGAGCAAAAAGTCGATTTTTTTTTTCGTTTCACATGCTTTCAAACACAAATGAAATTTTCAAAAATCGAGTGGAGTCGATTTTTTTTCGTTTTTTACGCGTTTCACATGCTTTCAAACACAAATGAAATTTTCGAAAATCGAGCAGAAAGTCGATTTTTTTTTCGTTTCACATGCTTTCAAACACAAATGAAATTTTCAAAAATCGAGTGAAGAGTCGATTTTTTTTCGTTTTTTACGCGTTTCACATGCTTTCAAACACAAATGAAATTTTCGAAAATCGAGCAAAAAGTCGATTTTTTTTTCGTTTCACATGCTTTCAAACACAAATGAAATTTTTAAAAATCGAGTGAAGAGTCGATTTTTTTTTTTCGTTTTTTACGCGTTTCACATGCTTTCAAACACAAATGAAATTTTCGAAAATCGAGCAGAAAGTCGATTTTTTTTTCGTTTCACATGCTTTCAAACACAAATGAAATTTTCAAAAATCGAGTGAAGAGTCGATTTTTTTTCGTTTTTTACGCGTTTCACATGCTTTCAAACACAAATGAAATTTTCGAAAATCGAGCAAAAAGTCGATTTTTTTTTCGTTTCACATGTTTTCAAACACAAATGAAATTTTCGAAATCGAGCAAAAAGTCGATTTTTTTTCGTTTCACATGCTTTCGAACACAAATGAAATTTTCGAAAATCGAGCAAAAAGTCGATTTTTTTTTCCGTTTCATTTGCTTTCAAACACAAATGAAATTTTCAAAAATCGAGTGGAGTCGATTTTTTTTCGTTTTTTACTCGTTTCACATGCTTTCAAACACCAATGAAATTTTCGAAAATCGAGCAAAAAGTCGATTTTTTTTTCGTTTCACATGCTTTCAAACACAAATGAAATTTTCGAAAATCGAGCAAAAAGTCTTTTTTTTTTCGTTTCACATGCTTTCAAACACAAATGAAATTTTCAAAAATCGAGTGAAGAGTCGATTTTTTTTCGTTTTTTACGCGTTTCACATGCTTTCAAACACAAATGAAATTTTCGAAAATCGAGCAAAAAGTCGATTTTTTTTTCGTTTCACATGCTTTCAAACACAAATGAAATTTTTAAAAATCGAGTGAAGAGTCGATTTTTTTTTCGTTTTTTACGCGTTTCACTTGCTTTCAAACACAAATGAAATTTTCGAAAATCGAGCAAAAAGTCGATTTTTTTTTTCGTTTCACATGCTTTCAAACACAAATGAAATTTTCGAAAATCGAGCAAAAAGTCGATTTTTTTTTCGTTTCACATGCTTTCAAACACAAATGAAATTTTCGAAAATCGTGCAATAAGTCGATTTTTTTTTTCGTTTCACATGCTTTCAAACACAAATGAAATTTTCGAAAATCGAGCAAAAAGTCGATTTTTTTTTTTCGTTTCACATGCTTTCAAACACAAATGAAATTTTCGAAAATCGAGCAAAAAGTCGATTTTTTTTTCGTTTCACATGCTTTCAAACACAAATGAAATTTTCAAAAATCGAGTGAAGAGTCGATTTTTTTTCGTTTTTTACGCGTTTCACATGCTTTCAAACACAAATGAAATTTTCGAAAATCGAGCAAAAAGTCGATTTTTTTTTCGTTTCACATGCTTTCAAACACAAATGAAATTTTCGAAAATCGAGCAAAAAGTCGATTTTTTTTTCGTTTCACATGCTTTCAAACACAAATGAAATTTTCGAAAATCGAGCAAAAAGTCGATTTTTTTTTCGTTTCACATGCTTTCAAACACAAATGAAATTTTCGAAAATCGAGCAAAAAGTCGATTTTTTTTTTCGTTTCACATGCTTTCAAACACAAATAAAATTTTCAAAAATCGAGTGAAGAGTTGATTTTTTTTCGTTTTTTACGCGTTTCACATGTTTTCAAACACAAATGAAATTTTCGAAAATCGAGCAAAAAGTCGATTTTTTTTTTCGTTTCAAACACAAATGAAATTTTCGAAAATCGAGCAAAAAGTAGATTTTTTTTTCGTTTCACATGCTTTCAAACACAAATGAAATTTTCGAAAATCGAGCAAAAAGTCGATTTTTTTTTTCGTTTCACATGCTTTCAAACACAAATGAAATTTTCAAAAATCGAGTGGAGTCGATTTTTTTTCGTTTTTTACGCGTTTCACATGCTTTCAAACACAAATGAAATTTTCGAAAATCGAGCAAAAAGTCGATTTTTTTTTCGTTTCACATGCTTTCAAACACAAATGAAATTTTCGAAAATCGAGCAAAAAGTCGATTTTTTTTTCGTTTCACATGCTTTCAAACACAAATGAAATTTTCGAAAATCGAGCAAAAAGTCGATTTTTTTTTCGTTTCACATGCTTTCAAACACAAATGAAATTTTCGAAAATCGAGCAAAAAGTCGATTTTTTTTTTCGTTTCACATGCTTTCAAACACAAATAAAATTTTCAAAAATCGAGTGAAGAGTTGATTTTTTTTCGTTTTTTACGCGTTTCACATGTTTTCAAACACAAATGAAATTTTCGAAAATCGAGCAAAAAGTCGATTTTTTTTTTCGTTTCAAACACAAATGAAATTTTCGAAAATCGAGCAAAAAGTAGATTTTTTTTTCGTTTCACATGCTTTCAAACACAAATGAAATTTTCGAAAATCGAGCAAAAAGTCGATTTTTTTTTTCGTTTCACATGCTTTCAAACACAAATGAAATTTTCAAAAATCGAGTGGAGTCGATTTTTTTTCGTTTTTTACGCGTTTCACATGCTTTCAAACACAAATGAAATTTTCGAAAATCGAGCAAAAAGTCGATTTTTTTTTCGTTTCACATGCTTTCAAACACAAATGAAATTTTCGAAAATCGAGCAAAAAGTCGATTTTTTTTCGTTTCACATGTTTTCAAACACAAATGAAATTTTCGAAAATCGAGCAAAAAGTCGATTTTTTTTTTCGTTTCACATGCTTTCAAACACAAATGAAATTTTCGAAAATCGAGCAAAAAGTCGATTTTTTTTCGTTTCACATGCTTTCGAACACAAATGAAATTTTCGAAAATCGAGCAAAAAGTCGATTTTTTTTTTCGTTTCACATGTTTTCAAACACAAATGAAATTTTCGAAAATCGAGCAAAAAGTCGATTTTTTTTTTCGTTTCACATGCTTTCAAACACAAATGAAATTTTCAAAAATCGAGTGAAGAGTTGATTTTTTTTCGTTTTTTACGCGTTTCACATGCTTTCAAACACAAATGAAATTTTCGAAAATCGAGCAAAAAGTCGATTTTTTTTTTCGTTTCACATGCTTTCAAACACAAATGAAATTTTCAAAAATCGAGTGAAGAGTTGATTTTTTTTCGTTTTTTACGCGTTTCACATGCTTTCAAACACAAATGAAATTTTCGAAAATCGAGCAAAAAGTCGATTTTTTTTTTCGTTTCAAACACAAATGAAATTTTCGAAAATCGAGCAAAAAGTCGATTTTTTTTTCGTTTCACATGCTTTCAAACACAAATGAAATTTTCGAAAATCGAGCAAAAAGTCGATTTTTTTTTCGTTTCACATGCTTTCAAACACAAATGAAATTTTCAAAAATCGAGTGAAGAGTCGATTTTTTTTCGTTTTTTACGCGTTTCACATGCTTTCAAACACAAATGAAATTTTCGAAAATCGAGCAAAAAGTCGATTTTTTTTTCGTTTCAATGCTTTCAAACACAAATGAAATTTTCGAAAATCGAGCAAAAAATCGATTTTTTTTCGTTTCACATGCTTTCAAACACAAATGAAATTTTCGAAAATCGAGCAAAAAGTCTTTTTTTTTTTTCGTTTCACATGCTTTCAAACACAAATGAAATTTTCAAAAATCGAGTGAAGAGTCGATTTTTTTTCGTTTTTTACGCGTTTCACATGCTTTCAAAACACAAATGAAATTTTCGAAAATCGAGCAAAAAGTCGATTTTTTTTTCGTTTCAATGCTTTCAAACACAAATGAAATTTTCGAAAATCGAGCAAAAAGTCGATTTTTTTTTCGTTTCACATGCTTTCAAACACAAATGAAATTTTCGAAAATTGAGCAAAAAGTCGATTTTTTTTTCGTTTCACATGCTTTCAAACACAAATGAAATTTTCGAAAATCGAGCAAAAAGTCGATTTTTTTTCGTTTCACATGCTTTCAAACACAAATGAAATTTTCGAAAATCGAGCAAAAAGTCGATTTTTTTTTCGTTTCACATGCTTTCAAACACAAATGAAATTTTCGAAAATCGAGCAAAAAGTCGATTTTTTTTTCGTTTCACATTCTTTCAAACACAAATGAAATTTTCGAAAATCGAGCAAAAAGTCGATTTTTTTTCGTTTCACATGCTTTCAAACACAAATGAACTTTTCAAAAATCGAGTGAAGAGTCGATTTTTTTTCGTTTTTTACGCGTTTCACATGCTTTCAAACACAAATGAAATTTTCGAAAATCGAGCAAAAAGTCGATTTTTTTTTCGTTTCACATGCTTTCAAACACAAATGAAATTTTCGAAAATTGAGCAAAAAGTCGATTTTTTTTTCGTTTCACATGCTTTCAAACACAAATGAAATTTTCGAAAATCGAGCAAAAAGTCGATTTTTTTTTCGTTTCACATGCTTTCAAACACAAATGAAATTTTCGAAAATCGAGCAAAAAGTCGATTTTTTTTTCGTTTCACATTCTTTCAAACACAAATGAAATTTTCAAAAATCGAGTGAAGAGTCGATTTTTTTTCGTTTTTTACGCGTTTCACATGCTTTCAAACACAAATGAAATTTTCGAAAATCGAGCAAAAAGTCGATTTTTTTTTTCGTTTCACTGCTTTCAAACACAAATGAAATTTTCGAAAATCGAGCAAAACGTCGATTTTTTTTTCGTTTCACATGCTTTCAAACACAAATGAAATTTTCGAAAATCGAGCAAAAAGTCGATTTTTTTTTCGTTTCACATGCTTTCAAACACAAATGAAATTTTCGAAAATCGAGCAAAAAGTCTTTTTTTTTTCGTTTCACATGCTTTCAAACACAAATGAAATTTTCAAAAATCGAGTGAAGAGTCGATTTTTTTTCGTTTTTTACGCGTTTCACATGCTTTCAAACACAAATGAAATTTTCGAAAATCGAGCAAAAAGTCGATTTTTTTTTCGTTTCACATGCTTTTAAACACAAATAAAATTTTCGAAAATCGAGCAAAAAGTCGATTTTTTTTTTCGTTTCACATGCTTTCAAACACAAATGAAATTTTCAAAAATCGAGTAGAGTCGATTTTTTTTCGTTTTTTACGCGTTTCACATGCTTTCAAACACAAATGAAATTTTCGAAAATCGAGCAAAAAGTCGATTTTTTTTTTCGTTTCACATGCTTTCAAACACAAATGAAATTTTCGAAAATCGAGCAAAAAGTCGATTTTTTTTTCGTTTCACATGCTTTCAAACACAAATGAAATTTTCGAAAATCGTGCAATAAGTCGATTTTTTTTTCGTTTCACATGCTTTCAAACACAAATGAAATTTTCGAAAATCGAGCAAAAAGTCGATTTTTTTTTTCGTTTCACATGCTTTCAAACACAAATGAAATTTTCGAAAATCGAGCAAAAAGTCGATTTTTTTTTCGTTTCACATGCTTTCAAACACAAATGAAATTTTCAAAAATCGAGTGAAGAGTCGATTTTTTTTCGTTTTTTACGCGTTTCACATGCTTTCAAACACAAATGAAATTTTCGAAAATCGAGCAAAAAGTCGATTTTTTTTCGTTTCACATGCTTTCAAACACAAATGAAATTTTCGAAAATCGAGCAAAAAGTCGATTTTTTTTTCGTTTCACATGCTTTCAAACACAAATGAAATTTTCGAAAATCGAGCAAAAAGTCGATTTTTTTTTCGTTTCACATGCTTTCAAACACAAATGAAATTTTCGAAAATCGAGCAAAAAGTCGATTTTTTTTTTCGTTTCACATGCTTTCAAACACAAATGAAATTTTCGAAAATCGAGCAAAAAGTCGATTTTTTTTTTCGTTTCACATGCTTTCAAACACAAATGAAATTTTCAAAAATCGAGTGAAGAGTTGATTTTTTTTCGTTTTTTACGCGTTTCACATGTTTTCAAACACAAATGAAATTTTCGAAAATCGAGCAAAAAGTCGATTTTTTTTTTCGTTTCAAACACAAATGAAATTTTCGAAAATCGAGCAAAAAGTCGATTTTTTTTTCGTTTCACATGCTTTCAAACACAAATAAAATTTTCGAAAATCGAGCAAAAAGTCGATTTTTTTTTTCGTTTCACATGCTTTCAAACACAAATGAAATTTTCAAAAATCGAGTGGAGTCGATTTTTTTTCGTTTTTTACGCGTTTCACATGCTTTCAAACACAAATGAAATTTTCGAAAATCGAGCAAAAAGTCGATTTTTTTTTCGTTTCACATGCTTTCAAACACAAATGAAATTTTCAAAAATCGAGTGAAGAGTCGATTTTTTTTCGTTTTTTACGCGTTTCACATGCTTTCAAACACAAATGAAATTTTCGAAAATCGAGCAAAAAGTCGATTTTTTTTTCGTTTCACATGCTTTCAAACACAAATAAAATTTTCGAAAATCGAGCAAAAAGTCGATTTTTTTTTTCGTTTCACATGCTTTCAAACACAAATGAAATTTTCAAAAATCGAGTGGAGTCGATTTTTTTTCGTTTTTTACGCGTTTCACATGCTTTCAAACACAAATGAAATTTTCGAAAATCGAGCAAAAAGTCGATTTTTTTTTCGTTTCACATGCTTTCAAACACAAATGAAATTTTCGAAAATCGAGCAAAAAGTCTTTTTTTTTTCGTTTCACATGCTTTCAAACACAAATGAAATTTTCGAAAATCGTGCAATAAGTCGATTTTTTTTTCGTTTCACATGCTTTCAAACACAAATGAAATTTTCGAAAATCGAGCAAAAAGTCAATTTTTTTTTTCGTTTCACATGCTTTCAAACACAAATGAAATTTTCAAAAATCGAGTGGAGTCGATTTTTTTTCGTTTTTTACGCGTTTCACATGCTTTCAAACACAAATGAAATTTTCGAAAATCGAGCAAAAAGTCGATTTTTTTTTCGTTTCACATGCTTTCAAACACAAATGAAATTTTCGAAAATCGAGCAAAAAGTCTTTTTTTTTTCGTTTCACATGCTTTCAAACACAAATGAAATTTTCGAAAATCGTGCAATAAGTCGATTTTTTTTTCGTTTCACATGCTTTCAAACACAAATGAAATTTTCGAAAATCGAGCAAAAAGTCGATTTTTTTTTCGTTTCACATGCTTTCAAACACAAATGAAATTTTCGAAAATCGAGCAAAAAGTCTTTTTTTTTTCGTTTCACATGCTTTCAAACACAAATGAAATTTTCGAAAATCGTGCAATAAGTCGATTTTTTTTTCGTTTCACATGCTTTCAAACACAAATGAAATTTTCGAAAATCGAGCAAAAAGTCGATTTTTTTTTTCGTTTCACATGCTTTCAAACACAAATGAAATTTTCAAAAATCGAGTGGAGTCGATTTTTTTTCGTTTTTTACGCGTTTCACATGCTTTCAAACACAAATGAAATTTTCGAAAATCGAGCAAAAAGTCGATTTTTTTTTCGTTTCACATGCTTTCAAACACAAATGAAATTTTCGAAAATCGAGCAAAAAGTCTTTTTTTTTTCGTTTCACATGCTTTCAAACACAAATGAAATTTTCGAAAATCGTGCAATAAGTCGATTTTTTTTTCGTTTCACATGCTTTCAAACACAAATGAAATTTTCGAAAATCGAGCAAAAAGTCGATTTTTTTTTTCGTTTCACATGCTTTCAAACACAAATGAAATTTTCGAAAATCGAGCAAAAAGTCGATTTTTTTTTCGTTTCACATGCTTTCAAACACAAATGAAATTTTCAAAAATCGAGTGAAGAGTCGATTTTTTTTCGTTTTTTACGCGTTTCACATGCTTTCAAACACAAATGAAATTTTCGAAAATCGAGCAAAAAGTCGATTTTTTTTTCGTTTCACATGCTTTCAAACACAAATGAAATTTTCGAAAATCGAGCAAGAAGTCGATTTTTTTTTCGTTTCACATGCTTTCAAACACAAATGAAATTTTCGAAAATCGAGCAAAAAGTCGATTTTTTTTTCGTTTCACATGCTTTCAAACACAAATGAAATTTTCGAAAATCGAGCAAAAAGTCGATTTTTTTTTCGTTTCACATGCTTTCAAACACAAATGAAATTTTCGAAAATCGAGCAAAAAGTCGATTTTTTTTTTCGTTTCACATGCTTTCAAACACAAATGAAATTTTCAAAAATCGAGTGAAGAGTTGATTTTTTTTCGTTTTTTACGCGTTTCACATGTTTTCAAACACAAATGAAATTTTCGAAAATCGAGCAAAAAGTCGATTTTTTTTTTCGTTTCAAACACAAATGAAATTTTCGAAAATCGAGCAAAAAGTCGATTTTTTTTTCGTTTCACATGCTTTCAAACACAAATGAAATTTTCGAAAATCGAGCAAAAAGTCGATTTTTTTTTCGTTTCACATGCTTTCAAACACAAATGAAATTTTCAAAAATCGAGCAAAAAGTCGATTTTTTTTTCGTTTCACATGCTTTCAAACACAAATGAAATTTTCGAAAATCGAGCAAAAAGTCGATTTTTTTTTCGTTTCACATGCTTTCAAACACAAATGAAATTTTCGAAAATCGAGCAAAAAGTCGATTTTTTTTTCGTTTCACATGCTTTCAAACACAAATGAAATTTTCGAAAATCGAGCAAAAAGTCGATTTTTTTTTCGTTTCACATGCTTTCAAACACAAATGAAATTTTCGAAAATCGAGCAAAAAGTCGATTTTTTTTTCGTTTCACATGCTTTCAAACACAAATGAAATTTTCGAAAATCGAGCAAAAAGTCGATTTTTTTTTCGTTTCACATGCTTTCAAACACAAATGAAATTTTCAAAAATCGAGTGAAGAGTTGATTTTTTTTCGTTTTTTACGCGTTTCACATGCTTTCAAACACAAATGAAATTTTCGAAAATCGAGCAAAAAGTCGATTTTTTTTTCGTTTCACATGCTTTCAAACACAAATGAAATTTTCGAAAATCGAGCAAAAAGTCGATTTTTTTTTCGTTTCACATGCTTTCAAACACAAATGAAATTTTCAAAAATCGAGTGAAGAGTCGATTTTTTTTCGTTTTTTACGCGTTTCACATGCTTTCAAACACAAATGAAATTTTCGAAAATCGAGCAAAAAGTTGATTTTTTTTTCGTTTCACATGCTTTCAAACACAAATGAAATTTTCGAAAATCGAGCAAAAAGTCGATTTTTTTTTCGTTTCACATGCTTTCAAACACAAATGAAATTTTCAAAAATCGAGTGGAGTCGATTTTTTTTCGTTTTTTACGCGTTTCACATGCTTTCAAACACAAATGAAATTTTCGAAAATCGAGCAAAAAGTCGATTTTATTTTCGTTTCACATGCTTTCAAACACAAATGAAATTTTCGAAAATCGAGCAAAAAGTCGATTTTTTTTTCGTTTCACATGCTTTCAAACACAAATGAATTTTTCGAAAATCGAGCAAAAAGTCGATTTTTTTTTCGTTTCACATGCTTTCAAACACAAATGAAATTTTCGAAAATCGAGCAAAAAGTCGATATTTTTTTTCGTTTCACATGCTTTCAAACACAAATGAAATTTTCGAAAATCGAGCAAAAGTCGATTTTTTTTTCGTTTCACATGCTTTCAAACACAAATGAAATTTTCAAAAATCGAGTGAAGAGTCGATTTTTTTTCGTTTTTTACGCGTTTCACATGCTTTCAAACACAAATGAAATTTTCGAAAATCGAGCAAAAGTCGATTTTTTTTTCGTTTCACATGCTTTCAAACACAAATGAAATTTTCGAAAATCGAGCAAAAAGTCGATATTTTTTTCGTTTCACATGCTTTCAAACACAAATAAAATTTTCGAAAATCGAGCAAAAAGTCGATTTTTTTTTCGTTTCACATGCTTTCAAACACAAATGAAATTTTCGAAAATCGAGCAAAAAGTCGATTTTTTTTTTCGTTTCACATGCTTTCAAACACAAATGAAATTTTCGAAAATCGAGCAAAAAGTCGATTTTTTTTTCGTTTCAACATGCTTTCAAACACAAATTAAATTTTCGAAAATCGAGCAAAAAGTCGTTTTTTTTTTTCGTTTCACATGCTTTCAAACACAAATGAAATTTTCGAAAATCGAGCAAAAAGTCGATTTTTTTTTCGTTTCACATGCTTTCAAACACAAATGAAATTTTCGAAAATTGAGCAAAAAGTCGATTTTTTTTTCGTTTCACATGCTTTCACACACAAATGAAATTTTTGAAAATCGAGCAAAAAGTCGATTTTTTTTTCGTTTCACATGCTTTCAAACACAAATGAAATTTTCGAAAATCGAGCAAAATGTCGATTTTTTTTTCGTTTCACATGCTTTCAAACACAAATGAAATTTTCGAAAATCGAGCAAAAAGTCGATTTTTTTTTCGTTTCACATGCTTTCAAACACAAATGAAATTTTCGAAATTCGAGCAAAAAGTCGATTTTTTTTTCGTTTCACATGCTTTCAAACACAAATGAAATTTTCGAAAATCGAGCAAAAAGTCGATTTTTTTTTCGTTTCACATGCTTTCAAACACAAATGAAATTTTCGAAAATCGAGCAAAAAGTCGATTTTTTTTCGTTTCACATGCTTTCAAACACAAATGAAATTTTCGAAAATCGAGCAAAAAGTCTTTTTTTTTTTTCGTTTCACATGCTTTCAAACACAAATGAAATTTTCAAAAATCGAGTGAAGAGTCGATTTTTTTTCGTTTTTTACGCGTTTCACATGCTTTCAAACACAAATGAAATTTTCGAAAATCGAGCAAAAAGTCGATTTTTTTTTCGTTTCAATGCTTTCAAACACAAATGAAATTTTCGAAAATCGAGCAAAAAGTCGATTTTTTTTTCGTTTCACATGCTTTCAAACACAAATGAAATTTTCGAAAATCGAGCAAAAAGTCGATTTTTTTTTCGTTTCACATGCTTTCAAACACAAATGAAATTTTCGAAAATCGAGCAAAAAGTCGATTTTTTTTTTTGTTTCACATGCTTTCAAACACAAATGAAATTTTCGAAAATTGAGCAAAAAGTCTTTTTTTTTTCGTTTCACATGCTTTCAAACACAAATGAAATTTTCGAAAATCGAGCAGAAAGTCGATTTTTTTTTTCGTTTCACATGCTATCAAACACAAATGAAATTTTCGAAAATCGAGCAAAAAGTCGATTTTTTTTCGTTTCACATGCTTTCAAACACAAATGAAATTTTCAAAAATCGAGTGAAGAGTCGATTTTTTTTCGTTTTTTACGCGTTTCACATGCTTTCAAACACAAAAGAAATTTTCGAAAATCGAGCAAAAAGTCGATTTTTTTTTCGTTTCAATGCTTTCAAACACAAATGAAATTTTCGAAAATCGAGCAAAAAGTCGATTTTTTTTTCGTTTCACATGCTTTCAAACACAAATGAAATTTTCGAAAATCGAGCAGAAAGTCGATTTTTTTTTTCGTTTCACATGCTATCAAACACAAATGAAATTTTCGAAAATCGAGCAAAAAGTCGATTTTTTTTCGTTTCACATGCTTTCAAACACAAATGAAATTTTCAAAAATCGAGTGAAGAGTCGATTTTTTTTCGTTTCTTACGCGTTTCACATGCTTTCAAACACAAATGAAATTTTCGAAAATCGAGCAAAAAGTCGATTTTTTTTTTGTTTCAATGCTTTCAAACACAAATGAAATTTTCGAAAATCGAGCAAAAAGTCGATATTTTTTTCGTTTCACATGCTTTCAAACACAAATAAAATTTTCGAAAATCGAGCAAAAAGTCGATTTTTTTTTCGTTTCACATGCTTTCAAACACAAATGAAATTTTCGAATATCGAGCAAAAAGTCGTTTTTTTTTTCGTTTCAATGCTTTCAAACACAAATGAAATTTTCGAAAATCGAGCAAAAAGTCGATTTTTTTTTTCGTTTCACATGCTTTCAAACACAAATGAAATTTTCGAAAATCGAGCAAAAAGTCGATTTTTTTTTCGTTTCAACATGCTTTCAAACACAAATGAAATTTTCGAAAATCGAGCAAAAAGTCGTTTTTTTTTTTCGTTTCACATGCTTTCAAACACAAATGAAATTTTCGAAAATCGAGCAAAAAGTCGATTTTTTTTTCGTTTCACATGCTTTCAAACACAAATGAAATTTTCGAAAATTGAGCAAAAAGTCGATTTTTTTTTCGTTTCACATGCTTTCACACACAAATGAAATTTTTGAAAATCGAGCAAAAAGTCGATTTTTTTTTCGTTTCACATGCTTTCAAACACAAATGAAATTTTCGAAAATCGAGCAAAATGTCGATTTTTTTTTCGTTTCACATGCTTTCAAACACAAATGAAATTTTCGAAAATCGAGCAAAAAGTCGATTTTTTTTTCGTTTCACATGCTTTCAAACACAAATGAAATTTTCGAAATTCGAGCAAAAAGTCGATTTTTTTTTCGTTTCACATGCTTTCAAACACAAATGAAATTTTCGAAAATCGAGCAAAAAGTCGATTTTTTTTTCGTTTCACATGCTTTCAAACACAAATGAAATTTTCGAAAATCGAGCAAAAAGTCGATTTTTTTTCGTTTCACATGCTTTCAAACACAAATGAAATTTTCGAAAATCGAGCAAAAAGTCTTTTTTTTTTTTTCGTTTCACATGCTTTCAAACACAAATGAAATTTTCAAAAATCGAGTGAAGAGTCGATTTTTTTTCGTTTTTTACGCGTTTCACATGCTTTCAAACACAAATGAAATTTTCGAAAATCGAGCAAAAAGTCGATTTTTTTTTCGTTTCAATGCTTTCAAACACAAATGAAATTTTCGAAAATCGAGCAAAAAGTCGATTTTTTTTTCGTTTCACATGCTTTCAAACACAAATGAAATTTTCGAAAATCGAGCAAAAAGTCGATTTTTTTTTCGTTTCACATGCTTTCAAACACAAATGAAATTTTCGAAAATCGAGCAAAAAGTCGATTTTTTTTTTGTTTCACATGCTTTCAAACACAAATGAAATTTTCGAAAATTGAGCAAAAAGTCTTTTTTTTTTTCGTTTCACATGCTTTCAAACACAAATGAAATTTTCGAAAATCGAGCAGAAAGTCGATTTTTTTTTTCGTTTCACATGCTATCAAACACAAATGAAATTTTCGAAAATCGAGCAAAAAGTCGATTTTTTTTTCGTTTCACATGCTTTCAAACACAAATGAAATTTTCAAAAATCGAGTGAAGAGTCGATTTTTTTTCGTTTTTTACGCGTTTCACATGCTTTCAAACACAAAAGAAATTTTCGAAAATCGAGCAAAAAGTCGATTTTTTTTTCGTTTCAATGCTTTCAAACACAAATGAAATTTTCGAAAATCGAGCAAAAAGTCGATTTTTTTTTCGTTTCACATGCTTTCAAACACAAATGAAATTTTCGAAAATCGAGCAGAAAGTCGATTTTTTTTTTCGTTTCACATGCTATCAAACACAAATGAAATTTTCGAAAATCGAGCAAAAAGTCGATTTTTTTTCGTTTCACATGCTTTCAAACACAAATGAAATTTTCAAAAATCGAGTGAAGAGTCGATTTTTTTTCGTTTCTTACGCGTTTCACAAGCTTTCAAACACAAATGAAATTTTCGAAAATCGAGCAAAAAGTCGATTTTTTTTTTGTTTCAATGCTTTCAAACACAAATGAAATTTTCGAAAATCGAGCAAAAAGTCGATTTTTTTTTCGTTTCACATGCTTTCAAACACAAATGAAATTTTCAAAAATCGAGTGAAGAGTTGATTTTTTTTTCGTTTTTTACGCGTTTCACATGCTTTCAAACACAAATGAAATTTTCGAAAATCGAGCAAAAAGTCGATTTTTTTTTTCGTTTCAAACACAAATGAAATTTTCGAAAATCGAGCAAAAAGTCGATTTTTTTTTCGTTTCACATGCTTTCAAACACAAATGAAATTTTCGAAAATCGAGCAAAAAGTCGATTTTTTTTTCGTTTCATATGCTTTCAAACACAAATGAAATTTTCAAAAATCGAGTGAAGAGTCGATTTTTTTTCGTTTTTTACGCGTTTCACATGCTTTCAAACACAAATGAAATTTTCGAAAATCGAGCAAAAAGTTGATTTTTTTTTTCGTTTCACATGCTTTCAAACACAAATGAAATTTTCGAAAATCGAGCAAAAAGTCGATTTTTTTTTTCGTTTCACATGCTTTCAAACACAAATGAAATTTTCAAAAATCGAGTGGAGTCGATTTTTTTTCGTTTTTTACGCGTTTCACATGCTTTCAAACACAAATGAAATTTTCGAAAATCGAGCAAAAAGTCGATTTTATTTTCGTTTCACATGCTTTCAAACACAAATGAAATTTTTGAAAATCGAGCAAAAAGTCGATTTTTTTTTCGTTTCACATGCTTTCAAACACAAATGAAATTTTCGAAAATCGAGCAAAAAGTCGATTTTTTTTTCGTTTCACATGCTTTCAAACACAAATGAAATTTTCGAAAATCGAGCAAAAAGTCGATATTTTTTTTCGTTTCACATGCTTTCAAACACAAATGAAATTTTCGAAAATCGAGCAAAAGTCGATTTTTTTTTTCGTTTCACATGCTTTCAAACACAAATGAAATTTTCGAATATCGAGCAAAAAGTCGATTTTTTTTTCGTTTCAATGCTTTCAAACACAAATGAAATTTTCGAAAATCGAGCAAAAAGTCGATTTTTTTTTTCGTTTCACATGCTTTCAAACACAAATGAAATTTTCGAAAATCGAGCAAAAAGTCGATTTTTTTTTCGTTTCAACATGCTTTCAAACACAAATGAAATTTTCGAAAATCGAGCAAAAAGTCGTTTTTTTTTTTCGTTTCACATGCTTTCAAACACAAATGAAATTTTCGAAAATCGAGCAAAAAGTCGATTTTTTTTTTCGTTTCACATGCTTTCAAACACAAATGAAATTTTCGAAAATTGAGCAAAAAGTCGATTTTTTTTTCGTTTCACATGCTTTCACACACAAATGAAATTTTTGAAAATCGAGCAAAAAGTCGATTTTTTTTTCGTTTCACATGCTTTCAAACACAAATGAAATTTTCGAAAATCGAGCAAAATGTCGATTTTTTTTTCGTTTCACATGCTTTCAAACACAAATGAAATTTTCGAAAATCGAGCAAAAAGTCGATTTTTTTTTCGTTTCACATGCTTTCAAACACAAATGAAATTTTCGAAATTCGAGCAAAAAGTCGATTTTTTTTTCGTTTCACATGCTTTCAAACACAAATGAAATTTTCGAAAATCGAGCAAAAAGTCGATTTTTTTTCGTTTCACATGCTTTCAAACACAAATGAAATTTTCGAAAATCGAGCAAAAAGTCGATTTTTTTTCGTTTCACATGCTTTCAAACACAAATGAAATTTTCGAAAATCGAGCAAAAAGTCTTTTTTTTTTTTCGTTTCACATGCTTTCAAACACAAATGAAATTTTCAAAAATCGAGTGAAGAGTCGATTTTTTTTCGTTTTTTACGCGTTTCACATGCTTTCAAACACAAATGAAATTTTCGAAAATCGAGCAAAAAGTCGATTTTTTTTTCGTTTCAATGCTTTCAAACACAAATGAAATTTTCGAAAATCGAGCAAAAAGTCGATTTTTTTTTCGTTTCACATGCTTTCAAACACAAATGAAATTTTCGAAAATCGAGCAAAAAGTCGATTTTTTTTTCGTTTCACATGCTTTCAAACACAAATGAAATTTTCGAAAATCGAGCAAAAAGTCGATTTTTTTTTTGTTTCACATGCTTTCAAACACAAATGAAATTTTCGAAAATTGAGCAAAAAGTCTTTTTTTTTTTCGTTTCACATGCTTTCAAACACAAATGAAATTTTCGAAAATCGAGCAGAAAGTCGATTTTTTTTTTCGTTTCACATGCTATCAAACACAAATGAAATTTTCGAAAATCGAGCAAAAAGTCGATTTTTTTTCGTTTCACATGCTTTCAAACACAAATGAAATTTTCAAAAATCGAGTGAAGAGTCGATTTTTTTTCGTTTTTTACGCGTTTCACATGCTTTCAAACACAAAAGAAATTTTCGAAAATCGAGCAAAAAGTCGATTTTTTTTTCGTTTCAATGCTTTCAAACACAAATGAAATTTTCGAAAATCGAGCAAAAAGTCGATTTTTTTTTCGTTTCACATGCTTTCAAACACAAATGAAATTTTCGAAAATCGAGCAGAAAGTCGATTTTTTTTTTCGTTTCACATGCTATCAAACACAAATGAAATTTTCGAAAATCGAGCAAAAAGTCGATTTTTTTTCGTTTCACATGCTTTCAAAAACAAATGAAATTTTCAAAAATCGAGTGAAGAGTCGATTTTTTTTCGTTTCTTACGCGTTTCACATGCTTTCAAACACAAATGAAATTTTCGAAAATCGAGCAAAAAGTTGATTTTTTTTTTGTTTCAATGCTTTCAAACACAAATGAAATTTTCGAAAATCGAGCAAAAAGTCGATTTTTTTTTCGTTTCACATGCTTTCAAACACAAATGAAATTTTCGAAAATCGAGCAAAAAGTCGATTTTTTTTTTGTTTCACATGCTTTCAAACACAAATGAAATTTTCGAAAATTGAGCAAAAAGTCTTTTTTTTTTTCGTTTCACATGCTTTCAAACACAAATGAAATTTTCGAAAATCGAGCAGAAAGTCGATTTTTTTTTTCGTTTCACATGCTATCAAACACAAATGAAATTTTCGAAAATCGAGCAAAAAGTCGATTTTTTTTCGTTTCACATGCTTTCAAACACAAATGAAATTTTCAAAAATCGAGTGAAGAGTCGATTTTTTTTCGTTTTTTTCGCGTTTCACATGCTTTCAAACACAAATGAAATTTTCGAAAATCGAGCAAAAAGTCGATTTTTTTTTCGTTTCACATGCTTTCAAACACAAAAGAAATTTTCGAAAATCGAGCAAAAAGTCGATTTTTTTTCGTTTCACATGCTTTCAAACACAAATGAAATTTTCAAAAATCGAGTGAAGAGTCGATTTTTTTTCGTTTTTTACGCGTTTCACATGCTTTCAAACACAAATGAAATTTTCGAAAATCGAGCAAAAAGTCGATTTTTTTTTCGTTTCACATGCTTTCAAACACAAATGAAATTTTCGAAAATCGAGCAAAAAGTCGATTTTTTTTTGTTTCACATGCTTTCAAACACAAATGAAATTTTCGAAAATCGAGCAAAAAGTCGATTTTTTTTTTGTTTCACATGCTTTCAAACACAAATGAAATTTTCGAAAATTGAGCAAAAAGTCTTTTTTTTTTTCGTTTCACATGCTTTCAAACACAAATGAAATTTTCGAAAATCGAGCAGAAAGTCGATTTTTTTTTTCGTTTCACATGCTATCAAACACAAATGAAATTTTCGAAAATCGAGCAAAAAGTCGATTTTTTTTCGTTTCACATGCTTTCAAACACAAATGAAATTTTCAAAAATCGAGTGAAGAGTCGATTTTTTTTCGTTTTTTACGCGTTTCACATGCTTTCAAACACAAATGAAATTTTCGAAAATCGAGCAAAAAGTCGATTTTTTTTTCGTTTCACATGCTTTCAAACACAAAAGAAATTTTCGAAAATCGAGCAAAAAGTCGATTTTTTTTCGTTTCACATGCTTTCAAACACAAATGAAATTTTCAAAAATCGAGTGAAGAGTCGATTTTTTTTCGTTTTTTACGTGTTTCACATGCTTTCAAACACAAATGAAATTTTCGAAAATCGAGCAAAAAGTCGATTTTTTTTCGTTTCACATGCTTTCAAACACAAATGAAATTTTCAAAAATCGAGTGAAGAGTCGATTTTTTTTCGTTTTTTACGCGTTTCACATGCTTTCAAACACAAATGAAATTTTCGAAAATCGAGCAAAAAGTCGATTTTTTTTTCGTTTCAATGCTTTCAAACACAAATGAAATTTTCGAAAATCGAGCAAAAAGTCGATTTTTTTTTCGTTTCACATGCTTTCAAACACAAATGAAATTTTCGAAAATCGAGCAAAAAGTCGATTTTTTTTTCGTTTCACATGCTTTCAAACACAAATGAAATTTTCGAAAATCGAGCAAAAAGTCGATTTTTTTTTTGTTTCACATGCTTTCAAACACAAATGAAATTTTCGAAAATTGAGCAAAAAGTCTTTTTTTTTTTCGTTTCACATGCTTTCAAACACAAATGAAATTTTCGAAAATCGAGCAGAAAGTCGATTTTTTTTTTCGTTTCACATGCTATCAAACACAAATGAAATTTTCGAAAATCGAGCAAAAAGTCGATTTTTTTTCGTTTCACATGCTTTCAAACACAAATGAAATTTTCAAAAATCGAGTGAAGAGTCGATTTTTTTTCGTTTTTTACGCGTTTCACATGCTTTCAAACACAAATGAAATTTTCGAAAATCGAGCAAAAAGTCGATTTTTTTTTCGTTTCACATGCTTTCAAACACAAATGAAATTTTCGAAAATCGAGCAAAATGTCGATTTTTTTTTCGTTTCACATGCTTTCAAACACAAATGAAATTTTCCGAAAATCGAGCAAAAAGTCGATTTTTTTTTCGTTTCACATGCTTTCAAACACAAATGAAATTTTCGAAAATCGAGCAAAAAGTCGATTTTTTTTCGTTTCACATGCTTTCAAACACAAATGAAATTTTCGAAAATCGAGCAAAAAGTCTTTTTTTTTTTCGTTTCACATGCTTTCAAACACAAATGAAATTTTCAAAAAATCGAGTGAAGAGTCGATTTTTTTTCGTTTTTTACGCGTTTCACATGCTTTCAAACACAAATGAAATTTTCGAAAATCGAGCAAAAAGTCGATTTTTTTTTCGTTTCACATGCTTTCAAACACAAATGAAATTTTCGAAAATAGCAAAAAGTCGATTTTTTTTTCGTTTCACATGCTTTCAAACACAAATGAAATTTTCGAAAATTGAGCAAAAAGTCTTTTTTTTTTTCGTTTCACATGCTTTCAAACACAAATGAAATTTTCGAAAATCGAGCAGAAAGTCGATTTTTTTTTTCGTTTCACATGCTATCAAACACAAATGAAATTTTCGAAAATCGAGCAAAAAGTCTTTTTTTTTTTTCGTTTCACATGCTTTCAAACACAAATGAAATTTTCAAAAATCGAGTGAAGAGTCGATTTTTTTTCGTTTTTTACGCGTTTCACATGCTTTCAAACACAAATGAAATTTTCGAAAATCGAGCAAAAAGTCGATTTTTTTTTCGTTTCACATGCTTTCAAACACAAATGAAATTTTCGAAAATCGAGCAAAAAGTCGATTTTTTTTCGTTTCACATGCTTTCAAACACAAATGAAATTTTCGAAAATCGAGCAAAAAGTCTTTTTTTTTTTCGTTTCACATGCTTTCAAACACAAATGAAATTTTCAAAAATCGAGTGAAGAGTCGATTTTTTTCGTTTTTTACGCGTTTCACATGCTTTCAAACACAAATGAAATTTTCGAAAATCGAGCAAAAAGTCGATTTTTTTTTCGTTTCACATGCTTTCAAACACAAATGAAATTTTCGAAAATCGAGCAAAAAGTCGATTTTTTTTCGTTTCACATGCTTTCAAACACAAATGAAATTTTCGAAAATCGAGCAAAAAGTCTTTTTTTTTTCGTTTCACATGCTTTCAAACACAAATGAAATTTTCAAAAATCGAGTGAAGAGTCGATTTTTTTTCGTTTTTTACGCGTTTCACATGCTTTCAAACACAAATGAAATTTTCGAAAATCGAGCAAAAAGTCGATTTTTTTTTCGTTTCACATGCTTTCAAACACAAATGAAATTTTCGAAAATCGAGCAAAAAGTCGATTTTTTTTTCGTTTCACATGCTTTCAAACACAAATGAAATTTTCGAAAATTGAGCAAAAAGTCTTTTTTTTTTCGTTTCACATGCTTTCAAACACAAATGAAATTTTCGAAAATCGAGCAGAAAGTCGATTTTTTTTCGTTTCACATGCTATCAAACACAAATGAAATTTTCGAAAATCGAGCAAAAAGTCTTTTTTTTTTTCGTTTCACATGCTTTCAAACACAAATGAAATTTTCAAAAATCGAGTGAAGAGTCGATTTTTTTTCGTTTTTTACGCGTTTCACATGCTTTCAAACACAAATGAAATTTTCGAAAATCGAGCAAAAAGTCGATTTTTTTTCGTTTCAATGCTTTCAAACACAAATGAAATTTTCGAAAATCGAGCAAAAAGTCGATTTTTTTTTCGTTTCACATGCTTTCAAACACAAATGAAATTTTCGAAAATCGAGCAAAAAGTCTTTTTTTTTTTCGTTTCACATGCTTTCAAACACAAATGAAATTTTCAAAAATCGAGTGAAGAGTCGATTTTTTTCTTTTTACGCGTTTCACATGCTTTCAAACACAAATGAAATTTTCGAAAATCGAGCAAAAAGTCGATTTTTTTTCGTTTCAATGCTTTCAAACACAAATGAAATTTTCGAAAATCGAGCAAAAAGTCGATTTTTTTTTCGTTTCAATGCTTTCAAACACAAATGAAATTTTCGAAAATCGAGCAAAAAGTCGATTTTTTTTCGTTTCACATGCTTTCAAACACAATGAAATTTTCGAAAATCGAGCAAAAAGTCGATTTTTTTTTCGTTTCACATGCTTTCAAACACAAATGAAATTTTCGAAAATCGAGCAAAAGTTGATTTTTTTTCGTTTCACATGCTTTCAAACACAAACACAAATGAAATTTTTAAAAATCGAGTGAAGAGTTGATTTTTTTCGTTTTTTACGCGTTTCACATGTTTTCAAACACAAATGAAATTTTCGAAAATCGAGCAAAAAGTCGATTTTTTTTTTCGTTTCAAACACAAATGAAATTTTCGAAAATCGAGAAAAAAGTCGATTTTTTTTTCGTTTCACATGCTTTCAAACACAAATGAAATTTTCGAAAATCGAGCAAAAAGTCGATTTTTTTTTCGTTTCACATGCTTTCAAACACAAATGAAATTTTCGAAAATCGAGCAAAAAGTCGATTTTTTTTTCGTTTCACATGCAAAACACAAATGAAATTTTCGAAAATCGAGCAAAAAGTCGATTTTTTTTTCGTTTCACATGCTTTCAAACACAAATGAAATTTTCGAAAATCGAGCAAAAAGTCGATTTTTTTTTCGTTTCACATGCTTTCAAACACAAATGAAATTTTCAAAAATCGAGTGAAGAGTCGATTTTTTTTCGTTTTTTACGCGTTTCACATGCTTTCAAACACAAATGAAATTTTCGAAAATCGAGCAAAAAGTCGATTTTTTTTTCGTTTCACATGCTTTCAAACACAAATGAAATTTTCGAAAATCGAGCAAAAAGTCGATTTTTTTTTCGTTTCACATGCTTTCAAACACAAATGAAATTTTCGAAAATCGAGCAAAAAGTCGATTTTTTTTTTGTTTCACATGCTTTCAAACACAAATGAAATTTTCGAAAATCGAGCAAAAAGTCGATTTTTTTTTCGTTTCACATGCTTTCAAACAAAAATGAAATTTTCAAAAATCGAGTGAAGAGTTGATTTTTTATCGTTTTTTACGCGTTTCACATGCTTTCAAACACAAATGAAAATTTCGAAAATCGAGCAAAAAGTCGATTTTTTTTTTCGTTTCACATGCTTTCAAACACAAATGAAATTTTCAAAAATCGAGTGAAGAGTCGATTTTTTTTTCGTTTTTTACGCGTTTCACATGCTTTCAAACACAAATGAAATTTTCAAAAATCGAGTGAAGAGTCGATTTTTTTTTCGTTTTTTACGCGTTTCACATGCTTTCAAACACAAATGAAATTTTTGAAAATCGAGCAAAAGTCGATTTTTTTTTCGTTTCACATGCTTTCAAACACAAATGAAATTTTCGAAAATCGAGCAAAAAGTCGATTTTTTTTTTTCGTTTCACATGCTTTCAAACACAAATGAAATTTTCGAAAATCGAGCAAAAAGTCGATTTTTTTTTCGTTTCACATGCTTTCAAACACAAATGAAATTTTCGAAAATCGAGCAAAAAGTCGATTTTTTTTTCGTTTCACATGCTTTCAAACACAAATGAAATTTTCGAAAATCGAGCAAAAAGTCGATTTTTTTTTCGTTTCACATGCTTTCAAACACAAATGAAATTTTCGAAAATCGAGCAAAAAGTCGATTTTTTTTTCGTTTCACATGCTTTCAAACACAAATGAAATTTTCGAAAATCGAGCAAAAAGTCGATTTTTTTTTCGTTTCACATGCTTTCAAACACAAATGAAATTTTCGAAAATCGAGCAAAAAGTCGATTTTTTTTTCGTTTCACATGCTTTCAAACAAAAATGAAATTTTCAAAAATCGAGTGAAGAGTTGATTTTTTATCGTTTTTAACGCGTTTCACATGCTTTCAAACACAAATGAAATTTTCGAAAATCGAGCAAAAAGTCGATTTTTTTTTTCGTTTCACATGCTTTCAAACACAAATGAAATTTTCAAAAATCGAGTGAAGAGTCGATTTTTTTTCGTTTTTTACGCGTTTCACATGCTTTCAAACACAAATGAAATTTTCAAAAATCGAGTGAAGAGTCGATTTTTTTTCGTTTTTTACGCGTTTCACATGCTTTCAAACACAAATGAAATTTTTGAAAATCGAGCAAAAGTCGATTTTTTTTTCGTTTCACATGCTTTCAAACACAAATGAAATTTTCGAAAATCGAGCAAAAAGTCGATTTTTTTTTCGTTTCACATGCTTTCAAACAAAAATGAAATTTTCAAAAATCGAGTGAAGAGTTGATTTTTTATCGTTTTTTACGCGTTTCACATGCTTTCAAACAAATGAAATTTTCGAAAATCGAGCAAAAAGTCGATTTTTTTTTTCGTTTCACATGCTTTCAAACACAAATGAAATTTTCAAAAATCGAGTGAAGAGTCGATTTTTTTTCGTTTTTTACGCGTTTCACATGCTTTCAAACACAAATGAAATTTTCAAAAATCGAGTGAAGAGTCGATTTTTTTTCGTTTTTTACGCGTTTCACATGCTTTCAAACACAAATGAAATTTTTGAAAATCGAGCAAAAGTCGATTTTTTTTTCGTTTCACATGCTTTCAAACACAAATGAAATTTTCGAAAATCGAGCAAAAAGTCGATTTTTTTTTTTCGTTTTACATGCTTTCAAACACAAATGAAATTTTCGAAAATCGAGCAAAAAGTCGATTTTTTTTTTCGTTTCACATGCTTTCAAACACAAATGAAATTTTCGAAAATCGAGCAAAAAGTCGATTTTTTTTTCGTTTCACATGCTTTCAAACACAAATGAAATTTTCGAAAATCGAGCAAAAAGTCGATTTTTTTTTCGTTTCACATGCTTTCAAACACAAATGAAATTTTCGAAAATCGAGCAAAAAGTCGATTTTTTTTTTCGTTTCACATGCTTTCAAACACAAATGAAATTTTCGAAAATCGAGCAAAAAGTCGATTTTTTTTTTCGTTTCACATGCTTTCAAACACAAATGAAATTTTCGAAAATCGAGCAAAAAGTCGATTTTTTTTTCGTTTCACATGCTTTCAAACACAAAAGAAATTTTCGAAAATCGAGCAAAAAGTCGATTTTTTTTTCGTTTCACATGCTTTCAAACACAAATGAAATTTTCGAAAATCGAGCAAAAAGTCGATTTTTTTTTCGTTTCACATGCTTTCAAACACAAATGAAATTTTCGAAAATCGAGCAAAAAGTCGATTTTTTTTTTCGTTTCACATGCTTTCAAACACAAATGAAATTTTCGAAAATCGAGCAAAAAGTCGATTTTTTTTTCGTTTCACATGCTTTCAAACACAAATGAAATTTTCGAAAATCGAGCAAAAAGTCGATTTTTTTTTCGTTTCACATGCTTTCAAACACAAAAGAAATTTTCGAAAATCGAGCAAAAAGTCGATTTTTTTTTCGTTTCACATGCTTTCAAACACAAATGAAATTTTCGAAAATCGAGCAAAAAGTCGATTTTTTTTTCGTTTCACATGCTTTCAAACACAAATGAAATTTTCGAAAATCGAGCAAAAAGTCGATTTTTTTTTCGTTTCACATGCTTTCAAACACAAATGAAATTTTCGAAAATCGAGCAAAAAGTCGATTTTTTTTTTCGTTTCACATGCTTTCAAACACAAATGAAATTTTCGAAAATCGAGCAAAAAGTCGATTTTTTTTTCGTTTCACATGCTTTCAAACACAAATGAAATTTTCGAAAATCGAGCAAAAAGTCGATTTTTTTTTCGTTTCACATGCTTTCAAACACAAATGAAATTTTCGAAAATCGAGCAAAAAGTCGATTTTTTTTTCGTTTCACATGCTTTCAAACACAAATGAAGTTTTCGAAAATCGAGCAAAAAGTCGATTTTTTTTTTCGTTTCACATGCTTTCAAACACAAATGAAATTTTCGAAAATCGAGCAAAAAGTCGATTTTTTTTTCGTTTCACATGCTTTCAAACACAAATGAAATTTTCGAAAATCGAGCAAAAAGTCGATTTTTTTTTCGTTTCACATGCTTTCAAACACAAAAGAAATTTTCGAAAATCGAGCAAAAAGTCGATTTTTTTTTCGTTTCACATGCTTTCAAACACAAATGAAATTTTCGAAAATCGAGCAAAAAGTCGATTTTTTTTTCGTTTCACATGCTTTCAAACACAAATGAAATTTTCGAAAATCGAGCAAAAAGTCGATTTTTTTTTCGTTTCACATGCTTTCAAACACAAATAAAATTTTCGAAAATCGAGCAAAAAGTCGATTTTTTTTTCGTTTCACATGCTTTCAAACACAAATGAAATTTTCGAAAATCGAGCAAAAAGTCGATTTTTTTTTCGTTTCACATGCTTTCAAACACAAATGAAATTTTCGAAAATCGAGCAAAAAGTCGATTTTTTTTCGTTTCACATGCTTTCAAACACAAATGAAATTTTCGAAAATCGAGCAAAAAGTCGATTTTTTTTTCGTTTCACATGCTTTCAAACACAAATGAAATTTTCGAAAATCGAGCAAAAAGTCGATTTTTTTTCGTTTCACATGCTTTCAAACACAAATGAAATTTTCGAAAATCGAGCAAAAAGTCGATTTTTTTTTTCGTTTCACATGCTTTCAAACACAAATGAAATTTTCGAAAATCGAGCAAAAAGTCGATTTTTTTTTCGTTTCACATGCTTTCAAACACAAATGAAATTTTCGAAAATCGAGCAAAAAGTCGATTTTTTTTTCGTTTCACATGCTTTCAAACACAAATGAAATTTTCGAAAATCGAGCAAAAAGTCGATTTTTTTTTCGTTTCACATGCTTTCAAACACAAAAGAAATTTTCGAAAATCGAGCAAAAAGTCGATTTTTTTTTCGTTTCACATGCTTTCAAACACAAATGAAATTTTCGAAAATCGAGCAAAAAGTCGATTTTTTTTTCGTTTCACATGCTTTCAAACACAAATGAAATTTTCGAAAATCGAGCAAAAAGTCGATTTTTTTTTCGTTTCACATGCTTTCAAACACAAATGAAATTTTCGAAAATCGAGCAAAAAGTCGATTTTTTTTTTTCGTTTCACATGCTTTCAAACACAAATGAAATTTTCGAAAATCGAGCAAAAAGTCGATTTTTTTTTTCGTTTCACATGCTTTCAAACACAAATGAAATTTTCGAAAATCGAGCAAAAAGTCGATTTTTTTTTCGTTTCACATGTTTTCAAACACAAATGAAATTTTCGAAAATCGAGCAAAAAGTCGATTTTTTTTTCGTTTCACATGCTTTCAAACACAAATGAAATTTTCGAAAATCGAGCAAAAAGTCGATTTTTTTTTCGTTTCACATGCTTTCAAACACAAATGAAATTTTCGAAAATCGAGCAAAAAGTCGATTTTTTTTTCGTTTCACATGCTTTCAAACACAAATGAAATTTTCGAAAATCGAGCAAAAAGTCGATTTTTTTTTCGTTTCACATGCTTTCAAACACAAATGAAATTTTCGAAAATCGAGCAAAAAGTCGATTTTTTTTTCGTTTCACATGCTTTCAAACACAAATGAAATTTTCGAAAATCGAGCAAAAAGTCGATTTTTTTTTCGTTTCACATGCTTTCAAACACAAATGAAATTTTCGAAAATCGAGCAAAAAGTCGATTTTTTTTTCGTTTCACATGCTTTCAAACACAAATGAATCTTTCGAAAATCGAGCAAAAAGTCGATTTTTTTTTCGTTTCACATGCTTTCAAACACAAAAGAAATTTTCGAAAATCGAGCAAAAAGTCGATTTTTTTTTCGTTTCACATGCTTTCAAACACAAATGAAATTTTCGAAAATCGAGCAAAAAGTCGATTTTTTTTTCGTTTCACATGCTTTCAAACACAAATGAAATTTTCGAAAATCGAGCAAAAAGTCGATTTTTTTTTCGTTTCACATGCTTTCAAACACAAATGAAATTTTCGAAAATCGAGCAAAAAGTCGATTTTTTTTTTTCGTTTCACATGCTTTCAAACACAAATGAAATTTTCGAAAATCGAGCAAAAAGTCGATTTTTTTTTTCGTTTCACATGCTTTCAAACACAAATGAAATTTTCGAAAATCGAGCAAAAAGTCGATTTTTTTTTCGTTTCACATGCTTTCAAACACAAATGAAATTTTCGAAAATCGAGCAAAAAGTCGATTTTTTTTTCGTTTCACATGCTTTCAAACACAAATGAAATTTTCGAAAATCGAGCAAAAAGTCGATTTTTTTTTTCGTTTCACATGCTTTCAAACACAAATGAAATTTTCGAAAATCGAGCAAAAAGTCGATTTTTTTTTCGTTTCACATGCTTTCAAACACAAATGAAATTTTCGAAAATCGAGCAAAAAGTCGATTTTTTTTTCGTTTCACATGCTTTCAAACAAAAATGAAATTTTCAAAAATCGAGTGAAGAGTTGATTTTTTATCGTTTTTTACGCGTTTCACATGCTTTCAAACACAAATGAAATTTTCGAAAATCGAGCAAAAAGTCGATTTTTTTTTTCGTTTCACATGCTTTCAAACACAAATGAAATTTTCGAAAATCGAGCAAAAAGTCGATTTTTTTTTTCGTTTCACATGCTTTCAAACACAAATGAAATTTTCGAAAATCGAGCAAAAAGTCGATTTTTTTTTCGTTTCACATGCTTTCAAACACAAATGAAATTTTCGAAAATCGAGCAAAAAGTCGATTTTTTTTTCGTTTCACATGCTTTCAAACACAAATGAAATTTTCGAAAATCGAGCAAAAAGTCGATTTTTTTTTCGTTTCACATGCTTTCAAACACAAATGAAATTTTCGAAAATCGAGCAAAAAGTCGATTTTTTTTTCGTTTCACATGCTTTCAAACACAAATGAAATTTTCGAAAATCGAGCAAAAAGTCGATTTTTTTTCGTTTCACATGCTTTCAAACAAAAATGAAATTTTCAAAAATCGAGTGAAGAGTTGATTTTTTATCGTTTTTTACGCGTTTCACATGCTTTCAAACACAAATGAAATTTTCGAAAATCGAGCAAAAAGTCGATTTTTTTTTCGTTTCACATGCTTTCAAACACAAATGAAATTTTCGAAAATCGAGCAAAAAGTCGATTTTTTTTTCGTTTCACATGCTTTCAAACACAAATGAAATTTTCGAAAATCGAGCAAAAAGTCGATTTTTTTTTCGTTTCACATGCTTTCAAACACAAATGAAATTTTCGAAAATCGAGCAAAAAGTCGATTTTTTTTTCGTTTCACATGCTTTCAAACAAAAATGAAATTTTCAAAAATCGAGTAAAGAGTTGATTTTTTATCGTTTTTTACGCGTTTCACATGCTTTCAAACACAAATGAAATTTTCGAAAATCGAGCAAAAAGTCGATTTTTTTTTTCGTTTCACATGCTTTCAAACACAAATGAAATTTTCAAAAATCGAGTGAAAAGTCGATTTTTTTTCGTTTTTTACGCGTTTCACATGCTTTCAAACACAAATGAAATTTTCAAAAAATCGAGTGAAGAGTCGATTTTTTTTCGTTTTTTACGCGTTTCACATGCTTTCAAACACAAATGAAATTTTTGAAAATCGAGCAAAAAGTCGATTTTTTTTTCGTTTCACATGCTTTCAAACACAAATGAAATTTTCGAAAATCGAGCAAAAAGTCGATTTTTTTTTCGTTTCACATGCTTTCAAACACAAATGAAATTTTCGAAAATCGAGCAAAAAGTCGATTTTTTTTTCGTTTCACATGCTTTCAAACACAAATGAAATTTTCGAAAATCGAGCAAAAAGTCGATTTTTTTTTTCGTTTCACATGCTTTCAAACACAAATGAAATTTTCGAAAATCGAGCAAAAAGTCGATTTTTTTTTTCGTTTCACATGCTTTCAAACACAAAAGAAATTTTCGAAAATCGAGCAAAAAGTCGATTTTTTTTTCGTTTCACATGCTTTCAAACACAAATGAAATTTTCGAAAATCGAGCAAAAAGTCGATTTTTTTTTTCGTTTCACATGCTTTCAAACACAAATGAAATTTTCGAAAATCGAGCAAAAAGTCGATTTTTTTTTTCGTTTCACATGCTTTCAAACACAAATGAAATTTTCGAAAATCGAGCAAAAAGTCGATTTTTTTTTTCGTTTCACATGCTTTCAAACACAAATGAAATTTTCGAAAATCGAGCAAAAAGTCGATTTTTTTTTCGTTTCACATGCTTTCAAACACAAATGAAATTTTCGAAAATCGAGCAAAAAGTCGATTTTTTTTTCGTTTCACATGCTTTCAAACACAAATGAAATTTTCGAAAATCGAGCAAAAAGTCGATTTTTTTTTCGTTTCACATGCTTTCAAACAAAATTGAAATTTTCAAAAATCGAGTGAAGAGTTGATTTTTTATCGTTTTTTACGCGTTTCACATGCTTTCAAACACAAATGAAATTTTCGAAAATCGAGCAAAAAGTCGATTTTTTTTTTCGTTTCACATGCTTTCAAACACAAATGAAATTTTCAAAAATCGAGTGAAGAGTCGATTTTTTTTTCGTTTTTTACGCGTTTCACATGCTTTCAAACACAAATGAAATTTTCAAAAATCGAGTGAAGAGTCGATTTTTTTTTCGTTTTTTACGCGTTTCACATGCTTTCAAACACAAATGAAATTTTCGAAAATCGAGCAAAAAGTCGATTTTTTTTTCGTTTCACATGCTTTCAAACACAAATGAAATTTTCGAAAATCGAGCAAAAAGTCGATTTTTTTTTTCGTTTCACATGCTTTCAAACACAAATGAAATTTTCGAAAATCGAGCAAAAAGTCGATTTTTTTTTTTCGTTTCACATGCTTTCAAACACAAATGAAATTTTCGAAAATCGAGCAAAAAGTCGATTTTTTTTTTCGTTTCACATGCTTTCAAACACAAATGAAATTTTCGAAAATCGAGCAAAAAGTCGATTTTTTTTTTCGTTTCACATGCTTTCAAACACAAATGAAATTTTCGAAAATCGAGCAAAAAGTCGATTTTTTTTTTCGTTTCACATGCTTTCAAACACAAATGAAATTTTCGAAAATCGAGCAAAAAGTCGATTTTTTTTTCGTTTCACATGCTTTCAAACACAAATGAAATTTTCGAAAATCGAGCAAAAAGTCGATTTTTTTTTCGTTTCACATGCTTTCAAACACAAATGAAATTTTCGAAAATCGAGCAAAAAGTCGATTTTTTTTTCGTTTCACATGCTTTCAAACACAAATGAAATTTTCGAAAATCGAGCAAAAAGTCGATTTTTTTTTCGTTTCACATGCTTTCAAACACAAATGAAATTTTCGAAAATCGAGCAAAAAGTCGATTTTTTTTTCGTTTCACATGCTTTCAAACACAAATGAAATTTTCGAAAATCGAGCAAAAAGTCGATTTTTTTTTCGTTTCACATGCTTTCAAACACAAATGAATCTTTCGAAAATCGAGCAAAAAGTCGATTTTTTTTTCGTTTCACATGCTTTCAAACACAAAAGAAATTTTCGAAAATCGAGCAAAAAGTCGATTTTTTTTTCGTTTCACATGCTTTCAAACACAAATGAAATTTTCGAAAATCGAGCAAAAAGTCGATTTTTTTTTTCGTTTCACATGCTTTCAAACACAAATGAAACTTTCGAAAATCGAGCAAAAAGTCGATTTTTTTTTCGTTTCACATGCTTTCAAACACAAATGAAATTTTCGAAAATCGAGCAAAAAGTCGATTTTTTTTTTTCGTTTCACATGCTTTCAAACACAAATGAAATTTTCGAAAATCGAGCAAAAAGTCGATTTTTTTTTTTCGTTTCACATGCTTTCAAACACAAATGAAATTTTCGAAAATCGAGCAAAAAGTCGATTTTTTTTTCGTTTCACATGCTTTCAAACACAAATGAAATTTTCGAAAATCGAGCAAAAAGTCGATTTTTTTTTCGTTTCACATGCTTTCAAACACAAATGAAATTTTCGAAAATCGAGCAAAAAGTCGATTTTTTTTTCGTTTCACATGCTTTCAAACACAAATGAAATTTTCGAAAATCGAGCAAAAAGTCGATTTTTTTTTCGTTTCACATGCTTTCAAACAAAATTGAAATTTTCAAAAATCGAGTGAAGAGTTGATTTTTTATCGTTTTTTACGCGTTTCACATGCTTTCAAACACAAATGAAATTTTCGAAAATCGAGCAAAAAGTCGATTTTTTTTTTCGTTTCACATGCTTTCAAACACAAATGAAATTTTCAAAAATCGAGTGAAGAGTCGATTTTTTTTCGTTTTTTACGCGTTTCACATGCTTTCAAACACAAATGAAATTTTCAAAAATCGAGTGAAGAGTCGATTTTTTTTTCGTTTTTTACGCGTTTCACATGCTTTCAAACACAAATGAAATTTTCGAAAATCGAGCAAAAAGTCGATTTTTTTTTCGTTTCACATGCTTTCAAACACAAATGAAATTTTCGAAAATCGAGCAAAAAGTCGATTTTTTTTTCGTTTCACATGCTTTCAAACACAAATGAAATTTTCGAAAATCGAGCAAAAAGTCGATTTTTTTTTCGTTTCACATGCTTTCAAACACAAATGAAATTTTCGAAAATCGAGCAAAAAGTCGATTTTTTTTTCGTTTCACATGCTTTCAAACACAAAAGAAATTTTCGAAAATCGAGCAAAAAGTCGATTTTTTTTTTCGTTTCACATGCTTTCAAACACAAATGAAATTTTCGAAAATCGAGCAAAAAGTCGATTTTTTTTTGTTTCACATGCTTTCAAACACAAATGAAATTTTCGAAAATCGAGCAAAAAGTCGATTTTTTTTTCGTTTCACATGCTTTCAAACACAAATGAAATTTTCGAAAATCGAGCAAAAAGTCGATTTTTTTTTCGTTTCACATGCTTTCAAACACAAATGAAATTTTCGAAAATCGAGCAAAAAGTCGATTTTTTTTTCGTTTCACATGCTTTCAAACACAAATGAAATTTTCGAAAATCGAGCAAAAAGTCGATTTTTTTTTCGTTTCACATGCTTTCAAACACAAATGAAATTTTCGAAAATCGAGCAAAAAGTCGATTTTTTTTTCGTTTCACATGCTTTCAAACACAAATGAAATTTTCGAAAATCGAGCAAAAAGTCGATTTTTTTTTCGTTTCACATGCTTTCAAACACAAATGAAATTTTCGAAAATCGAGCAAAAAGTCGATTTTTTTTTTCGTTTCACATGCTTTCAAACACAAAAGAAATTTTCGAAAATCGAGCAAAAAGTCGATTTTTTTTTCGTTTCACATGCTTTCAAACACAAAAGAAATTTTCGAAAATCGAGCAAAAAGTCGATTTTTTTTTCGTTTCACATGCTTTCAAACACAAATGAAATTTTCGAAAATCGAGCAAAAAGTCGATTTTTTTTTCGTTTCACATGCTTTCAAACACAAATGAAATTTTCGAAAATCGAGCAAAAAGTCGATTTTTTTTTCGTTTCACATGCTTTCAAACACAAATGAAATTTTCGAAAATCGAGCAAAAAGTCGATTTTTTTTTTCGTTTCACATGCTTTCAAACACAAATGAAATTTTCGAAAATCGAGCAAAAAGTCGATTTTTTTTTCGTTTCACATGCTTTCAAACACAAATGAAATTTTCGAAAATCGAGCAAAAAGTCGATTTTTTTTTCGTTTCACATGCTTTCAAACACAAATGAAATTTTCGAAAATCGAGCAAAAAGTCGATTTTTTTTTCGTTTCACATGCTTTCAAACACAAATGAAATTTTCGAAAATCGAGCAAAAAGTCGATTTTTTTTTCGTTTCACATGCTTTCAAACACAAATGAAATTTTCGAAAATCGAGCAAAAAGTCGATTTTTTTTTTCGTTTCACATGCTTTCAAACACAAATGAAATTTTCAAAAATCGAGTGAAGAGTTGATTTTTTATCGTTTTTTACGCGTTTCACATGCTTTCAAACACAAATGAAATTTTCGAAAATCGAGCAAAAAGTCGATTTTTTTTTTCGTTTCACATGCTTTCAAACACAAATGAAATTTTCAAAAATCGAGTGGAGTCGATTTTTTTTTCGTTTTTTACGCGTTTCACATGCTTTCAAACACAAATGAAATTTTCAAAAATCGAGTGAAGAGTCGATTTTTTTTTCGTTTTTTACGCGTTTCACATGCTTTCAAACACAAATGAAATTTTTGAAAATCGAGCAAAAGTCGATTTTTTTTTTCGTTTCACATGCTTTCAAACACAAATGAAATTTTCGAAAATCGAGCAAAAAGTCGATTTTTTTTTTCGTTTCACATGCTTTCAAACACAAATGAAATTTTCGAAAATCGAGCAAAAAGTCGATTTTTTTTTCGTTTCACATGCTTTCAAACACAAATGAAATTTTCGAAAATCGAGCAAAAAGTCGATTTTTTTTTCGTTTCACATGCTTTCAAACACAAATGAAATTTTCGAAAATCGAGCAAAAAGTCGATTTTTTTTTCGTTTCACATGCTTTCAAACACAAATGAAATTTTTGAAAATCGAGCAAAAGTCGATTTTTTTTTCGTTTCACATGCTTTCAAACACAAATGAAATTTTCGAAAATCGAGCAAAAAGTCGATTTTTTTTTTTCGTTTCACATGCTTTCAAACACAAATGAAATTTTCGAAAATCGAGCAAAAAGTCGATTTTTTTTTTTCGTTTCACATGCTTTCAAACACAAATGAAATTTTCGAAAATCGAGCAAAAAGTCGATTTTTTTTTCGTTTCACATGCTTTCAAACACAAATGAAATTTTCGAAAATCGAGCAAAAAGTCGATTTTTTTTTCGTTTCACATGCTTTCAAACACAAATGAAATTTTCGAAAATCGAGCAAAAAGTCGATTTTTTTTTTCGTTTCACATGCTTTCAAACACAAATGAAATTTTCAAAAATCGAGTGAAGAGTTGATTTTTTATCGTTTTTTACGCGTTTCACATGCTTTCAAACACAAATGAAATTTTCGAAAATCGAGCAAAAAGTCGATTTTTTTTTTCGTTTCACATGCTTTCAAACACAAATGAAATTTTCAAAAATCGAGTGGAGTCGATTTTTTTTTCGTTTTTTACGCGTTTCACATGCTTTCAAACACAAATGAAATTTTCAAAAATCGAGTGAAGAGTCGATTTTTTTTTCGTTTTTTACGCGTTTCACATGCTTTCAAACACAAATGAAATTTTTGAAAATCGAGCAAAAGTCGATTTTTTTTTCGTTTCACATGCTTTCAAACACAAATGAAATTTTCGAAAATCGAGCAAAAAGTCGATTTTTTTTTCGTTTCACATGCTTTCAAACACAAATGAAATTTTCGAAAATCGAGCAAAAAGTCGATTTTTTTTTCGTTTCACATGCTTTCAAACAAAAATGAAATTTTCAAAAATCGAGTGAAGAGTTGATTTTTTATCGTTTTTTACGCGTTTCACATGCTTTCAAACACAAATGAAATTTTCGAAAATCGAGCAAAAAGTCGATTTTTTTTTTCGTTTCACATGCTTTCAAACACAAATGAAATTTTCAAAAATCGAGTGAAGAGTCGATTTTTTTTCGTTTTTTACGCGTTTCACATGCTTTCAAACACAAATGAAATTTTCAAAAATCGAGTGAAGAGTCGATTTTTTTTCGTTTTTTACGCGTTTCACATGCTTTCAAACACAAATGAAATTTTTGAAAATCGAGCAAAAGTCGATTTTTTTTTCGTTTCACATGCTTTCAAACACAAATGAAATTTTCGAAAATCGAGCAAAAAGTCGATTTTTTTTTTTCGTTTCACATGCTTTCAAACACAAATGAAATTTTCGAAAATCGAGCAAAAAGTCGATTTTTTTTTTTCGTTTCACATGCTTTCAAACACAAATGAAATTTTCGAAAATCGAGCAAAAAGTCGATTTTTTTTTCGTTTCACATGCTTTCAAACACAAATGAAATTTTCGAAAATCGAGCAAAAAGTCGATTTTTTTTTCGTTTCACATGCTTTCAAACACAAATGAAATTTTCGAAAATCGAGCAAAAAGTCGATTTTTTTTTTTCGTTTCACATGCTTTCAAACACAAATGAAATTTTCGAAAATCGAGCAAAAAGTCGATTTTTTTTTCGTTTCACATGCTTTCAAACACAAATGAAATTTTCGAAAATCGAGCAAAAAGTCGATTTTTTTTTCGTTTCACATGCTTTCAAACACAAATGAAATTTTCGAAAATCGAGCAAAAAGTCGATTTTTTTTTCGTTTCACATGCTTTCAAACACAAATGAAATTTTCGAAAATCGAGCAAAAAGTCGATTTTTTTTTCGTTTCACATGCTTTCAAACACAAATGAAATTTTCGAAAATCGAGCAAAAAGTCGATTTTTTTTTCGTTTCACATGCTTTCAAACAAAAATGAAATTTTCAAAAATCGAGTGAAGAGTTGATTTTTTATCGTTTTTTACGCGTTTCACATGCTTTCAAACACAAATGAAATTTTCGAAAATCGAGCAAAAAGTCGATTTTTTTTTTCGTTTCACATGCTTTCAAACACAAATGAAATTTTCAAAAATCGAGTGAAGAGTCGATTTTTTTTCGTTTTTTACGCGTTTCACATGCTTTCAAACACAAATGAAATTTTCAAAAATCGAGTGAAGAGTCGATTTTTTTTCGTTTTTTACGCGTTTCACATGCTTTCAAACACAAATGAAATTTTTGAAAATCGAGCAAAAGTCGATTTTTTTTTCGTTTCACATGCTTTCAAACACAAATGAAATTTTCGAAAATCGAGCAAAAAGTCGATTTTTTTTTTTCGTTTCACATGCTTTCAAACACAAATGAAATTTTCGAAAATCGAGCAAAAAGTCGATTTTTTTTTTCGTTTCACATGCTTTCAAACACAAATGAAATTTTCGAAAATCGAGCAAAAAGTCGATTTTTTTTTCGTTTCACATGCTTTCAAACACAAATGAAATTTTCGAAAATCGAGCAAAAAGTCGATTTTTTTTTTCGTTTCACATGCTTTCAAACACAAATGAAATTTTCGAAAATCGAGCAAAAAGTCGATTTTTTTTCGTTTCACATGCTTTCAAACACAAATGAAATTTTCGAAAATCGAGCAAAAAGTCGATTTTTTTTTCGTTTCACATGCTTTCAAACACAAATGAAATTTTCAAAAATCGAGTGAAGAGTTGATTTTTTTTCGTTTTTTACGCGTTTCTCATGCTTTCAAACACAAATGAAATTTTCGAAAATCGAGCAAAAAGTCGATTTTTTTTTTCGTTTCAAACACAAATGAAATTTTCGAAAATCGAGCAAAAAGTCGATTTTTTTTTTCGTTTCACATGCTTTCAAACACAAATGAAATTTTCGAAAATCGAGCAAAAAGTCGATTTTTTTTTCGTTTCACATGCTTTCAAACACAAATGAAATTTTCAAAAATCGAGTGAAGAGTCGATTTTTTTCGTTTTTTACGCGTTTCACATGCTTTCAAACACAAATGAAATTTTCGAAAATCGAGCAAAAAGTCGATTTTTTTTTCGTTTCACATGCTTTCAAACACAAATGAAATTTTCGAAAATCGAGCAAAAAGTCGATTTTTTTTTCGTTTCACATGCTTTCAAACACAAATGAAATTTTCAAAAATCGAGTGAAGAGTCGATTTTTTTTCGTTTTTTACGCGTTTCACATGCTTTCAAACACAAATGAAATTTTCGAAAATCGAGCAAAAAGTCGATTTTTTTTTCGTTTCACATGCTTTCAAACACAAATGAAATTTTCGAAAATCGAGCAAAAAGTCGATTTTTTTTTTCGTTTCACATGCTTTCAAACACAAATGAAATTTTCGAAAATCGAGCAAAAAGTCGATTTTTTTTTTCGTTTCACATGCTTTCAAACACAAATGAAATTTTCGAAAATCGAGCAAAAAGTCGATTTTTTTTTCGTTTCACATGCTTTCAAACACAAATGAAATTTTCGAAAATCGAGCAAAAAGTCGATTTTTTTTTCGTTTCACATGCTTTCAAACACAAATGAAATTTTCGAAAATCGAGCAAAAAGTCGATTTTTTTTTCGTTTCACATGCTTTCAAACACAAATGAAATTTTCGAAAATCGAGCAAAAAGTCGATTTTTTTTTCGTTTCACATGCTTTCAAACACAAATGAAATTTTCAAAAATCGAGTGAAGAGTTGATTTTTTATCGTTTTTTACGCGTTTCACATGCTTTCAAACACAAATGAAATTTTCGAAAATCGGGCAAAAAGTCGATTTTTTTTTCGTTTCACATGCTTTCAAACACAAATGAAATTTTCAAAAATCGAGTGAAGAGTCGATTTTTTTTCGTTTTTTACGCGTTTCACATGCTTTCAAACACAAATGAAATTTTCGAAAATCGAGCAAAAAGTCGATTTTTTTTTCGTTTCACATGCTTTCAAACACAAATGAAATTTTCGAAAATCGAGCAAAAAGTCGATTTTTTTTTCGTTTCACATGCTTTCAAACACAAATGAAATTTTCAAAAATCGAGTGAAGAGTTGATTTTTTTTCGTTTTTTACGCGTTTCACATGCTTTCAAACACAAATAAAATTTTCGAAAATCGAGCAAAAAGTCGATTTTTTTTTTCGTTTCACATGCTTTCAAACACAAATGAAATTTTCGAAAATCGAGCAAAAAGTCGATTTTTTTTTCGTTTCACATGCTTTCAAACACAAATGAAATTTTCGAAATTCGAGCAAAAAGTCGATTTTTTTTTCGTTTCACATGCTTTCAAACAAAAATGAAATTTTCAAAAATCGAGTGAAGAGTTGATTTTTTATCGTTTTTTACGCGTTTCACATGCTTTCAAACACAAATGAAATTTTCGAAAATCGAGCAAAAAGTCGATTTTTTTTTTCGTTTCACATGCTTTCAAACACAAATGAAATTTTCGAAAATCGAGCAAAAAGTCGATTTTTTTTTTCCTTTCACATGCTTTCAAACACAAATGAAATTTTCGAAAATCGAGCAAAAAGTCGATTTTTTTTTCGTTTCACATGCTTTCAAACACAAATGAAATTTTCGAAAATCGAGCAAAAAGTCGATTTTTTTTTTCGTTTCACATGCTTTCAAACACAAATGAAATTTTCAAAAATCGAGTGAAGAGTCGATTTTTTTTCGTTTTTTACGCGTTTCACATGCTTTCAAACACAAATGAAATTTTCGAAAATCGAGCAAAAAGTCGATTTTTTTTTCGTTTCACATGCTTTCAAACACAAATGAAATTTTCGAAAATCGAGCAAAAAGTCGATTTTTTTTTTCGTTTCACATGCTTTCAAACACAAATGAAATTTTCGAAAATCGAGCAAAAAGTCGATTTTTTTTTTCCTTTCACATGCTTTCAAACACAAATGAAATTTTCGAAAATCGAGCAAAAAGTCGATTTTTTTTTCGTTTCACATGCTTTCAAACACAAATGAAATTTTCGAAAATCGAGCAAAAAGTCGATTTTTTTTTCGTTTCACATGCTTTCAAACACAAATGAAATTTTCGAAAATCGAGCAAAAAGTCGATTTTTTTTTTCGTTTCACATGCTTTCAAACACAAATGAAATTTTCGAAAATCGAGCAAAAAGTCGATTTTTTTTTCGTTTCACATGCTTTCAAACACAAATGAAATTTTCGAAAATCGAGCAAAAAGTCGATTTTTTTTTCGTTTCACATGCTTTCAAACACAAATGAAATTTTCGAAAATCGAGCAAAAAGTCGATTTTTTTTTCGTTTCACATGCTTTCAAACACAAATGAAATTTTCGAAAATCGAGCAAAAAGTCGATTTTTTTTTCGTTTCACATGCTTTCAAACACAAATGAAATTTTCGAAAATCGAGTGAAGAGTCGGTTTTTTTTCGTTTCACATGCTTTCAAACACAAATGAAATTTTCGAAAATCGAGCAAAAAGTCGATTTTTTTTTCGTTTCACATACTTTCAAAAACAAATGAAATTTTCGAAAATCGAGCAAAAAGTCGATTTTTTTTTCGTTTCACATGCTTTCAAACACAAATGAAATTTTCGAAAATCGAGCAAAAAGTCGATTTTTTTTTTCGTTTCACATGCTTTCAAACACAAATGAAATTTTCGAAAATCGAGCAAAAAGTCGATTTTTTTTTCGTTTCACATGCTTTCAAACACAAATGAAATTTTCGAAAATCGAGCAAAAAGTCGATTTTTTTTTCGTTTCACATGCTTTCAAACACAAATGAAATTTTCGAAAATCGAGCAAAAAGTCGATTTTTTTTTTCGTTTCACATGCTTTCAAACACAAATGAAATTTTCGAAAATCGAGCAAAAAGTCGATTTTTTTTCGTTTCACATGCTTTCAAACACAAATGAAATTTTCGAAAATCGAGCAAAAAGTCGATTTTTTTTTCGTTTCACATGCTTTCAAACACAAATGAAATTTTCGAAAATCGAGCAAAAAGTCGATTTTTTTTTCGTTTCACATGCTTTCAAACACAAATGAAATTTTCGAAAATCGAGCAAAAAGTCGATTTTTTTTTCGTTTCACATGCTTTCAAACACAAATGAAATTTTCGAAAATCGAGCAAAAAGTCGATTTTTTTTTCGTTTCACATGCTTTCAAACACAAATGAAATTTTCGAAAATCGAGCAAAAAGTCGATTTTTTTTTTCGTTTCACATGCTTTCAAACACAAATGAAATTTTCGAAAATCGAGCAAAAAGTCGATTTTTTTTTTCGTTTCACATGCTTTCAAACACAAATGAAATTTTCGAAAATCGAGCAAAAAGTCGATTTTTTTTTCGTTTCACATGCTTTCAAACACAAATGAAATTTTCGAAAATCAAGCAAAAAGTCGATTTTTTTTTCGTTTCACATACTTTCAAAAACAAATGAAATTTTCGAAAATCGAGCAAAAAGTCGATTTTTTTTTCGTTTCACATGCTTTCAAACACAAATGAAATTTTCGAAAATCGAGCAAAAAGTCGATTTTTTTTTTCGTTTCACATGCTTTCAAACACAAATGAAATTTTCGAAAATCGAGCAAAAAGTCGATTTTTTTTTCGTTTCACATGCTTTCAAACATAAATGAAATTTTCGAAAATCGAGCAAAAAGTCGATTTTTTTTTTCGTTTCACATGCTTTCAAACACAAATGAAATTTTCGAAAATCGAGCAAAAAGTCGATTTTTTTTTCGTTTCACATGCTTTCAAACACAAATGAAATTTTCGAAAATCGAGCAAAAAGTCGATTTTTTTTCGTTTCACATGCTTTCAAACACAAATGAAATTTTCGAAAATCGAGCAAAAAGTCGATTTTTTTTTCGTTTCACATGCTTTCAAACACAAATGAAATTTTCGAAAATCGAGCAAAAAGTCGATTTTTTTTTCGTTTCACATGCTTTCAAACACAAATGAAATTTTCGAAAATCGAGCAAAAAGTCGATTTTTTTTTCGTTTCACATGCTTTCAAACACAAATGAAATTTTCGAAAATCGAGCAAAAAGTCGATTTTTTTTTCGTTTCACATGCTTTCAAACACAAATGAAATTTTCGAAAATCGAGCAAAAAGTCGATTTTTTTTTCGTTTCACATGCATTCAAACACAAATGAAATTTTCGAAAATCGAGCAAAAAGTCGATTTTTTTTTTCGTTTCACATGCTTTCAAACACAAATGAAATTTTCGAAAATCGAGCAAAAATTCGATTTTTTTTTTCCTTTCACATGCTTTCAAACACAAATGAAATTTTCGAAAATCGAGCAAAAAGTCGATTTTTTTTTCGTTTCACATGCTTTCAAACACAAATGAAATTTTCAAAAATCGAGTGAAGAGTTGATTTTTTTTCGTTTTTTACGCGTTTCACATGCTATCAAACACAAATGAAATTTTCGAAAATCGAGCAAAAAGTCGATTTTTTTTTCGTTTCACATGCTTTCAAACACAAATGAAATTTTCGAAAATCGAGCAAAAAGTCGATTTTTTTTTCGTTTCACATGCTTTCAAACACAAATGAAATTTTCGAAAATCGAGCAAAAAGTCGATTTTTTTTTCGTTTCACATGCTTTCAAACACAAATGAAATTTTCGAAATTCGAGCAAAAAGTCGATTTTTTTTTCCTTTCACATGCTTTCAAACACAAATGAAATTTTCGAAAATCGAGCAAAAAGTCGATTTTTTTTTCGTTTCACATGCTTTCAAACACAAATGAAATTTTCGAAATTCGAGCAAAAAGTCGATTTTTTTTTCGTTTCACATGCTTTCAAACAAAAATGAAATTTTCAAAAATCGAGTGAAGAGTTGATTTTTTATCGTTTTTTACGCGTTTCACATGCTTTCAAACACAAATGAAATTTTCGAAAATCGAGCAAAAAGTCGATTTTTTTTTTCGTTTCACATGCTTTCAAACACAAATGAAATTTTCAAAAATCGAGTGAAGAGTCGATTTTTTTTCGTTTTTTACGCGTTTCACATGCTTTCAAACACAAATGAAATTTTCGAAAATCGAGCAAAAAGTCGATTTTTTTTTCGTTTCACATGCTTTCAAACACAAATGAAATTTTCGAAAATCGAGCAAAAAGTCGATTTTTTTTTTCGTTTCACATGCTTTCAAACACAAATGAAATTTTCGAAAATCGAGCAAAAAGTCGATTTTTTTTTTCCTTTCACATGCTTTCAAACACAAATGAAATTTTCGAAAATCGAGCAAAAAGTCGATTTTTTTTTCGTTTCACATGCTTTCAAACACAAATGAAATTTTCGAAAATCGAGCAAAAAGTCGATTTTTTTTTCGTTTCACATGCTTTCAAACACAAATGAAATTTTCGAAAATCGAGCAAAAAGTCGATTTTTTTTTTCGTTTCACATGCTTTCAAACACAAATGAAATTTTCGAAAATCGAGCAAAAAGTCGATTTTTTTTTCGTTTCACATGCTTTCAAACACAAATGAAATTTTCGAAAATCGAGCAAAAAGTCGATTTTTTTTTCGTTTCACATGCTTTCAAACACAAATGAAATTTTCGAAAATCGAGCAAAAAGTCGATTTTTTTTTCGTTTCACATGCTTTCAAACACAAATGAAATTTTCGAAAATCGAGCAAAAAGTCGATTTTTTTTTCGTTTCACATGCTTTCAAACACAAATGAAATTTTCGAAAATCGAGTGAAGAGTCGGTTTTTTTTCGTTTCACATGCTTTCAAACACAAATGAAATTTTCGAAAATCGAGCAAAAAGTCGATTTTTTTTTCGTTTCACATACTTTCAAAAACAAATGAAATTTTCGAAAATCGAGCAAAAAGTCGATTTTTTTTTCGTTTCACATGCTTTCAAACACAAATGAAATTTTCGAAAATCGAGCAAAAAGTCGATTTTTTTTTTCGTTTCACATGCTTTCAAACACAAATGAAATTTTCGAAAATCGAGCAAAAAGTCGATTTTTTTTTCGTTTCACATGCTTTCAAACACAAATGAAATTTTCGAAAATCGAGCAAAAAGTCGATTTTTTTTTCGTTTCACATGCTTTCAAACACAAATGAAATTTTCGAAAATCGAGCAAAAAGTCGATTTTTTTTTCGTTTCACATGCTTTCAAACACAAATGAAATTTTCGAAAATCGAGCAAAAAGTCGATTTTTTTTCGTTTCACATGCTTTCAAACACAAATGAAATTTTCGAAAATCGAGCAAAAAGTCGATTTTTTTTTTCGTTTCACATGCTTTCAAACACAAATGAAATTTTCGAAAATCGAGCAAAAAGTCGATTTTTTTTTCGTTTCACATGCTTTCAAACACAAATGAAATTTTCGAAAATCGAGCAAAAAGTCGATTTTTTTTTCGTTTCACATGCTTTCAAACACAAATGAAATTTTCGAAAATCGAGCAAAAAGTCGATTTTTTTTTCGTTTCACATGCTTTCAAACACAAATGAAATTTTCGAAAATCGAGCAAAAAGTCGATTTTTTTTTTCGTTTCACATGCTTTCAAACACAAATGAAATTTTCGAAAATCGAGCAAAAAGTCGATTTTTTTTTCGTTTCACATGCTTTCAAACACAAATGAAATTTTCGAAAATCGAGCAAAAAGTCGATTTTTTTTTCGTTTCACATGCTTTCAAACACAAATGAAATTTTCGAAAATCAAGCAAAAAGTCGATTTTTTTTTCGTTTCACATACTTTCAAAAACAAATGAAATTTTCGAAAATCGAGCAAAAAGTCGATTTTTTTTTTCGTTTCACATGCTTTCAAACACAAATGAAATTTTCGAAAATCGAGCAAAAAGTCGATTTTTTTTTTCGTTTCACATGCTTTCAAACACAAATGAAATTTTCGAAAATCGAGCAAAAAGTCGATTTTTTTTTCGTTTCACATGCTTTCAAACATAAATGAAATTTTCGAAAATCGAGCAAAAAGTCGATTTTTTTTTCGTTTCACATGCTTTCAAACACAAATGAAATTTTCGAAAATCGAGCAAAAAGTCGATTTTTTTTTCGTTTCACATGCTTTCAAACACAAATGAAATTTTCGAAAATCGAGCAAAAAGTCGATTTTTTTTCGTTTCACATGCTTTCAAACACAAATGAAATTTTCGAAAATCGAGCAAAAAGTCGATTTTTTTTTCGTTTCACATGCTTTCAAACACAAATGAAATTTTCGAAAATCGAGCAAAAAGTCGATTTTTTTTTCGTTTCACATGCTTTCAAACACAAATGAAATTTTCGAAAATCGAGCAAAAAGTCGATTTTTTTTTCGTTTCACATGCTTTCAAACACAAATGAAATTTTCGAAAATCGAGCAAAAAGTCGATTTTTTTTTCGTTTCACATGCTTTCAAACACAAATGAAATTTTCGAAAATCGAGCAAAAAGTCGATTTTTTTTTCGTTTCACATGCATTCAAACACAAATGAAATTTTCGAAAATCGAGCAAAAAGTCGATTTTTTTTTCGTTTCACATGCTTTCAAACACAAATGAAATTTTCGAAAATCGAGCAAAAATTCGATTTTTTTTTCCTTTTCACATGCTTTCAAACACAAATGAAATTTTCGAAAATCGAGCAAAAAGTCGATTTTTTTTTCGTTTCACATGCTTTCAAACACAAATGAAATTTTCAAAAATCGAGTGAAAGAGTTGATTTTTTTTCGTTTTTTACGCGTTTCACATGCTATCAAACACAAATGAAATTTTCGAAAATCGAGCAAAAAGTCGATTTTTTTTTTCGTTTCACATGCTTTCAAACACAAATGAAATTTTCGAAAATCGAGCAAAAAGTCGATTTTTTTTTCGTTTCACATGCTTTCAAACACAAATGAAATTTTCGAAAATCGAGCAAAAAGTCGATTTTTTTTTCGTTTCACATGCTTTCAAACACAAATGAAATTTTCGAAAATCGAGCAAAAAGTCGATTTTTTTTTTCGTTTCACATGCTTTCAAACACAAATGAAATTTTCGAAAATCGAGCAAAAAGTCGATTTTTTTTTCGTTTCACATGCTTTCAAACACAAATGAAATTTTCGAAAATCGAGCAAAAAGTCGATTTTTTTTTCGTTTCACATGCTTTCAAACACAAATGAAATTTTCGAAAATCAAGCAAAAAGTCGATTTTTTTTTTCGTTTCACATACTTTCAAAACACAAATGAAATTTTCGAAAATCGAGCAAAAAGTCGATTTTTTTTTCGTTTCACATGCTTTCAAACACAAATGAAATTTTCGAAAATCGAGCAAAAAGTCGATTTTTTTTTTCGTTTCACATGCTTTCAAACACAAATGAAATTTTCGAAAATCGAGCAAAAAGTCGATTTTTTTTTCGTTTCACATGCTTTCAAACATAAATGAAATTTTCGAAAATCGAGCAAAAAGTCGATTTTTTTTTCGTTTCACATGCTTTCAAACACAAATGAAATTTTCGAAAATCGAGCAAAAAGTCGATTTTTTTTTCGTTTCACATGCTTTCAAACACAAATGAAATTTTCGAAAATCGAGC
>CAWVQR010000016.1:0-28000 GCA_963932245.1 Tachinus rufipes
GATAACATGATAACATAATAATAAAATAACATAAGAACATGATAATATGATAACATGATAACATGATAAAATAATAACATGATAACATGATAAAATGATAACATGATAACGTGATAACATGATAACATGATAACATGATAACATGATAACATGATAACATGATAACATGATAACATGATAACATGATAACATGATAACATGATAACATGAGAACATGATAACATGATAACGTGATAACAAGTAAAATCATAGCATGATTACGTGATAACATGGTAACATGATAACATAACAACATGAAAACATGATAACATGATAAAATGATTACATGATAACATGATAACAAGATAACATGATAACATGGTAACATGATAACATGAAAACATTATAACATGATAACATAATAACATGATAACATGATAACATAATAACATAATAACATGATAACATGATAACATCACAACATGATAACATGATAACATGATAACATGATAACATGATAACATGATAACATGATAACATGATAACATGATAACATAATAACATGTTAACATGGTAACATATCAACATAATAATATGATAATATGATAACATGATAACATGATATCATGATAACATGATAACATGATAAAATGATAACATGATAACATGATAAAATGATAACATGTTAACATGATAACATAATAACATGATAACATGATAACATGATAACGTGATAACATGATAACATGATAACATGATAACATGATAACATCATTACATGATAACATGATCACATGGTAACATGATAACATAATAACATGAAAACATGATAACATGATAACATGATAACATAATAACATATTAACATGATAACATGATAACATGATAACATGATAACATGATGACATGGTAACATCATAACATGATAACATGATAACATGATAACATGATAACATGATAACATGGGAACATAATAACATAATAACATAAAAACATGATAACATGATAATATAATAATATAATTACATGATAACATGATAATATAATAATATAATTACATGATAACATGATAACATGATAACATGGTAACATGATAATATGATAATATGATAATATGATTACATGATAACATGATAACATGATAACATGGTAACATGATAACATGATAACCTTATAACATGATAACATGATAACATGATAACATGATAACATAAAAACATAAAAACATGAAAACACAAAAACATGAAAACATGAAAACGTAATAACATGATAATATGATAACAAGATAACATGATAACATGATAACATGATAACATGATAACATGATAACATAATACCATAATAACATGATAACATGATAATATGATAACATATGAACATGATAACATGTTGACATGATAACATGATAACATGATAACATGTTAACATGATATTATGATAACGTGATAACATGATAACATGATAACATGATAACATGATAACATGATAACATGATAACATGATAACATGATAACATGATAACATGATAACATGATAACATAATAACATGATAACATGATAACATAATAACATGATAACATGATAACATGATAACATGATAACATGATAACATGATAACATGATAACATGATAACATGATAACATGATAACATAACAACATAACAACATCACAACATGATACCATGATAACATGATAACATGATAACATGATAACATGATAACATGATAACATGATAACATGATAACATGATAACATGATAACATGATAACATGATAACATAATAATATGATAACATGATAACATGATAACATAATAACATAATAATATGATAACATAATATTATGATAACATGATAACATGATAACATGATATCGTGATAACGTGATAACATGATAAAATGATAAAATGATAAAATGATAACATGATAACATGATAACATGATAACATGATAACATGATAACATGATAACATGATAACATGATAACATGATAACATGATAACATGATAACATGATAACATGATAACATGATAACATGATAACATGATAACATGATAACATGATAACCTGATAACATGATAACATGATAACATGATAACATGATAACATGATAACATGATAACATGATAACATGATAACATGATAACATGATAATATGATAACATGATAACATGATAACATGATAACATGATATCATGATAACGTGATAACGTGATAACATGATGACATGGTAACATTATAACATAATAACATGATAACATAGTAACATGATAACATAATAACATGAAAACATGAAATCATGATAACATGATAATATGTTTACATGATAACATGAAAACATAATAACATGATAACATGATAACATAATAACATGATAATATAATAACATGATAACATAATAACATGATAACATGATAACATGATAACATGATAAAATGATAACATGATAAAATGATAACAAAATAACATGGTAACATCATTACATGATAACATGATCACATGGTAACATGATAACATAATAACATGAAAACATGATAACATGATAATATGATTACATGATAACATGATAACATGATAAAATGATAACGTGATAACATGATGACATGGTAACATCATAAGCTGATAACATGATAACATGGTAACATGATAACATAATAACATGAAAACATGATAACATGATAATATGATAATATGATAACATGATAACATGATAACATGATAAAATGATAACATAATAACATGATAACATGATAACATGATAACATGATAACATAATAACATGGTAACATAATAACATAATAACATAATAACATTATAACATGATAACATGATAACATGATAACATAATAACATGATAACATGAAAACAAAAAAACATGAAAACATGAATACGTAAGAACTTGATAATATGATAACATGATAACAAGATAACATGACAACATGATAACATGATAACATAATAACATGATAACATGACAACATGATAACATAATAACATGATAACATGATAACATGATAACATGATAACATAATAACTTGATAACATGATAACCTAATAACATAAATAATACATAATAATTTGATAACATAATTACATAATAATTTAGTAAGTTAATAAATAACACAATAACATGATAACACTATAACTTGATTACATGTAAACATAACGACACGATGACTTGATATAATGATAACATGATACCATAATAACAAAATAACATGATAACATGATAACATAACAACATAACAACATCACAACATGATACCATGATAACATGATAACATGATAACATGATAACATGATAACCTAATAATATAACATAATATTATGATAACATGATAACTTGATAACATGATATCGTGATAACGTGATAACATGATAAAATGATAAAATGATAAAATGATAACATGATAACATGATAACATGATAACATGATAACATGATAACATGATAACATGATAACATGATAACATGATAACATGATAACATGATAACATGATAACATGATAACATGATAACATGATAACATGATAACATGATAACATGATAACATGATAACATGATAACATGATAACATGATAACATGATAACATGATAATATGATAACATGATAACATGATAACATGATAACATGATAACGTGATAACGTGATAACATGATGACATGGTAACATTATAACATAATAACATGATAACATAGTAACATGATAACATAATAACATGAAAACATGAAATCATGATAACATGATAATATGTTTACATGATAACATGAAAACAAAATAACATGATAACATGATAACATAATAACATGATAATATAATAACATGATAACATAATAACATGATAACATGATAACATGATAACATGATAACATGATAAAATGATAACATGATAAAATGATAACAAAATAACATGGTAACATCATTACATGATAACATGATCACATGGTAAAATGATATCATAATAACATGAAAACATGATAACATGATAATATGATTACATGATAACATGATAACATGATAACATGATAACATGATAACATGATAACGTGATAACATGATGACATGGTAACATCATAAGCTGATAACATGATAACATGGTAACATGATAACATAATAACATGAAAACATGATAACATGATAATATGATAATATGATAATATGATAACATGATAACATGATAAAATGATAACATAATAACATGATAACATGATAACATGATAACATAATAACATGGTAACATAATAACATAATAACATAATAACATTATAACATTATAACATGATAACATGATAACATGATAACATGATAACATAATAACATGATAACATGAAAACAAAAAAACATGAAAACATGAAAACGTAAGAACTTGATAATATGATAACATGATAACAAGATAACATGACAACATGATAACATGATAACATAATAACATAATAATATGATAACATGACAACATGATAACATAATAACATGATAACATGATAACATGATAACATGATAACATAATAACATGATAATATGATAACATGATAACATGTTGATATGATAACATGATAACATGATAACATGATAACATGATAACATGATAACGTGATAACATGATAACATGATATCTTGATAACATGATATCTTGATAACTTGATAAAACGATAACAGAATAACCTAATAACATATTTTAAATGAATACATCATAACATAATAACTTGATAATTTGATAACACTATAACATAACAAACATGATAACATGATACCATTATGACATAATAACATGATACCCTAATAACTTAATAACATGATTACATGATAACATGATAGCTTGAAAACAAGGTATTGTAATAACATGATAACATGACAACCTGATAACATGATATCTTGATAACATTGTATGTAACATTAAAACATGATAACATAATAACATGATAACATGATAACATGATAACATGTTAATTTGATAACATGATAACATGATAACATGATAACATGATAACATGATAACATGATAACATAATAAGATGATAACATGATAACATGACAACATCACAACATGATAACATGATTACATGATAACATGATAATATGATAACATGATAACATGATAACAAGATAACTAGATAACAAGCTAACAAGATAACAAGATAACAAGATAACAAGTTAACAAGATAACAAGATAACAAGATAACAAGATAACAAGATAACAAGATAACAAGATAACAAGATAACAAGATAACAAGATAACAAGATAACAAGATAACAAGATAACAAGATAACAAAATAACAAGATAACAAGATAACAAGATAACAAGATAACATAATAGCATAATAACATGATAACATTATAACATTATAACATGATAACATGATAACATGATATTATGATAACATAATAACATGATAACATGATAACATGATAACATGATAACATGATAACATGATAACATGATAACATGATAACATGATAACATGATAACATGATAACATGATAACATGATAACATGATAACATGATAACTTGTTAATTTGATAACATAATACCATGATAACATGATATCATGATAACATGATATCATGATAACATGATAACATGATAACATAATAACATGATAACATAATAACATGATAACATGATAAGATGATAAGATGATAAGATGATAAGATGATAAGATGATAACATGATAACATGTTAATTTGATAACATAATAACATGATAACATGATATCATGATAACATGATAACATGATAACATGATAACATGATAACATGATAACATGATAACATGATAACATGATAACATGATAACATGATAACATGATAACATGATAACATGATAACATAATTACATGATAACATGATAACATGATAAGATGATAACATGACAACATCACAACATGATAACATGATAACATGATATTATGATAACATGATAACATGATAACATGATAATATGATAAGATGATAACATGATAACATGATAACATGATAACATGATAACATGATGACATGATAACATGATAACATGATAACATGATAACAGGATAACATGATAACATGATAACATGATAACATGATAACATAATAACGTGATTACTTGATAACACAATAACAAGATAATATAATAACATGTTAACATGATAACATAACAAAATGACCACATGATAACATCTTAACATGATAACATAATATTTTGATAACATAATAACATGATAACATGATAACAAGATAACATGATAACATGATAAAATGATAACATGATAACATGATAACATGATAACATGATAACATGATAACATAACAACATGACTACATGATAACATGATAACATAATATCATGATATTATGATAACATGATAACGTGATAACATGTTAACATGATAACATGATAACATGATAACATGATAACACGATAACATGATAACATGATAACATGATAACATGATAACATGATAACATGATAACATGATAACATGATAACATGATAACATGATAACATGATAACATGATAACATGATAACATGATAACATGATAACATGATAACATGATAACATGATAACATGATAACATGATAACATGATAACATGATAACATGATAACATGATAACATAATAACATGATAACATGATAACATGATAACATGATAACATAACAACATGACCACATGATAACATGATAACATAATATCATGATATTATGATAACATGATAACGTGATAACATGATAACATAATAACATAATAACATAATAAGATGATAACATGATAACATAACAATATCACAACATGATAACATGATAACATGATAACATGATAACATTATAACATGATAACATGATAACATGATAACATGATAACATGATATTATGATATCATGATAACATGATAACATGATAACATGATAACATGATAACATGATAACATGATAACATGATAACATGATAACATGATAACATGATAACATGATAACATGATAACATGATAACATGATATCATGATTACATGATAACATGATAACATGATAACATGATAACATGATAACATGTGTAACATGATAACATGATAACATGATAACATGATAACATGATAACATGATAACATGATAACATAATAACATGATAACATGATAACATGATAACATGATAACTTGATAACATGATAACCTAAAAACAGAAATAATACATAATAATTTGATAACATAATTACATAATAATTTAGTAAGTTAATAACACAAAAACATGATAACACTATAACTTGATTACATGTAAACATAATGACACGATGACTTGATATAATGATAACATGATAACATAATAATAAAATAACATAAGAACATGATAATATGATAACATGATAACATGATAAAATAATAACATGATAACATGATAAAATGATAACATGATAACGTGATAACATGATAACATGATAACATGATAACATGATAACATGATAACATGATAACATGATAACATGATAACATGATAACATGATAACATGATAACATGAGAACATGATAACATGATAACGTGATAACAAGTAAAATCATAGCATGATTACGTGATAACATGGTAACATGATAACATAACAACATGAAAACATGATAACATGATAAAATGATTACATGATAACATGATAACAAGATAACATGATAACATGGTAACATGATAACATGAAAACATTATAACATGATAACATAATAACATGATAACATGATAACATAATAACATAATAACATGATAACATGATAACATCACAACATGATAACATGATAACATGATAACATGATAACATGATAACATGATAACATGATAACATGATAACATGATAACATAATAACATGTTAACATGGTAACATATCAACATAATAATATGATAATATGATAACATGATAACATGATATCATGATAACATGATAACATGATAAAATGATAACATGATAACATGATAAAATGATAACATGTTAACATGATAACATAATAACATGATAACATGATAACATGATAACGTGATAACATGATAACATGATAACATGATAACATGATAACATCATTACATGATAACATGATCACATGGTAACATGATAACATAATAACATGAAAACATGATAACATGATAACATGATAACATAATAACATATTAACATGATAACATGATAACATGATAACATGATAACATGATAACATGATGACATGGTAACATCATAACATGATAACATGATAACATGATAACATGATAACATGATAACATGGGAACATAATAACATAATAACATAAAAACATGATAACATGATAATATAATAATATAATTACATGATAACATGATAATATAATAATATAATTACATGATAACATGATAACATGATAACATGGTAACATGATAATATGATAATATGATAATATGATTACATGATAACATGATAACATGATAACATGGTAACATGATAACATGATAACCTTATAACATGATAACATGATAACATGATAACATGATAACATAAAAACATAAAAACATGAAAACACGAAAACATGAAAACATGAAAACGTAATAACATGATAATATGATAACAAGATAACATGATAACATGATAACATGATAACATGATAACATGATAACATAATACCATAATAACATGATAACATGATAATATGATAACATATGAACATGATAACATGTTGACATGATAACATGATAACATGATAACATGTTAACATGATATTATGATAACGTGATAACATGATAACATGATAACATGATAACATGATAACATGATAACATGATAACATGATAACATGATAACATGATAACATAATAACATGATAACATGATAACATAATAACATGATAACATGATAACATGATAACATGATAACATGATAACATGATAACATGATAACATGATAACATGATAACATAACAACATAACAACATCACAACATGATACCATGTTAACATGATAACATGATAACATGATAACATGATAACATGATAACATGATAACATGATAACATGATAACATGATAACATGATAACATAATAATATGATAACATGATAACATGATAACATAATAACATAATAATATGATAACATAATATTATGATAACATGATAACATGATAACATGATATCGTGATAACGTGATAACATGATAAAATGATAAAATGATAAAATGATAACATGATAACATGATAACATGATAACATGATAACATGATAACATGATAACATGATAACATGATAACATGATAACATGATAACATGATAACATGATAACATGATAACATGATAACATGATAACATGATAACATGATAACCTGATAACATGATAACATGATAACATGATAACATGATAACATGATAACATGATAACATGATAACATGATAACATGATAACATGATAACATGATAATATGATAACATGATAACATGATAACATGATAACATGATATCATGATAACGTGATAACGTGATAACATGATGACATGGTAACATTATAACATAATAACATGATAACATAGTAACATGATAACATAATAACATGAAAACATGAAATCATGATAACATGATAATATGTTTACATGATAACATGAAAACATAATAACATGATAACATGATAACATAATAACATGATAATATAATAACATGATAACATAATAACATGATAACATGATAACATGATAACATGATAAAATGATAACATGATAAAATGATAACAAAATAACATGGTAACATCATTACATGATAACATGATCACATGGTAACATGATAACATAATAACATGAAAACATGATAACATGATAATATGATTACATGATAACATGATAACATGATAAAATGATAACGTGATAACATGATGACATGGTAACATCATAAGCTGATAACATGATAACATGGTAACATGATAACATAATAACATGAAAACATGATAACATGATAATATGATAATATGATAACATGATAACATGATAACATGATAAAATGATAACATAATAACATGATAACATGATAACATGATAACATAATAACATGGTAACATAATAACATAATAACATAATAACATTATAACATGATAACATGATAACATGATAACATAATAACATGATAACATGAAAACAAAAAAACATGAAAACATGAATACGTAAGAACTTGATAATATGATAACATGATAACAAGATAACATGACAACATGATAACATGATAACATAATAACATGATAACATGACAACATGATAACATAATAACATGATAACATGATAACATGATAACATGATAACATAATAACTTGATAACATGATAACCTAATAACATAAATAATACATAATAATTTGATAACATAATTACATAATAATTTAGTAAGTTAATAAATAACACAATAACATGATAACACTATAACTTGATTACATGTAAACATAACGACACGATGACTTGATATAATGATAACATGATACCATAATAACAAAATAACATGATAACATGATAACATAACAACATAACAACATCACAACATGATACCATGATAACATGATAACATGATAACATGATAACCTAATAATATAACATAATATTATGATAACATGATAACTTGATAACATGATATCGTGATAACGTGATAACATGATAAAATGATAAAATGATAAAATGATAACATGATAACATGATAACATGATAACATGATAACATGATAACATGATAACATGATAACATGATAACATGATAACATGATAACATGATAACATGATAACATGATAACATGATAACATGATAACATGATAACATGATAACATGATAACATGATAACATGATAACATGATAACATGATAACATGATAATATGATAACATGATAACATGATAACATGATAACATGATAACGTGATAACGTGATAACATGATGACATGGTAACATTATAACATAATAACATGATAACATAGTAACATGATAACATAATAACATGAAAACATGAAATCATGATAACATGATAATATATTTACATGATAACATGAAAACAAAATAACATGATAACATGATAACATAATAACATGATAATATAATAACATGATAACATAATAACATGATAACATGATAACATGATAACATGATAACATGATAAAATGATAACATGATAAAATGATAACAAAATAACATGGTAACATCATTACATGATAACATGATCACATGGTAAAATGATATCATAATAACATGAAAACATGATAACATGATAATATGATTACATGATAACATGATAACATGATAACATGATAACATGATAACGTGATAACATGATGACATGGTAACATCATAAGCTGATAACATGATAACATGGTAACATGATAACATAATAACATGAAAACATGATAACATGATAATATGATAATATGATAATATGATAACATGATAACATGATAAAATGATAACATAATAACATGATAACATGATAACATGATAACATAATAACATGGTAACATAATAACATAATAACATAATAACATTATAACATTATAACATGATAACATGATAACATGATAACATGATAACATAATAACATGATAACATGAAAACAAAAAAACATGAAAACATGAAAACGTAAGAACTTGATAATATGACAACATGATAACAAGATAACATGACAACATGATAACATGATAACATAATAACATAATAATATGATAACATGACAACATGATAACATAATAACATGATAACATGATAACATGATAACATGATAACATAATAACATGATAATATGATAACATGATAACATGTTGATATGATAACATGATAACATGATAACATGATAACATGATAACATGATAACGTGATAACATGATAACATGATATCTTGATAACATGATATCTTGATAACTTGATAAAACGATAACAGAATAACCTAATAACATATTTTAAATGAATACATCATAACATAATAACTTGATAATTTGATAACACTATAACATAACAAACATGATAACATGATACCATTATGACATAATAACATGATACCCTGATAACTTAATAACATGATTACATGATAACATGATAGCTTGAAAACAAGGTATTGTAATAACATGATAACATGACAACCTGATAACATGATATCTTGATAACATTGTATGTAACATTAAAACATGATAACATAATAACATGATAACATGATAACATGATAACATGTTAATTTGATAACATGATAACATGATAACATGATAACATGATAACATGATAACATGATAACATAATAAGATGATAACATGATAACATGACAACATCACAACATGATAACATGATTACATGATAACATGATAATATGATAACATGATAACATGATAACAAGATAACTAGATAACAAGCTAACAAGATAACAAGATAACAAGATAACAAGTTAACAAGATAACAAGATAACAAGATAACAAGATAACAAGATAACAAGATAACAAGATAACAAGATAACAAGATAACAAGATAACAAGATAACAAGATAACAAGATAACAAGATAACAAAATAACAAGATAACAAGATAACAAGATAACAAGATAACATAATAGCATAATAACATGATAACATTATAACATTATAACATGATAACATGATAACATGATAACATGATATTATGATAACATAATAACATGATAACATGATAACATGATAACATGATAACATGATAACATGATAACATGATAACATGATAACATGATAACATGATAACATGATAACATGATAACATGATAACATGATAACATGATAACTTGTTAATTTGATAACATAATACCATGATAACATGATATCATGATAACATGATATCATGATAACATGATAACATGATAACATAATAACATGATAACATAATAACATGATAACATGATAAGATGATAAGATGATAAGATGATAAGATGATAAGATGATAACATGATAACATGTTAATTTGATAACATAATAACATGATAACATGATATCATGATAACATGATAACATGATAACATGATAACATGATAACATGATAACATGATAACATGATAACATGATAACATGATAACATGATAACATGATAACATAATTACATGATAACATGATAACATGATAAGATGATAACATGACAACATCACAACATGATAACATGATAACATGATATTATGATAACATGATAACATGATAACATGATAATATGATAAGATGATAACATGATAACATGATAACATGATAACATGATAACATGATGACATGATAACATGATAACATGATAACATGATAACAGGATAACATGATAACATGATAACATGATAACATGATAACATAATAACGTGATTACTTGATAACACAATAACAAGATAATATAATAACATGTTAACATGATAACATAACAAAATGACCACATGATAACATCTTAACATGATAACATAATATTTTGATAACATAATAACATGATAACATGATAACAAGATAACATGATAACATGATAAAATGATAACATGATAACATGATAACATGATAACATGATAACATGATAACATAACAACATGACTACATGATAACATGATAACATAATATCATGATATTATGATAACATGATAACGTGATAACATGTTAACATGATAACATGATAACATGATAACATGATAACACGATAACATGATAACATGATAACATGATAACATGATAACATGATAACATGATAACATGATAACATGATAACATGATAACATGATAACATGATAACATGATAACATGATAACATGATAACATGATAACATGATAACATGATAACATGATAACATGATAACATGATAACATGATAACATGATAACATGATAACATAATAACATGATAACATGATAACATGATAACATGATAACATAACAACATGACCACATGATAACATGATAACATAATATCATGATATTATGATAACATGATAACGTGATAACATGATAACATAATAACATAATAACATAATAAGATGATAACATGATAACATAACAATATCACAACATGATAACATGATAACATGATAACATGATAACATTATAACATGATAACATGATAACATGATAACATGATAACATGATATTATGATATCATGATAACATGATAACATGATAACATGATAACATGATAACATGATAACATGATAACATGATAACATGATAACATGATAACATGATAACATGATAACATGATAACATGATATCATGATAACATGATAACATGATAACATGATAACATGATAACATGATAACATGATAACATGATAACATGATAACATGATAACATGATAACATGATAACATAATAACATGATAACATGATAACATGATAACATGATAACATGATAACATAATAACATGATAACATGATAACATGATAACATGATAACATGATAACATGATAACATGATAACATGATAACATGATATTATGATAACATGATAACATCATAACATGATAACTTGATAACATGATAACATGATGACATAATAACGTGAATACTTGATAACACAATAACAAGATAATATAATAACATGATAACATGATAACATAACAACATGACCACATGATCACATGATAACATCTTAACATGATAACATGATATTTTGATAACATGATAACATAATAACATGATAACATGATAACAAGATAACATGATAACATGATAACATGATAACATAATACAATGATAACATGATAACATGATATCATGACAACATGATAACATGTTAACATGATAACATGATTACTTGATAACACAATAACAAGACATTTTAATAACATGATAACATGATAACATGATAAAATAATAACATGATAACATGATATCATGACAACATGATAACATGATAACATAATAACATGATTACTTGATAACACAATAACAAGACATTTTAATAACATGATAACATGATAACATGATATCATGATAACATGATAACATGATAACAAGATAACATGATTACATGATAACATGATACAATGATAACATGATAACATGATATCATGACAACATGATAACATGATAACATAATTACTTGATAACACAATAACAAGACATTTTAATAACATGATAACATGATAACATAATAAAATGATAACATGATAACATGATATCATGACAACATGATAACATGATAACATAATAACATGATTACTTGATAACACAATAACAAGACATTTTAATAACATGATAACATGATAACATGATAACATGATAACATAATAACATGATAACAAGATAACAAGATAACAAGATAACTAGATAACAAGATAACAAGATAACAAGATAGCTAGATAACAAGATAACAAGATAACAAGATAACAAGATAACAAGATAACAAGATAACAAGATAACAAGATAACAAGATAACAAGATAACAAGATAACTAGATAACAAGCTAACAAGATAACAAGATAACAAGTTAACAAGATAACAAGATAACAAGATAAGAAGATAACAAGATAACAAGATAACAAGATAACAAAATAACAAAATAACAAGATAACAAGATAACAAGATAACATAATAGCATAATAACATGATAACATTATAACATTATAACATGATAACATGATAACATGATATTATGATAACATGATAACATGTTTACATTATAACTTGATAACATGATAACATACTAACATGAAAACTTGACAATGTGAAAACACGTTATCAAAAAAAACATTAAGACATGATCACCTAATATCATAATAACTCGATTACTTGATAACACGATAACATGATTACAGGATAACATTATAACATGATAACATTATAACATTCTTGTTAACAAAATAACATAATATATGACAACTTGATAAAATTATAACAAGATATATGACGTACATAAAACAACTACCAAAAAATGAGTATAAATTGCCGGTTTAACGCGACAGCTAATGTAGTTATCACAATAATGTGCATTATTATTATTATTACAGGTACTTATTGACCTTAGTACACATTTTTTTTGTTGTTAATTTATAAGCAATTATTGTTTGTTCTTTTTTGTAATACAAATATCATAAATAATCAAACGAAAGACTGGTTTGCCATCTAGTTGCAATTTTTAATACTAAAATGTCCGCATTAATCGGTATCATTTTTGCATTTATGCAATTGGCAGTCATTTCGCGGCTATAACGATTTTGAATCGCCAATAAATTATGAAATGAATTAATAATTTATTCAAAATCAGTCAATCGAATCACAGCGGCCAAGGGTCAAGCATAGACAATTGTTTCGGTTCTACAAACCTCGTCAGTATGCCCTGTACGACCACGGCATCGCATGATAGCGAAGACAATTTTGAATAAATATTTCTGTGCTTATGAACACAATTGATATTATAAATAATCAAACGAAAGACTGGTTTGCCATCTAGTTGCAATTTTTAATACTAAAATGTCCGCATTGATTATTTATAATATCAATTGTGTTCATAAGCACAGAAATATTTATTCAAAATTGTCTTCGCTATCATGCGATGCCGTGGTCGTACAAGGCATACTGACGAGGTTTGTAGAACCGAAACAATTGTCTATGCTTGACCCTTGGCCGCTGTGATTCGATTGACTGATTTTGAATAAATTATTAATTCATTTCATAATTTATTGGCGATTCAAAATCGTTATAGCCGCGAAATGACTGCCAATTGCATAAATGCAAAAATGATACCGATTAATGCGGACATTTTAGTATTAAAAATTGCAACTAGATGGCAAACCAGTCTTTCGTTTGATTATTTATAATATCAATTGTGTTCATAAGCACAGAAATATTTATTCAAAATTGTCTTCGCTATCATGCGATGCCGTGGTCGTACAAGGCATACTGACGAGGTTTGTAGAACCGAAACAATTGTCTATGCTTGACCCTTGGCCGCTGTGATTCGATTGACTGATTTTGAATAAATTATTAATTCATTTCATAATTTATTGGCGATTCAAAATCGTTATAGCCGCGAAATGACTGCCAATTGCATAAATGCAAAAATGATACCGATTAATGCGGACATTTTAGTATTAAAAATTGCAACTAGATGGCAAACCAGTCTTTCGTTTGATTATTTATAATATCAATTGTGTTCATAAGCACAGAAATATTTATTCAAAATTGTCTTCGCTATCATGCGATGCCGTGGTCGTACAAGGCATACTGACGAGGTTTGTAGAACCGAAACAATTGTCTATGCTTGACCCTTGGCCGCTGTGATTCGATTGACTGATTTTGAATAAATTATTAATTCATTTCACAAATATCATAGTTGCATCAGAGGCATATAAACATTGTGTTAGAGTTTAGACGCCTCGAACAAGTTAAAAGTGTGTGTTAGCTGTGAAATATATATTTTCTACACAAACAATCATCAAACTAAAAGCTAAAACGCCTATAGTATGTAGTGAATCGTGTATCAAGGGTTGAAAATAGGCTTTAGCAGTTTGCTATTGCTTTGCTTCTACATGTTGCTAAAAGCGAAGGGCTGCTTAAGCACTTTGGTACGAATTACACTCAATATTTTTTTGCCTGCCCTAAATAAATACATTTTTCAGGAAGTTTCAAGATTAATTTTAATCTGTCACTACTGTCAGATTTTAAAGTATGTCGTCATCATGCAAAATCGTGATTTACAGCTAATTAAATACCGCAAATAATTTACAAGCCTTTGTCGTTTCGGCCCGCATTTTTGGGCCAAAACAACGGTTTCAGTAGAGTCAGGCAAAAAAAGTGGTTGAAAGTAGATGCAAAACTTTAGTTAACATAAACTAGATAAAATGTTTATTGTTTTATAGAATAAACAAATGTTAAATCCCTTATGGAGGCGTTTTTGCGCATACTTTTAACCTGATGCAGGCGTTAAAACTTTTGAGGCAACCGCACGCTCCAAGCGCACATAAACGCTCACTTCAAGGCGCCTAGTGGTCTTTTACACACATTTTATAATAGCTATACAATACTGCAATTTATCTTAATTCTGGTGGCATTTAGTTGAACCTTTTCCTACTGCATTTTAGCATGGTCACAGTTATTAAGACACAAACCACAAATAATCGGCAGCAAATGAAACTCTCTCGGCCAAAAAATAAACCTCGTCTTCAATTTTTAAATTTATTTTGTAAATATCTGTGAATGTAATGGTTGGATCAAAAATATATTACTGCTTCATGTTATAATAAGTATCGCTGAATAGCGTGATGCTGTTATTTAACTAAAAATTTTGATCGCCTCTAAAAGGTAGAAAATGTATCGCCCGTAAACAGGCGAATGTCCGTATATATATATATATATATATATATATTTTTTATTTAAATTTATTTTCGGATTATCCCGCGTTTTCTCTTTGAGTTGGACTCGACGTTTCGGCTGAATCTCATCAGCCTTCATCATGAGAGATTTATTATTAATATTTATTAATATACATCAATATGACATTGATATATAAAACTAATTTTGTTGTCAAAGCTAACTTTCAAGAAACTTTATTGTGTGTAAAGTTTCTTTGTTTGACTTCTGGTAGTTGGTCTATTAATTGATCTTTCTACAGTCAAAACTTGTAAAGGAACTGGTTGTGATTTGGATGCAAAGAGAAAACGCAGGATAATCCGAAAATAAATTTAAATAAAAATAATTATATCCGCGAAAATTTAAAAAATAATATATATATATATATATATATATATATATAGCGTAATGTTGTTGATTCTTTTTATAAGTAAGTAATGCGACTGTAAAAATTTATCCCGGGTATTACTGATTTCTTAATACCGTCAACTATGATGCATAAAAATTATTACTTAATCACGTACGTGTATTCACAATCATTTCAGCACTGAATGGAGTTTCTTATTAAATTCTAATTTAGAGCTGATGATTATTAAAAACAAGACTTATTTCAATTTTGTTTATCTGTTTGTCATTGTTATAACAATACTTCATTAATTATATTTGTTATTTAATAATTATTTATCAATTTATTTAATTTGACAATTTAAAATTATTATTTTGCCAGTTATAAATAAATGCCAGTTTTGATTTTAAAATTTCTGAATTTGTCAGTAATTAATAAGTTTCTTTTTATTGGCAGAGCCCACTTATTTTAATTTAAAGATACAATTTTATTATCTTTGCAATACTTGCAATTTATTTATTAAATTTAACTTTTACTAATTCAAATAACAGTTAGTGATTAAACTATAATTTATACAGTATATTTTGAAAACATTAAGATTAGACCGATGATCTTCAGTTATAAGGCGATTGTACGATTTATTATAAAAAAGCAAAATAAAATAGATGACAAATAAAATGCCGGTTATAGTAATATTTTTCTGAGTTGTCTCTATTAAATACTATAATAAAATGCAACGAAAAGCACTAGCAATCACTAGCATCAAAACTTGATTAATTAAAAACGCGTTTGCTTGCCAAACACATCAATTGATAGATTTAAAAATAGCAAATCCAGTGATATGTAGTTGAAAAAAAAACTTGTGATTAATAGCTTAATTGGCAAATATTGCTATTTTGGTGCTAAAATTCACTTTACTACTTTACTTCAACAAGTAAAACCATACTATAAAAAACTTTCTGACCTGTACAGATAATCAATTATTATGGGTCACCAAAATATTTTACTTATACATTCTCACTCTTACAGTCTACATTCTTATTTTCACATTTTTATTTTTAAATTTGTATTCTCACTCTCACATTCTTACATTATCACTCTCACATTCTCACTTTTACATTTTTATTCTTACTATTACATTCTCACTCTCACAATTTTACTTTTATATTCTCATCACCACATTCTCAAACTTACTCACTCTTACATTTTTATTCTTACTGTTAAAGTTTCACTCTTATATTTTTACTCTCAAATTCTTACGTTTACATTCTCAAATTCTCATTCTCACTCTTACCTTTTCACGCTCACATTCTCACTCTCATATTCTTACTTTTACATTTTTGCTTTCACATTCTCACTCTCACATTTTTACTCTCACACTGTCACTTTTACATTCTTACTCTTACATTCTTACTCTTACATTCTTACATTATCACTCACACATTCTCACCTTTACATTCTCAAACTCACTTTATTTTTACATTTGTATTCATACTGTCACATTTTTACTTTCGCATTTTTACTCTTACCATCTCACTCTCACATTCTCGTTCTCACACTTTTATTCTCACTATCACTCTCACATTCTTAATCTCAAATTCTCACTCTTACATTCTCACTCTTACATTCTCACTCTTACATCCTCACTCTCATATTCTCACTCTCATATTCTCACTCTTACATTCTCATTCATACTCTCAATTTTTTATTCTTACGTTCTCACTTTTATATTCTCACTGTCACTTTCTTACTATCAGATTCTCACTCTCACATTCTCACTCTCACAATCTCACTCTTACAATCTACATTATTTTTTTCACATTTTTACTTTCTTGTTCTCACTCTCACATTATCACTCTCACATTCTCACTCTTACATTTTCATTCTTACTGTTACATTTTCACTCTTACATACTCACTCTTACATTTTCACTCTTACATTCTCACTCTCACATTCTCACATTATCACTCTCACAATCTCACTCTTACATTTTCATTTTTACTGTTAAATTTTCACTCTTACATTCTCACTCTCAAATTCTTACTTTTACATTCTCACATTCTCATTCTCACTCTCACATTCTCATTCTCACAATCTCACTCTTACAATCTACATTCTTTTTTTCACATTTTTACTTTCTCTATTTCACTCTCAAATTATCACTCTCACATTTTTAACTCATAAATTTTTATTCTTACTGTTACGTTTTCACTCTTACAATCTCACTCTTACATTCTCACTCTCACATTCTCACATTCTCACATTCTCACATTATCACTCTCACAATCTTACTCTTAGATTTTCATTCTTACTGTTAAATTTTCACTCTTACATTCTCACTTGCAAATTCTTACTTTTACATTCTCACATTCTCATTCTCACTCTTACATTCTTACTCTCACATTCTCACTGTCATTTTCTTACTATCACATTCTCACTCTCACATTCTCAATCTCACATTATCACTCTCACATTATTACTCTCACATTATCACTCTCACATTATCACTCTCACATTCTCACTCTTACATTTTTATTCTTACTGTTACATGTTTACTCTTACATACTCACTCTCACATTCTCACTCTTACATTCTCACTCTTACATTCTTACACTCACATTATCACTCTCATATTCGCAATCTTACATTTTCATTCTTACTGCTACATTTTTACTCTCACATTCTCACTCTTACATTTTTATTCTTACTGTTACATTTTTACTCTCACATTCTCATTCTTACATTTTTAACATTATCACTCTCACATTCTTACTCATACATTTTTACATTTTCACTTTCCCAGTCTCACTCTTACATTTTCATTCTTACTGTTACATTTCATTCTTACATACTCACTCTCACATTCTCATTCTTATATTCTTACTCTCACATTCTCATTCTTACATTTTTACTCTCTCATTCTCACACTCACATTCTCACATTATTGCTTTCACATTCTCACACTTACATTTTCATTCTTACTCCTACATTTCACTCTTACATATTTTCTCTCACATTCTCATTCTTACATTCTCACTCTCACATTCTCACATTATAAATCTCACATTCTCACTCTTACATTTTCATTCTTACTGTTACATTTTCACTCTCACATACTTACTCTCACATTTTTACTCTTACATTTTTACTCTTACATTCTCAATCTTACATTCGCACTCTTACATTTTCACTCTCATATTCTCACTTTAATATTTTTACTCTTCCATTCTCATTCTCACTCTCAAATTCTTACTCTCACATTTTCACTTTTATATTCTTACTCTCACATTTTCTCTATTCTAACATTTTCATTACTCTTACAGTTTTACTACTTTTCATACTCTTACATTCTTACTATTCTCACTACTTTCACATTCTCAATATTCTTACATTTTTACTATTTTTACATTCTTACTGTTCTTACATTCTCTCTCCACTCACATTATCAATACTCTTACTTTTGCTTTTACCTAATCACTACTCTCACATTTTCCCTATTCTCATATTCTTACTACACTTACAACTTTACAACTGATTTTGTTCTTACATTTTTACTACTTTTACTATTCTCACTATTCTCATATTTTCACTACTCTCATATTCAAACTACTTTCACATTCTCCCTACTCTCAAATTCTTACTACTTCCACAACTTTCACATTTTTACTACTTTCACTACACTCACATTATCACTATTAATTCTTAAACTTTTCCTACTCTCACATTCTCACTACTATCACACTTTTACTATTCTCACTTTTTTTTTAATTTTTACATTTTCTCTACACTTACATTTTTACTTCTCTCACATTCTCACTGCTCTCACATCTCACTAATCTCAAATTCTATTTACTTTTATTTTCTCATTACACGCAGATTTTAGTTACTTTTACATTCTCATTGTTTTCACTACTTTTACGTTTTCAATTTTTTTTCAATTTCACTAGTTTTACTACACTTAAATTCTTACTATTCTGATTATCGTTTTACTTTCACTACTCCCACATTGTCACTATTCTCACATATTCCATACTGTCATTTTCATAATATTTTCAGATTCTCACTATTCTCACTACTTTTTTTCACTACTCTCACATTTTTAGTATAATTATATTTTCCCTACTCTCACATTCTCACTACTTTCACAACTTATACATTTTCACTATTTTTACAACTCTTACATTTTCACTACTCTTACATTTTTATTACTATCACCATCTTACTATTCTCACATTTTTTCTATTTTTACATTCTCACTATCACATTATCACTATTTAAAGTATTCTCATATTTCAATATTCGCACACTATTACTACTCTCACATTTTTACTAATTTCACATACTTACTACTTTTACATGTATAATACTTTCACATTCTCACATTATCATTACTTTTACATTTTTACTGTTTTTACAATCTCACTACTTTTACATTCACTACTCTCATATTCTCACTACTCTAAAACTCTAATTACATTCACATTCCAAAAACTTTTCAATTTTTACTACTCTCACATTTTAACTATTCTTATATTCTCACTACTCTCACATTCTTAATACTCTCACATTTTTACATTTTTTTTTTACAATTTCTCTTATTTCACATTCTCACTACTTTTACATTTTCACAACTTTCACATTGTCACTATTCTCACATTCTCCTTACTCTCGTTCTCACTACTATCACATTCTTATTATTCTCACGTTCTCACATTTTATCTATTTTACATTCTTTCTACACTTACATTCTCACTTCTCTCATATTCTCCCTACTCTCACATTCTCACGAATTTCACATTTAAACTACTCTCAAATTCTCATTACTCTCACATGTTAGTTATTCTTACATTTTTATTATTTTCACTACTCTTTTGTTCTTACTTTTCTTACGTTCTCACTAGTTACCACTCTCACATTTTTACTATTCTCACATTTTCTCTACTTTTACATTTTTACTACTCTCACATTGTCAGTATTTTCACATATTCATTATTCTCACAATCTCACTATTTTCATATTCTCACTATTCTCACACTTTCACTATTTTCACACTTACTATTCTCACACTCTCACTATTTTCACACTTACTATTCTCGCACTCTCACTATTCTCACACTTTTATTATTCTCACTCTCTCACGATTCTCACACTCTTACTATTCTCACAATCTCACTAAACTCACATTTTTACTACTCTTGTATTCTTACTATTCTCAAAAACTTTCTACTATCACATTCTTACTAATCTCACATTGTCACTATTTTCAATATTTTCACATATTCCCTACACTGACTGAAAGTGATTGAGAAAGTAAAAGTTCTCACTACGCTTATATTCTCACTACTCTTACATTCTTACTACTCACACAATCTCATTTTTCTCACATTTTTACTACTTTCACATTCTCACATTCTCACATTCTTACCATTCTTACATTTTCACTACTTTAGCGATTTCACTATACTCACTACTCTCACAATGTCACTACTTTCATATTGTCACTACTTTCACATTTTCATTATTCTCACATTCTCACTACTTTTACTACTTTTACTACTCTTACTGCTCACATTTTCATACACTGGTGCAATTGTGCAATTGTGTTCACAGACACCCATACATACATACATACATTATATAATATCATTTTGACATAAAAACAATACTTTTCTATTAAGTAGCACTACATTAGAAAAGTAAAAAATACTTTTGAATTAAGAAAAAGAAGAAAACTGGCAATAATATTTATATCAATGCAACTAAATAAAGTGTTATGCAGTGGTTATGTACTTGCAATCTTATATTACAGTTTTTCTAATTTACATTTTAGTAATAACACTTGTATAATATATATTATATCACCCACATGTTAATTTTATTAAAATGGATGCTTTGTTTATCTAGTTTTTGTCGTCGTTTTAATTGTAATAAATGTGCAGCTGTTGACTAATAAGATTTTGTAGAGCTACATTTACTAACCTGATAGTAATTATAAAACAATTGAAAATAAATGATATGATTAAATTATTTTCAATATATTTTGCACATTATTTTAATTTTAAAATTGACATAATTATTGCAATGTCTATTAGAATAAGGTAACACACAATATACATATAATATATATTATCAGTTGAAAAGAATAAATTCCACGTCCTAAACAAACATCTTGATAAAATTTAAATATCTCTTATTCCATGTTACTTGCTCGACCCTCACAGCAGGCGGTATCTATACGTATCTATAAGCCCGCAGGCTGATTTTTGTGTGCTAACAATAATTGTTATAAATTAATTGAATAAATACATTATATATATAGTTATGTTGACTATTAAATTTAATACAAACTCATATCAAGCAATCTTACATTGTTTGTAACATATCGGTACTTTCAAAATTTCTATTTGATAAGTCAATTAGAGTAATTTTAATTTCGTTAAATTTTTAGGCAGCTCAATAGTCTGTAAATATAATTTAAAAAAAATAAAACATAGGTATAAAAATAATGTATTTATTCAATTAATTTATAACAATTATTGTAGAAAAAAATAATATATAAAATATAAAAAATTACGTTAGGAGAAATTGCGAATCGTTCATGTCATCTGTAACAAAAGAAAAAAACAGTTATTATTATTTGCAAATTGATAATCTTATAAGACTTACCGTCCACAATTTCAAATATGGGAGTTATTCTACCATAGAACACTTTATGCTCCTTGACGAGCAATGCCTTGTGTCCGGCATAGTACTGGTTAAAGTCTTCGATTTTTTCCGGTGTGAACTGTTCATTAATGCGTTTGGGCATCCAAACATGGCAATTAACTAAAGTAAACAAAATTGCTTTACCATATATCGTTTCTTTCTCAAAAACCCCTAATATAGCGTATTGCTCGTTTAAATTTAAATCTGTTAAGCGTAACGATGGTTTTACGTTATAGCTACTGTTTAATGCTGTAAAATCCATTGTATATCTCTCGCTAGTTTGGACTAATGATAGCATACTATGAAAAATTTTCTACTTATATACCCAAAATTTATGGCAATTTACATTATTTGTACAATAGAAAAAATGTCATGTCAATATTAATTTGGCAGCATTCTCACAGTAATTGTAAAACGTAGCTTATATATTGATTATTCGATATTATTAGTAATGTGTACGTGATAATTTGATGTCATTTAAACTGCTTATTCGTTAATATTTCTGCATGTATATTTACCTAAATGTAGCACACACAAATTATGTAAATTCATCTATTTGTAGCAAACGAAGTGATACGGTTCAATTTCATACTTCACCTAAAACAATATGAATGTTTGTAATAATTGAATTTTTAATTAAGTATACTTATCTTTCGGTCATCTAAAAAAAAAAAATAATCTACTTACTTACCGGTTATTTACTTACCTGAAATATTGCTTGCGGTGCTTTTCTATAATTAATCTTAAATTAATTCTTATGTAAACATAGCAGCTGTCACTTTCACTTTGCCATTTTTACAGCACAAGTAGAGAACCATTAATTTTATCCTGTTGGTAGCACTTGGTCGCACCTCACTTCAGTGCTTGAAGGCAGTGTTGCCGATTGAGCAATTTTAACTTGATGATACGCCAAGTTAATTTCTACATTTAATTACGGTATAAAGCTTAATTGAAGTTTGTAAATTAACCTTTAAGTATGTTTTTTTTTTGAGTAATTATCCCCTTTTGTTATTTCCCTTTTGTCTTGTTTGTTTATCATCTGTCCTTATTTATTTGAGCCAAACATGCGCAGGGGACTTTTGAGTTCTGGTCCCAGGGAGAATTAGGATCCCGAGCCTTTTTCACCTCTGACTCTTGCCAAGGTATCATCGCATAAGCGGATAAGGCAATACAAATTATATTTATGTGCAATTATAAATTGTTTCGCTCAATAGCGGATTTAAATATTTGTATTAAGTCAGGTGTAACCGCGTTCTGGGAGCAAGTAAAAGCTGTGGCTCAAGTAAATAATTACAACCTTGTTTTATTTGTAATTTTTTTTATCTCTCCCTAATTTCAATTTTTGTTTCCTTTGTAGTGTTCAAGTTTTTGTAATGTTGTATTGAAGCTCATTAAATTGCAATTATTGTCATTGTCAAGAACCACTATACTCATCATTAAGAAGAACCTTTTTTTCTCCCACGTGGAAACCGTGCCGGGAGTCCTGAAGCAAGATAAGCCCTCCTATTTGTTTTATATATTTGTGCCATGTACTATTGGTACTAATTTTAATTCTATTTTTGTTATTTTCATATTACGTATATTATTATTAATTTTGACGATTATTCAAATCGTATATGTATGCAAAAGTGTGATTGTTGAGTGAATGAGAATGATATTTTTTTGTATTTCTTTACTTGTGGCAGCAAGTGACAAAAGTATTATTATTATTTTTATCATTATATTTCATGTTAACCAGCCCTCTTACTTTTATTGTGTATCCTTCCCATTCCCATTTTGTTATCTCATTATTTCAGTATAAGTTTATTGATCTCCCTAAACGTGCCAACTAGGACAGGAATTAAAAACCAAAGGAAAGAGGATTTTAGTAAAGATCAATTAGAGCCAATTATTTTTCAAACACGTGGTGAGTTTTTTTTTAAACTTTTATTTTAATTTATCGGTTTTGTTGTGCAACCCGGCCCGTCTCCCTGATCTGAGCCAGGCTAGTCCCAAAAATTCGAACTTGGGCTAAAAGGGCGCGTCTCAATTTGGAGCCCAACGTGGGGCCAGTTGCAAAAGATTTTGTATATTTTGTAGGGATACCCGGACTCACCAATATTAATATAATTTGTGTAATTTTTCTATTATTTTGTGAATTGTGCATTTGGGAGGGTTTCTCTTGGTAACTTAAACATGTCAAAGTTAGAGCCAGAACGATTGCTTAAAGAAGAGCTCACATATAAGTTGGCAATCAGAGGGGTGGCTAAGGCGTCCGGCACAGTGAAAGAAATGGTTGCAGCGCTTAGAGGCTTGCAGCAGCTCGAAAAAGCTGGAAAAGTATTTGTGAGCGTCTGGGAGGGGGCAGCAGATTTAGAGGTCCAGGCTTGTGTAAGTTTTACGGTAAACCGGAAGAAAGCGTAAACGGTTTCATTGAGCGGGTAGAGGAATTAGGCGAGTCCAGAGGGGTAAATAAATCAATATTATTTTACAGTGCCATCGAGATTTTGAGAGATAACGCGTTAGTTTGGTTTCGGGCCAATAAACCCAAACTAAATGATTGGAAAGATCTCTGTGCCGGCCTAACGGGTCAGTTTTTGCCTAGAAATTATAACGAATGCCTCTGGACTCAAATAAAAACTCGTACCCAGGGGGAGGATGAACCAATTGGGCTGTACGTCGCGTACATGCACAACCTTTTTAATCGCATGAGCAAGCAGGTGTCTAACGATTTAAGGCTGCGAATTATA
>CAWVQR010000017.1:12500-18396 GCA_963932245.1 Tachinus rufipes
GCGGCCAAGCAGAATTCGAGTTTAAAAAGTCGTGTCGGCTCCGGGTATGGGCACCCTGCAGTCTGCGCCTGCGGAGACGCGTTCGTCTAAGTCTCCGTCGAGTATGGGCACCCAAAGCCGAAGCCGCCTTTTAAAACGCTTATGTCTCCGTCGGGTATGGGCACCCGACAGTCTGAGTCGGCCAAAGATGCAATGTGTGTATAGGCACCCTAAGTATATCTCGGATATTGAAACAAAATACAAAGAGTGTATCGGCACCCAAAGTCGGGTATAGGAACTCTGCAGCCAGCGCCGCTCAAAAATCGGGTATGGGCACCCGACAGTCTGAGTCGGCCAAAGATGCAATGTGTGTATAGGCACCCTAAGTATATCTCTGATATTGAAACAAAATACAAAGAGTGTATCGGCACCCAAAGTCGGGTATGGGAACTCTGCAGCCAGCGCCGCTCAAAAATCAAACTCCCCGTCGAGTATGGGAACCGCCAACCGCGCGCCGGTTCTCTCTTTGTCGCCGTCCGTCGTGTATGGGCACCGCTCCGTGAAGCCGATAATTTTTCGGGTTTGTCAGCCTGCACTTATTTGTCGACTCGGTCGAGACAATCAATCACAAAAAAATTTATTAAAAAAAAAAATATTTTTTTTTTAATTTAAAAAAAATAATTAAAAAAAATAATTAAAAAAAAAAATAATTTAAAAAAAAAATGTGCCGTCCGATCCGAGCCCGAGGTAAAATTTCATGCTATTGCGGCCGAGCAAAATAAAAACACAAGTCGGTCGCGCGTATCGGCACCGTTCAGCGGAGCCGAGCCCGACCGGAAGCGCCGCTCGTGCCGCAAGCCGATGCGGGATGCGCGTGGCCGATGCATGACGCGCCCCGGCCGGTCCGCGTCCCGACCCGCCGGCCGTTCATCCTTTATGTGAGAGTCGGTCCCCGGCCGACGCTTACTCAAAAACAATTTTAATTTCACAAAATCACATAAGCCTTACAAAAATTTTTGGTCAACAAATAATAATAATAATAAAATTTTATTTAAAAAGCGATTGTGTGTCGCGTCTGTCGAGGTATAAATTCTTCTTGTTGCTGCCCGCAAATCTTTTACCGGGATGACCCGGGCAAACAACAAGTCGACAATAAAAATAAATAAAATTTTATTTAAAATGCGATTGTGTGTCGCGTCGCGTCCGTCGAGGTATATAAAATAATAAAATTAGATTTTGGTTTATATATATGAAATAAATGAAAATTTATCGAATATATTGCGATTGTGTGTCGCGTCCGTATAGAGTCTTGTCGCTGCCCGCAAATCTTTTTAGATGACCCGGGCAATACAGGACGACAAAACCAGCTCGCCGTCGGGACAAACGAACGAACCATTCGACCGGCCGCGCACCGTTCCCTCCGGGGAGCGTTGTTGCAACGCCGCGACGTTTATCGTTCTCCGTCCCAGATCGCCAGATCCCGGCAGCGCGATGGATCGAGCGGGGAAAGAAGTATCGCTGTGTGACGAACCTCTCCCCGCCGTCTTTTCGTGCTCCGGCCTGGCCCTCGGCACCGAGCAAAAACAAAACAGGCGGCCGTCGTTCTCGACGGTCCGCGGCAGCACGCCGACCCTCTCCCCGCACTTCGTGCGAGAAAAATTAAAAAGAAACCGATCAACACAGCAGCGAGCGCTTCGGCGCCGCGCAGTTGTTTGGGAGGTATGGAGAGAGAAGTGAGAGCAGGCGGATTCCGGGCAGCCGCCCGGGTCCGCGTGCAGCGCGTGTGATAGAAGTAGTCGTCGTAAGGACGGAATTGAGAAACTCGTCGTGGGTACGGCCTCTGTGCCGACCGCGTGCTAGTGGACCAACTCTCCTCGATGGCAGAGTTGCGACGTGTGCTCGCCGCCCGTTTGCGCGGGTGGCGCGCCGCGCACACAGCTCCCTGGTTGATCCTGCCAGTAGTCATATGCTTGTCTCAAAGATTAAGCCATGCATGTCTCAGTACAAGCCACATTAAGGTGAAACCGCGAAAGCTCATTAAATCAGTTATGGTTCCTTAGATCGTACCCACACTTACTTGGATAACTGTGGTAATTCTAGAGCTAATACATGCAAATAGCATCTCCGACCGGAGACGGAAGGAGAGCTTTTATTAGATCAAAACCAATCGGCGGCGGCCCTTGGGTCGTCGTCGTACAACTTGGTGACTCTGAATAACTTTAAGCTGATCGCACGGTCCAGCACCGGCGACGCGTCTTTCAAATGTCTGCCTTATCAACTGTCGATGGTAGGTTCTGCGCCTACCATGGTTGTAACGGGTAACGGGGAATCAGGGTTCGATTCCGGAGAGGGAGCCTGAGAAACGGCTACCACATCCAAGGAAGGCAGCAGGCGCGCAAATTACCCACTCCCGGCACGGGGAGGTAGTGACGAAAAATAACGATACGGGACTCATCCGAGGCCCCGTAATCGGAATGAGTACACTCTAAATCCTTTAACGAGGATCAATTGGAGGGCCAGTCTGGTGCCAGCAGCCGCGGTAATTCCAGCTCCAATAGCGTATATTAAAGTTGTTGCGGTTAAAAAGCTCGTAGTCGAATTTGTGTCCCGCGCCGCCGGTTCATCGCTCGCGGTGTCCAACTGGCGTGTCCGCGGGACGTCCTGCCGGTGAGCTTAGCCCGCAAGGGCGGCTCAACTGTAAATCCCATCGCGGTGCTCTTCACTGAGTGTCGAGGTGGGCCGGCACGTTTACTTTGAACAAATTAGAGTGCTTAAAGCAGGCTAAAACTTTGCCTGAATACTGTGTGCATGGAATAATGAAATAGGACCTCGGTTCTATTTTGTTGGTTTTAAGAACCCCGAGGTAATGATTAATAGGAACGGATGGGGGCATTCGTATTGCGACGTTAGAGGTGAAATTCTTGGATCGTCGCAAGACGGACAGAAGCGAAAGCATTTGCCAAAAACGCTTTCATTGATCAAGAACGAAAGTTAGAGGTTCGAAGGCGATCAGATACCGCCCTAGTTCTAACCATAAACGATGCCAACCAGCGATCCGTCAACGTTCCTCCGATGACTTGACGGGCAGCTTCCGGGAAACCAAAGTTTTTGGGTTCCGGGGGAAGTATGGTTGCAAAGCTGAAACTTAAAGGAATTGACGGAAGGGCACCACCAGGAGTGGAGCCTGCGGCTTAATTTGACTCAACACGGGAAACCTCACCAGGCCCAGACACTGGAAGGATTGACAGATTGAGAGCTCTTTCTTGATTCAGTGGGTGGTGGTGCATGGCCGTTCTTAGTTGGTGGAGCGATCTGTCAGGTTAATTCCGATAACGAACGAGACTCTAGCCTGCTAACTAGGCGTACCTTTCGACATCTCAAAGGTCCGCCGGTCCTCGGCTTTCGGGTCGGGTGGCCGCGCGCGATTTTTACTGTCGGCGTACAATCAATTCTTCTTAGAGGGACAGGCGGCTCCCAGCCGCACGAGATTGAGCAATAACAGGTCTGTGATGCCCTTAGATGTTCTGGGCCGCACGCGCGCTACACTGAAGGAATCAGCGTGTCCTCCCTGGCCGAACGGCCCGGGTAACCCGCTGAACCTCCTTCGTGCTAGGGATTGGGGGCTTGCAATTGTTCCCCATGAACGAGGAATTCCCAGTAAGCGCGAGTCATAAGCTCGCGTTGATTACGTCCCTGCCCTTTGTACACACCGCCCGTCGCTACTACCGATTGAACGATTTAGTGAGGTCTTCGGACCGGTACGCGGCGGCGTCTCGACGTCGCCGATGTTGCTGGGAAGATGACCAAACTTGATCGTTTTAGAGGAAGTAAAAGTCGTAACAAGGTTTCCGTAGGTGAACCTGCGGAAGGATCATTAACGAATCCGTGCCACCTCCCGCACCGTGGGTAGGTTCGCGTTCTCGTTTTTAGAGGGAACACGCTGAGTGCGTAGTCCGGCCGCGCGCTGCGGTCTCTCCTTTCCTTCTCGCTTACAGCTGTGTGCTGGCGGGATGGCGGAGAGGTCCGCGCGCGCGGTGTGTGTTTGTAGTTTTCGGGCCGCGGTACCGGAATGTCCGGGGGTTTCTCTCTCGCGGCGCTTTGTGCGCCGCCTGACCGGCCTCGCGCGCATTTTCCTTTATCCGGTTTTCAAAGCACTGCGCCGTGGCTCGAAACACGTGCGCGTCTTTCGCCCGCCGTGTCCGGAGACGACGACGTCGTCAAACTCCGAGACGGCGTCGGCGGAGGCGCAATCCATGCACGAAAGCAACAACGTAAATTGTCGATTCGTCCGAAATCGAAAACGCCCATGTCGCTCGAGGGGCCCAAGGCGTTGCCCCGATTCATTTCGATGAACGCCGCAAATCCAAAACAGATTACCCTGAACGGTGGATCACTTGGCTCGTGGGTCGATGAAGAACGCCGCAAAGCGCGCGATAAAATGTGAACTGCAGGACACATGAACATCGACAGTTTGAACGCATATTGCGGTCCTGGGATATCATTCCTGGACCTGTCTTGACTGAGGGTCGTCAACAGACGCCTGTTTCAGTGACGCGCCACGTGCGCATCGCTCAAACGCAGTTTGTCCGGTGCGGCGGAGCCCGAGGGCTTTGCCGCGCCGGCACAAAGCAGGCGCAGCACGACGCCGCCGCTCGACCAAAGACCGTCCCGTCCGACGGTAGCGCAAGCGACGGATCGCCGTGTCCTGGTGTGGTCGTCACAAACGATCCGCCGCCGGACGACTGATCCTGAGCGCGCGCGACCGCCGGTCCGGTGCACGGAGAGCGGCAACCAAAAATTTTCTCGTTTGACCTCAGTTCATGGCAGACTACCCGCTAAATTTAAGCATATTACTTAGCGGCGGAAGAAAAACTAACAAGGATTCCCTTAGTAGCGGCGAGTGAACAGGGACCTGCCCAGCACTGAATCGCACTGTCCGATCGACGGGCACGAGCGAGGTGTAGTGTTTGGGAGGATCCGTTAACCCGGCGTCGCGGGGCGAGTCCAAGTCCTTCTTGAACGGGGCCCACTTACCCACAGAGGGTGCCAGGCCCGTAGGACTGCCGCCGCACGTCGGAGGGGTCTCTCCCTAGAGTCAGGTTGCTTGAGAGTGCAGCCCTAAGCAGGTGGTAAACTCCATCTAAGGCAAAATAACACCACGAGACCGATAGCAAACAAGTACCGTGAGGGAAAGTTGAAAAGAACTTTGAAGAGAGAGTTCAAAAGTACGTGAAAACCGTTCAGGGGTAAACCTGAGAAACCCGAGAGTCCGAAACGGGAGATTCATCACGTCTCCGAGCCGTCGGGGAGCGAGTGGCGACGTGAGACCCCTCGGGGTCGATCGCGCCCCCGTACCCCGTGCGGCGACGAATGTGTGCACTTCTCCCAAAGTAAGAACGTCGCGAGCCGTTGGACGGCCGGCCTGAGGCCCGATGGGTAGCCCCGCGAGTGCGGTTCGCCGCATTCGTGGGACCCGCGGCGCCCGGCCCGCGTTCGACGGCATCACGAAGGCACGGAGCCGCGAAAGTTCGCGCCCGGCCCGTCGCAAGCGCGTCCCGTCACCTGGAACTCGGACCTAGTGCCGATTCTGGAGCGGGACGGCTGCTGGCGGCGGCGCTCTCGGGCAGTCTCCGCACATGCCGCTCCGCGACGCCTTAGCTAAGGGTTACTTCTCAGGACCCGTCTTGAAACACGGACCAAGGAGTCTAGCATGTACGCGAGTCACTGGGAGTCACTAGACCCACTGGCGGAATGAACGTAAAGACCGCCTCGCGCGGCTTGAGGGAGGATGGGAATCCCGACGGAGACCCCGCACTCCCGGGGCGTCTCGCACTCATCGCGAGTTGAGGGCGCGCCCAGAGCGCACACGCTGGTACCCGAAAGATGGTGAACTATGCCTGGTCAGGACGAAGTCAGG
>CAWVQR010000018.1:0-2500 GCA_963932245.1 Tachinus rufipes
CGGCGGCGGCTGCGACGAAAGCCGCGCGCGAACGCGTGGCGTTCAAAAGGTTTCCGTAGACGGTGGTTCCGATACGCGTTCGAAACTTTTTTTGATTTTTTTAATTTTTTTTTTTTTTTTTTTGCTTAGACGGTTCCCATACACGTTTCGCGTTCGAGACTAGGTAGGTGTGCGGCTTGAAATTTGTTTAAAGTTCCTCTCGGGTATAAACTGCCGGTGCGCGTTGCATTCGTCAATAAGTTCCGATCGGGTATGTATGGGCATCATCCATTGTCCGAGATAGCGATGTGCCTCGTTGCATTTGCGACTTGTGGCGGCTAAGCGTTCATAGCGACGTCGCTTTTTGACCAAGTCCGCCTCGGGTATGAAGATAAAACCGACTTGTGGCGGCTAAGCGTTTATAGCGACGTCGCTTTTTGACCAAGTCCGCCTCGGGTATGAGCACCCGACAAAAAGTTGCCACAAAGATAAAACTGACTTGTGGCGGCGTCGCTTTTTGATGACAGACAGAACCACAGGGATAACTAACGGGTGGCGGCCAAGCAGAATTGAAACAAGTGTGCGGATTGGATTTTGCTTCTCTCGGGTATGAGCACTCGAAGCCGAAGCCAGCCGCCGGTGCGCGTTGGATTCGTCACTAAGTTCGATGCCGAGCGCGCGTTGCGTTCGTCAAAGTTCCGATCATCGAGTATGAGGACCCGACAGAAAAGTTGCTACAGGGATAACTGATTTGTGGCGGCCAAGCAGAATTCGAGTTTAAAAAGTCGTGTCGGCTCCGGGTATGGGCACCCTGCAGTCTGCGCCTGCGGAGACGCGTTCGTCTAAGTCTCCGTCGAGTATGGGCACCCAAAGCCGAAGCCGCCTTTTAAAACGCTTATGTCTCCGTCGGGTATGGGCACCCGACAGTCTGAGTCGGCCAAAAGATGCAATGTGTGTATAGGCACCCTAAGTATATCTCGGATATTGAAACAAAATACAAAGAGTGTATCGGCACCCAAAGTCGGGTATAGGAACTCTGCAGCCAGCGCCGCTCAAAAATCGGGTATGGGCACCCGACAGTCTGAGTCGGCCAAAGATGCAATGTGTGTATAGGCACCCTAAGTATATCTCTGATATTGAAACAAAATACAAAGAGTGTATCGGCACCCAAAGTCGGGTATGGGAACTCTGCAGCCAGCGCCGCTCAAAAATCAAACTCCCCGTCGAGTATGGGAACCGCCAACCGCGCGCCGGTTCTCTCTTTGTCGCCGTCCGTCGTGTATGGGCACCGCTCCGTGAAGCCGATAATTTTTCGGGTTTGTCAGCCTGCACTTATTTGTCGACTCGGTCGAGACAATCAATCACAAAAAAATTTATTAAAAAAAAAAATATTTTTTTTAATTTAAAAAAAATAATTAAAAAAAAATAATTAAAAAAAAAAATAATTTAAAAAAAAAATGTGCCGTCCGATCCGAGCCCGAGGTAAAATTTCATGCTATTGCGGCCGAGCAAAATAAAAACACAAGTCGGTCGCGCGTATCGGCACCGTTCAGCGGAGCCGAGCCCGACCGGAAGCGCCGCTCGTGCCGCAAGCCGATGCGGGATGCGCGTGGCCGATGCATGACGCGCCCCCGGCCGGTCCGCGTCCCGACCCGCCGGCCGTTCATCCTTTATGTGAGAGTCGGTCCCCGGCCGACGCTTACTCAAAAACAATTTTAATTTCACAAAATCACATAAGCCTTACAAAAATTTTTGGTCAACAAATAATAATAATAATAAAATTTTATTTAAAAAGCGATTGTGTGTCGCGTCTGTCGAGGTATAAATTCTTCTTGTTGCTGCCCGCAAATCTTTTACCGGGATGACCCGGGCAAACAACAAGTCGACAATAAAAATAAATAAAATTTTATTTAAAATGCGATTGTGTGTCGCGTCGCGTCCGTCGAGGTATATAAAATAATAAAATTAGATTTTGGTTTATATATATGAAATAAATGAAAATTTATCGAATATATTGCGATTGTGTGTCGCGTCCGTATAGAGTCTTGTCGCTGCCCGCAAATCTTTTTAGATGACCCGGGCAATACAGGACGACAAAACCAGCTCGCCGTCGGGACAAACGAACGAACCATTCGACCGGCCGCGCACCGTTCCCTCCGGGGAGCGTTGTTGCAACGCCGCGACGTTTATCGTTCTCCGTCCCAGATCGCCAGATCCCGGCAGCGCGATGGATCGAGCGGGGAAAGAAGTATCGCTGTGTGACGAACCTCTCCCCGCCGTCTTTTCGTGCTCCGGCCTGGCCCTCGGCACCGAGCAAAAACAAAACAGGCGGCCGTCGTTCTCGACGGTCCGCGGCAGCACGCCGACCCTCTCCCCGCACTTCGTGCGAGAAAAATTAAAAAGAAACCGATCAACACAGCAGCGAGCGCTTCGGCGCCGCGCAGTTGTTTGGGAGGTATGGAGAGAGAAGTGAGAGCAGGCGGATTCCGGGCAGCCGCCCGGGTCCGCGTGCAGCGCGTGT
>CAWVQR010000018.1:20000-22500 GCA_963932245.1 Tachinus rufipes
AGTCTGAGTCGGCCAAAGATGCAATGTGTGTATAGGCACCCTAAGTATATCTCGGATATTGAAACAAAATACAAAGAGTGTATCGGCACCCAAAGTCGGGTATAGGAACTCTGCAGCCAGCGCCGCTCAAAAATCGGGTATGGGCACCCGACAGTCTGAGTCGGCCAAAGATGCAATGTGTGTATAGGCACCCTAAGTATATCTCTGATATTGAAACAAAATACAAAGAGTGTATCGGCACCCAAAGTCGGGTATGGGAACTCTGCAGCCAGCGCCGCTCAAAAATCAAACTCCCCGTCGAGTATGGGAACCGCCAACCGCGCGCCGGTTCTCTCTTTGTCGCCGTCCGTCGTGTATGGGCACCGCTCCGTGAAGCCGATAATTTTTCGGGTTTGTCAGCCTGCACTTATTTGTCGACTCGGTCGAGACAATCAATCACAAAAAAATTTATTAAAAAAAAAAATATTTTTTTTTAATTTAAAAAAAATAATTAAAAAAAAATAATTAAAAAAAAAAATAATTTAAAAAAAAAATGTGCCGTCCGATCCGAGCCCGAGGTAAAATTTCATGCTATTGCGGCCGAGCAAAATAAAAACACAAGTCGGTCGCGCGTATCGGCACCGTTCAGCGGAGCCGAGCCCGACCGGAAGCGCCGCTCGTGCCGCAAGCCGATGCGGGATGCGCGTGGCCGATGCATGACGCGCCCCGGCCGGTCCGCGTCCCGACCCGCCGGCCGTTCATCCTTTATGTGAGAGTCGGTCCCCGGCCGACGCTTACTCAAAAACAATTTTAATTTCACAAAATCACATAAGCCTTACAAAAATTTTTGGTCAACAAATAATAATAATAATAAAATTTTATTTAAAAAGCGATTGTGTGTCGCGTCTGTCGAGGTATAAATTCTTCTTGTTGCTGCCCGCAAATCTTTTACCGGGATGACCCGGGCAAACAACAAGTCGACAATAAAAATAAATAAAATTTTATTTAAAATGCGATTGTGTGTCGCGTCGCGTCCGTCGAGGTATATAAAATAATAAAATTAGATTTTGGTTTATATATATGAAATAAATGAAAATTTATCGAATATATTGCGATTGTGTGTCGCGTCCGTATAGAGTCTTGTCGCTGCCCGCAAATCTTTTTAGATGACCCGGGCAATACAGGACGACAAAACCAGCTCGCCGTCGGGACAAACGAACGAACCATTCGACCGGCCGCGCACCGTTCCCTCCGGGGAGCGTTGTTGCAACGCCGCGACGTTTATCGTTCTCCGTCCCAGATCGCCAGATCCCGGCAGCGCGATGGATCGAGCGGGGAAAGAAGTATCGCTGTGTGACGAACCTCTCCCCGCCGTCTTTTCGTGCTCCGGCCTGGCCCTCGGCACCGAGCAAAAACAAAACAGGCGGCCGTCGTTCTCGACGGTCCGCGGCAGCACGCCGACCCTCTCCCCGCACTTCGTGCGAGAAAAATTAAAAAGAAACCGATCAACACAGCAGCGAGCGCTTCGGCGCCGCGCAGTTGTTTGGGAGGTATGGAGAGAGAAGTGAGAGCAGGCGGATTCCGGGCAGCCGCCCGGGTCCGCGTGCAGCGCGTGTGATAGAAGTAGTCGTCGTAAGGACGGAATTGAGAAACTCGTCGTGGTACGGCCTCTGTGCCGACCGCGTGCTAGTGGACCAACTCTCCTCGATGGCAGAGTTGCGACGTGTGCTCGCCGCCCGTTTGCGCGGGTGGCGCGCCGCGCACACAGCTCCCTGGTTGATCCTGCCAGTAGTCATATGCTTGTCTCAAAGATTAAGCCATGCATGTCTCAGTACAAGCCACATTAAGGTGAAACCGCGAAAGGCTCATTAAATCAGTTATGGTTCCTTAGATCGTACCCACACTTACTTGGATAACTGTGGTAATTCTAGAGCTAATACATGCAAATAGCATCTCCGACCGGAGACGGAAGGAGAGCTTTTATTAGATCAAAACCAATCGGCGGCGGCCCTTGGGTCGTCGTCGTACAACTTGGTGACTCTGAATAACTTTAAGCTGATCGCACGGTCCAGCACCGGCGACGCGTCTTTCAAATGTCTGCCTTATCAACTGTCGATGGTAGGTTCTGCGCCTACCATGGTTGTAACGGGTAACGGGGAATCAGGGTTCGATTCCGGAGAGGGAGCCTGAGAAACGGCTACCACATCCAAGGAAGGCAGCAGGCGCGCAAATTACCCACTCCCGGCACGGGGAGGTAGTGACGAAAAATAACGATACGGGACTCATCCGAGGCCCCGTAATCGGAATGAGTACACTCTAAATCCTTTAACGAGGATCAATTGGAGGGCCAGTCTGGTGCCAGCAGCCGCGGTAATTCCAGCTCCAATAGCGTATATTAAAGTTGTTGCGGTTAAAAAGCTCGTAGTCGAATTTGTGTCCCGCGCCGCCGGTTCATCGCTCGCGGTGTCCAACTGGCGTGTCCGCGGGACGTCCTGCCGGTGAGCTTAGCCCGCAAGGGCGG
>CAWVQR010000019.1:0-68725 GCA_963932245.1 Tachinus rufipes
CACAAAAATGTCAAAGGTATATATATACCTTTGGATTGTAACCCGACTTGAAACAAAAATATCAATTTTCATCAAAAATTTAAAATTTTTCAAAACATTCAAAAACAATTTTTTTCAAATCTTTGAAAATTTTTGTTCAAACACAAAAATGTCAAAGGTATATACCTTTGGATTGTAACCCGACTTGAAACAAAAATATCAATTTTCATCAAAAATTTAAAATTTTTCAAAACATTCAAAAACAAATTTTTTCAAATCTTTGAAAATTTTTGTTCAAACACAAAAATGTCAAAGGTATATACCTTTGGATTGTAACCCGACTTGAAACAAAAATATCATTTTTCATCAAAAATTTAAAATTTTTCAAAACATTCAAAAACAAATTTTTTCAAATCTTTGAAAATTTTTGTTCAAACACAAAAATGTCAAAGGTATATACCTTTGGATTGTAACCCGACTTGAAACAAAAATATCAATTTTCATCAAAAATTTAAAATTTTTCAAAACATTCAAAAACAAATTTTCTCAAAATTTTTGTTCAAACACAAAAATGTCAAAGATATATACCTTTGGATTGTAACCCGACTTGAAACAAAAATATCAATTTTCATCAAAAATTTAAAATTTTTCAAAACATTCAAAAACAATTTTTTTCAAATTTTCTCAAAATTTTTGTTCAAACACAAAAATGTCAAAGGTATATACCTTTGGATTGTAACCCGACTTGAAACAAAAATATCAAATTTCATCAAAAATTTAAAATTTTTCAAAACATTCAAAAACAAATTTTTCAAATCTTTGAAAATTTTTGTTCAAACACAAAAATGTCAAAGGTATATACCTTTGGATTGTAACCCGACTTGAAACAAAAATATCAATTTTCATCAAAAATTTAAAATTTTTCAAAACATTCAAAAACAAATTTTTTCAAATCTTTGAAAATTTTTGTTTAAACACAAAAATGTCAAAGGTATATACCTTTGGATTGTAACCCGACTTGAAACAAAAATATCAATTTTCATCAAAAATTTAAAGTTTTTCAAAACATTCAAAAACAAATTTTTCAAATCTTTGAAAATTTTTGTTCAAACACAAAAATGTCAAAGGTATATACCTTTGGATTGTAACCCGACTTGAAACAAAAATATCAATTTTCATCAAAAATTTAAAATTTTTCAAAACATTCAAAAACAAATTTTTTCAAATCTTTGAAAATTTTTGTTCAAACACAAAAATGTCAAAGGTATATATATACCTTTGGATTGTAACCCGACTTGAAACAAAAATATCAATTTTCATCAAAAATTTAAAATTTTTCAAAACATTCAAAAACAAATTTTTTCAAATCTTTGAAAATTTTTGTTCAAACACAAAAATGTCAAAGGTATATATATACCTTTGGATTGTAACCCGACTTGAAACAAAAATATCAATTTTCATCAAAAATTTAAAATTTTTCAAAACATTCAAAAACAAATTTTTTCAAATCTTTGAAAATTTTTGTTCAAACACAAAAATGTCAAAGGTATATACCTTTGGATTGTAACCCGACTTGAAACAAAAATATCATTTTTCATCAAAAATTTAAAATTTTTCAAAACATTCAAAAACAAATTTTTTCAAATCTTTGAAAATTTTTGTTCAAACACAAAAATGTCAAAGGTATATACCTTTGGATTGTAACCCGACTTGAAACAAAAATATCAATTTTCATCAAAAATTTAAAATTTTTCAAAACATTCAAAAACAAATTTTCTCAAAATTTTTGTTCAAACACAAAAATGTCAAAGGTATATACCTTTGGATTGTAACCCGACTTGAAACAAAAATATCAATTTTCATCAAAAATTTAAAATTTTTCAAAACATTCAAAAACAATTTTTTTCAAATCTTCTGAAAATTTTGTTCAAACACAAAAATGTCAAAGGTATATACCTTTGGATTGTAACCCGACTTGAAACAAAAATATCAATTTTCATCAAAAATTTAAAGTTTTTCAAAACATTCAAAAACAAATTTTTCAAATCTTTGAAAATTTTTGTTCAAACACAAAAATGTCAAAGGTATATACCTTTGGATTGTAACCCGACTTGAAACAAAAATATCAATTTTCATCAAAAATTTAAAATTTTTCAAAACATTCAAAAACAAATTTTTTCAAATCTTTGAAAATTTTTGTTCAAACACAAAAATGTCAAAGGTATATATATACCTTTGGATTGTAACCCGACTTGAAACAAAAATATCAATTTTCATCAAAAATTTAAAATTTTTCAAAACATTCAAAAACAATTTTTTTCAAATCTTTGAAAATTTTTGTTCAAACACAAAAATGTCAAAGGTATATACCTTTGGATTGTAACCCGACTTGAAACAAAAATATCAATTTTCATCAAAAATTTAAAATTTTTCAAAACATTCAAAAACAAATTTTTTCAAATCTTTGAAAATTTTTGTTCAAACACAAAAATGTCAAAGGTATATACCTTTGGATTGTAACCCGACTTGAAACAAAAATATCATTTTTCATCAAAAATTTAAAATTTTTCAAAACATTCAAAAACAAATTTTTTCAAATCTTTGAAAATTTTTGTTCAAACACAAAAATGTCAAAGGTATATACCTTTGGATTGTAACCCGACTTGAAACAAAAATATCAATTTTCATCAAAAATTTAAAATTTTTCAAAACATTCAAAAACAAATTTTTTCAAATCTTTGAAAATTTTTGTTCAAACACAAAAATGTCAAAGGTATATACCTTTGGATTGTAACCCGACTTGAAACAAAAATATCAATTTTCATCAAAAATTTAAAATTTTTATGGAAAACATTCAAAAACAAATTTTTTCAAATCTTTGAAAATTTTTGTTCAAACACAAAAATGTCAAAGGTATATACCTTTGGATTGTAACCCGACTTGAAACAAAAATATCAATTTTCATCAAAAATTTAAAATTTTTCAAAACATTCAAAAACAAATTTTCTTCTTGAAAATTTTTGTTCAAACACAAAAATGTCAAAGGTATATATACCTTTGGATTGTAACCCGACTTGAAACAAAAATATCAATTTTCATCAAAAATTTAAAATTTTTCAAAACATTCAAAAACAATTTTTTTCAAATCTTTGAAAATTTTTGTTCAAACACAAAAATGTCAAAGGTATATACCTTTGGATTGTAACCCGACTTGAAACAAAAATATCAATTTTCATCAAAAATTTAAAATTTTTCAAAACATTCAAAAACAAATTTTTTCAAATCTTTGAAAATTTTTGTTCAAACACAAAAATGTCAAAGGTATATACCTTTGGATTGTAACCCGACTTGAAACAAAAATATCATTTTTCATCAAAAATTTAAAATTTTTCAAAACATTCAAAAACAAATTTTTTCAAATCTTTGAAAATTTTTGTTCAAACACAAAAATGTCAAAGGTATATACCTTTGGATTGTAACCCGACTTGAAACAAAAATATCAATTTTCATCAAAAATTTAAAATTTTTCAAAACATTCAAAAACAAATTTTTTCAAATCTTTGAAAATTTTTGTTCAAACACAAAAATGTCAAAGGTATATACCTTTGGATTGTAACCCGACTTGAAACAAAAATATCATTTTTCATCAAAAATTTAAAATTTTTCAAAACATTCAAAAACAAATTTTTTTCAAATCTTTGAAAATTTTTGTTCAAACACAAAAATGTCAAAGGTATATACCTTTGGATTGTAACCCGACTTGAAACAAAAATATCAATTTTCATCAAAAATTTAAAATTTTTCAAAACATTCAAAAACAATTTTTTTCAAATCTTTAAAAATTTTTGTTCAAACACAAAAATGTCAAAGGTATATACCTTTGGATTGTAACCCGACTTGAAACAAAAATATCAATTTTCATCAAAAATTTAAAATTTTTCAAAACATTCAAAAACAAATTTTCTCAAAATTTTTGTTCAAACACAAAAATGTCAAAGGTATATACCTTTGGATTGTAACCCGACTTGAAACAAAAATATCATTTTTCATCAAAAATTTAAAATTTTTCAAAACATTCAAAAACAAATTTTTTCAAATCTTTGAAAATTTTTGTTCAAACACAAAAATGTCAAAGGTATATACCTTTGGATTGTAACCCGACTTGAAACAAAAATATCAATTTTCATCAAAAATTTAAAATTTTTCAAAACATTCAAAAACAAATTTTTTCAAATCTTTGAAAATTTTTGTTCAAACACAAAAATGTCAAAGGTATATACCTTTGGATTGTAACCCGACTTGAAACAAAAATATCAATTTTCATCAAAAATTTAAAAATTTTCAAAACATTCAAAAACAAATTTTCTCAAAATTTTTGTTCAAACACAAAAATGTCAAAGGTATATACCTTTGGATTGTAACCCGACTTGAAACAAAAATATCAATTTTCATCAAAAATTTAAAATTTTTCAAAACATTCAAAAACAAATTTTCTCAAAATTTTTGTTCAAACACAAAAATGTCAAAGGTATATACCTTTGGATTGTAACCCGACTTGAAACAAAAATATCAATTTTCATCAAAAATTTAAAATTTTTCAAAACATTCAAAAACAAATTTTCTCAAAATTTTTGTTCAAACACAAAAATGTCAAAGGTATATATACCTTTGGATTGTAACCCGACTTGAAACAAAAATATCAATTTTCATCAAAAATTTAAAATTTTTCAAAACATTCAAAAACAAATTTTCTCAAAATTTTTGTTCAAACACAAAAATGTCAAAGGTATATACCTTTGGATTGTAACCCGACTTGAAACAAAAATATCAATTTTCATCAAAAATTTAAAATTTTTCAAAACATTCAAAAACAAATTTTTTCAAATCTTTGAAAATTTTTGTTCAAACACAAAAATGTCAAAGGTATATACCTTTGGATTGTAACCCGACTTGAAACAAAAATATCAATTTTCATCAAAAATTTAAAATTTTTCAAAACATTCAAAAACAAATTTTTTCAAATCTTTGAAAATTTTTGTTCAAACACAAAAATGTCAAAGGTATATACCTTTGGATTGTAACCCGACTTGAAACAAAAATATCAATTTTCATCAAAAATTTAAAATTTTTCAAAACATTCAAAAACAAATTTTTTCAAATCTTTGAAAATTTTTGTTCAAACACAAAAATGTCAAAGGTATATATATACCTTTGGATTGTAACCCGACTTGAAACAGAAATATCAATTTTCATCAAAAATTTAAAATTTTTCAAAACATTCAAAAACAAATTTTTTCAAATCTTTGAAAATTTTTGTTCAAACACAAAAATGTCAAAGGTATATACCTTTGGATTGTAACCCGACTTGAAACAAAAATATCAATTTTCATCAAAAATTTAAAATTTTTCAAAACATTCAAAAACAAATTTTTTCAAATCTTTGAAAATTTTTGTTCAAACACAAAAATGTCAAAGGTATATACCTTTGGATTGTAACCCGACTTGAAACAAAAATATCAATTTTCATCAAAAATTTAAAATTTTTCAAAACATTCAAAAACAAATTTTCTCAAAATTTTTGTTCAAACACAAAAATGTCAAAGGTATATATACCTTTGGCATGTAACCCGACTTGAAACAAAAATATCAATTTTCATCAAAAATTTAAAATTTTTCAAAACATTCAAAAACAAATTTTCTCAAAATTTTTGTTCAAACACAAAAATGTCAAAGGTATATATACCTTTGGATTGTAACCCGACTTGAAACAAAAATATCAATTTTCATCAAAAATTTAAAATTTTTCAAAACATTCAAAAACAAATTTTTTCAAATCTTTGAAAATTTTTGTTCAAACACAAAAATGTCAAAGGATTGTAACCCGACTTGAAACAAAAATATCAATTTTCATCAAAAATTTAAAATTTTTCAAAACATTCAAAATCAAATTTTCTCAAAATTTTTGTTCAAACACAAAAATGTCAAAGGTATATACCTTTGGATTGTAACCCGACTTGAAACAAAAATATCAATTTTCATCAAAAATTTAAAATTTTTCAAAACATTCAAAAACAAATTTTTTCAAATCTTTGAAAATTTTTGTTCAAACACAAAAATGTCAAAGGTATATACCTTTGGATTGTAACCCGACTTGAAACAAAAATATCAATTTTCATCAAAAATTTAAAATTTTTCAAAACATTCAAAAACAAATTTTTTCAAATCTTTGAAAATTTTTGTTCAAACACAAAAATGTCAAAGGTATATATATACCTTTGGATTGTAACCCGACTTGAAACAAAAATATCAATTTTCATCAAAAATTTAAAATTTTTCAAAACATTCAAAAACAAATTTTTTCAAATCTTTGAAAATTTTTGTTCAAACACAAAAATGTCAAAGGTAAATACCTTTGGATTGTAACCCGACTTGAAACAAAAATATCAATTTTCATCAAAAATTTAAAATTTTTCAAAACATTCAAAAACAAATTTTCTCAAAATTTTTGTTCAAACACAAAAATGTCGAAGGTATATACCTTTGGATTGTAACCCGACTTGAAACAAAAATATCAATTTTCATCAAAAATTTAAAATTTTTCAAAACATTCAAAAACAAATTTTTTCAAATCTTTGAAAATTTTTGTTCAAACACAAAAATGTCAAAGGTATATATATACCTTTGGATTGTAACCCGACTTGAAACAAAAATATCAATTTTCATCAAAAATTTAAAATTTTTCAAAACATTCAAAAACAAATTTTCTCAAAATTTTTGTTCAAACACAAAAATGTCAAAGGTATATACCTTTGGATTGTAACCCGACTTGAAACAAAAATATCAATTTTCATCAAAAATTTAAAATTTTTCAAAACATTCAAAAACAAAATTTTTTCAAATCTTTGAAAATTTTTGTTCAAACACAAAAATGTCAAAGGTATATACCTTTGGATTGTAACCCGACTTGAAACAAAAATATCAATTTTCATCAAAAATTTAAAGTTTTTCAAAACATTCAAAAACAAATTTTCTCAAAATTTTTGTTCAAACACAAAAATGTCAAAGGTATATACCTTTGGATTGTAACCCGACTTGAAACAAAAATATCAATTTTCATCAAAAATTTAAAATTTTTCAAAACATTCAAAAACAAATTTTTTCAAATCTTTGAAAATTTTTGTTCAAACACAAAAATGTCAAAGGTATATACCTTTGGATTGTAACCCGACTTGAAACCAAAATATCAATTTTCATCAAAAATTTAAAATTTTTCAAAACATTCAAAAACAAATTTTTTCAAATCTTTGAAAATTTTTGTTCAAACACAAAAATGTCAAAGATATAGACCTTTGAATTGTAACCCGACTTGAAACAAAAATATCAATTTTCATCAAAAATTTAAAATTTTTCAAAACATTCAAAAACAAATTTTTTCAAATCTTTGAAAATTTTTGTTCAAACACAAAAATGTCAAAGGTATATTATATACCTTTGGATTGTAACCCGACTTGAAACAAAAATATCAATTTTCATCAAAAATTTAAAATTTTTCAAAACATTCAAAAACAAATTTTTTCAAATCTTTGAAAATTTTTGTTTAAACACAAAAATGTCAAAGGTATATACCTTTCGATTGTAACCCGACTTGAAACAAAAATATCAATTTTCATCAAAAATTTAAAATTTTTCAAAACATTCAAAAACAAATTTTTTCAAATCTTTGTAAATTTTTGTTCAAACACAAAAATGTCAAAGGTATACCTTTGGATTGTAACCCGACTTGAAACAAAAATATCAATTTTCATCAAAAATTTAAAATTTTTCAAAACATTCAAAAACAAATTTTTTCAAATCTTTGAAAATTTTTGTTCAAACACAAAAATGTCAAAGGTATATACCTTTGGATTGTAACCCGACTTGAAACAAAAATATCAATTTTCATCAAAAATTTAAAATTTTTCAAAACATTCAAAAACAAATTTTTTCAAATCTTTGAAAATTTTTGTTCAAACACAAAAATGTCAAAGGTATATACCTTTGGATTGTAACCCGACTTGAAACAAAAATATCAATTTTCATCAAAAATTTAAAATTTTTCAAAACATTCAAAAACAAATTTTTTCAAATCTTTGAAAATTTTTGTTCAAACACAAAAATGTCAAAGGTATATATATATATACCTTTGGATTGTAACCCGACTTGAAACAAAAATATCAATTTTCATCAAAAATTTAAAATTTTTCAAAACATTCAAAAACAAATTTTTTCAAATCTTTGAAAATTTTTGTTCAAACACAAAAATGTCAAAGGTATATACCTTTGGATTGTAACCCGACTTGAAACAAAAATATCAATTTTCATCAAAAATTTAAAATTTTTCAAAACATTCAAAAACAAATTTTTTCAAATCTTTGAAAATTTTTGTTCAAACACAAAAATGTCAAAGGTATATACCTTTGGATTGTAACCCGACTTGAAACAAAAATATCAATTTTCATCAAAAATTTAAAATTTTTCAAAACATTCAAAAACAAATTTTTTCAAATCTTTGAAAATTTTTGTTCAAACACAAAAATGTCAAAGGTATATATATACCTTTGGATTGTAACCCGACTTGAAACAAAAATATCAATTTTTATCAAAAATTTAAAATTTTTCAAAACATTCAAAAACAAATTTTTTCAAATCTTTGAAAATTTTTGTTCAAACACAAAAATGTCAAAGGTATATACCTTTGGATTGTAACCCGACTTGAAACAAAAATATCAATTTTCATCAAAAATTTAAAATTTTTCAAAACATTCAAAAACAAATTTTTTCAAATCTTTGAAAATTTTTGTTCAAACACAAAAATGTCAAAGGTATATACCTTTGGATTGTAACCCGACTTGAAACAAAAATATCAATTTTCATCAAAAATTTAAAATTTTTCAAAACATTCAAAAACAAATTTTTTCAAATCTTTGAAAATTTTTGTTCAAACACAAAAATGTCAAAGGTATATATATACCTTTGGATTGTAACCCGACTTGAAACAAAAATATCAATTTTCATCAAAAATTTAAAATTTTTCAAAACATTCAAAAACAAATTTTTTCAAATCTTTGAAAATTTTTGTTCAAACACAAAAATGTCAAAGGTATATACCTTTGGATTGTAACCCGACTTGAAACAAAAATATCAATTTTCATCAAAAATTTAAAATTTTTCAAAACATTCAAAAACAAATTTTTTCAAATCTTTGAAAATTTTTGTTCAAACACAAAAATGTCAAAGGTATATACCTTTGGATTGTAACCCGACTTGAAACAAAAATATCAATTTTCATCAAAAATTTAAAATTTTTCAAAACATTCAAAAACAAATTTTTTCAAATCTTTGAAAATTTTTGTTCAAACACAAAAATGTCAAAGGTATATACCTTTGGATTGTAACCCGACTTGAAACAAAAATATCAATTTTCATCAAAAATTTAAAATTTTTCAAAACATTCAAAAACAAATTTTCTCAAAATTTTTGTTCAAACACAAAAATGTCAAAGGTATATACCTTTGGATTGTAACCCGACTTGAAACAAAAATATCAATTTTCATCAAAAATTTAAAATTTTTCAAAACATTCAAAAACAAATTTTTTCAAATCTTTGAAAATTTTTGTTCAAACACAAAAATGTCAAAGGTATATACCTTTGGATTGTAACCCGACTTGAAACAAAAATATCAATTTTCATCAAAAATTTAAAATTTTTCAAAACATTCAAAAACAAATTTTTTCAAATCTTTGAAAATTTTTGTTCAAACACAAAAATGTCAAAGGTATATACCTTTGGATTGTAACCCGACTTGAAACAAAAATATCAATTTTCATCAAAAATTTAAAGTTTTTCAAAACATTCAAAAACAAATTTTCTCAAAATTTTTGTTCAAACACAAAAATGTCAAAGGTATATACCTTTGGATTGTAACCCGACTTGAAACAAAAATATCAATTTTCATCAAAAATTTAAAATTTTTCAAAACATTCAAAAACAAATTTTTTCAAATCTTTGAAAATTTTTGTTCAAACACAAAAATGTCAAAGGTATATACCTTTGGATTGTAACCCGACTTGAAACAAAAATATCAATTTTCATCAAAAATTTAAAATTTTTCAAAACATTCAAAAACAAATTTTTTCAAATCTTTGAAAATTTTTGTTCAAACACAAAAATGTCAAAGATATAGACCTTTGAATTGTAACCCGACTTGAAACAAAAATATCAATTTTCATCAAAAATTTAAAATTTTTCAAAACATTCAAAAACAAATTTTTTCAAATCTTTGAAAATTTTTGTTCAAACACAAAAATGTCAAAGGTATATTATATACCTTTGGATTGTAACCCGACTTGAAACAAAAATATCAATTTTCATCAAAAATTTAAAATTTTTCAAAACATTCAAAAACAAATTTTTTCAAATCTTTGAAAATTTTTGTTTAAACACAAAAATGTCAAAGGTATATACCTTTGGATTGTAACCCGACTTGAAACAAAAATATCAATTTTCATCAAAAATTTAAAATTTTTCAAAACATTCAAAAACAAATTTTTTCAAATCTTTGTAAATTTTTGTTCAAACACAAAAATGTCAAAGGTATATACCTTTGGATTGTAACCCGACTTGAAACAAAAATATCAATTTTCATCAAAAATTTAAAATTTTTCAAAACATTCAAAAACAAATTTTTTCAAATCTTTGAAAATTTTTGTTCAAACACAAAAATGTCAAAGGTATATACCTTTGGATTGTAACCCGACTTGAAACAAAAATATCAATTTTCATCAAAAATTTAAAATTTTTCAAAACATTCAAAAACAATTTTTTTCAAATCTTTGAAAATTTTTGTTCAAACACAAAAATGTCAAAGGTATATTTTTGGATTGTAACCCGACTTGAAACAAAAATATCAATTTTCATCAAAAATTTAAAATTTTTCAAAACATTCAAAAACAAATTTTTTCAAATCTTTGAAAATTTTTGTTCAAACACAAAAATGTCAAAGGTATATACCTTTGGATTGTAACCCGACTTGAAACAAAAATATCAATTTTCATCAAAAATTTAAAATTTTTCAAAACATTCAAAAACAAATTTTTTCAAATCTAAATATCAATTTTCATCAAAAATTTAAAATTTTTCAAAACATTCAAAAACAATTTTTTTCAAATCTTTGAAAATTTTTGTTCAAACACAAAAATGTCAAAGGTATATACCTTTGGATTGTAACCCGACTTGAAACAAAAATATCAATTTTCATCAAAAATTTAAAATTTTTCAAAACATTCAAAAACAAATTTTCTCAAAATTTTTGTTCAAACACAAAAATGTCAAAGGTATATACCTTTGGATTTTAACCCGACTTGAAACAAAAATATCAAATTTCATCAAAAATTTAAAATTTTTCAAAACATTCAAAAACAAATTTTTTCAAATCTTTGAAAATTTTTGTTCAAACACAAAAATGTCAAAGGTATATACCTTTGGATTGTAACCCGACTTGAAACAAAAATATCAATTTTCATCAAAAATTTAAAATTTTTCAAAACATTCAAAAACAAATTTTTTCAAATCTTTGAAAATTTTTGTTCAAACACAAAAATGTCAAAGGTATATACCTTTGGATTGTAACCCGACTTGAAACAAAAATATCAATTTTCATCAAAAATTTAAAATTTTTCAAAACATTCAAAAACAAATTTTCTCAAAATTTTTGTTCAAACACAAAAATGTCAAAGGTATATATACCTTTGGATTGTAACCCGACTTGAAACAAAAATATCAATTTTCATCAAAAATTTAAAATTTTTCAAAACATTCAAAAACAAATTTTTTCAAATCTTTGAAAATTTTTGTTCAAACACAAAAATGTCAAAGGTATATACCTTTGGATTGTAACCCGACTTGAAACAAAAATATCAATTTTAATCAAAAATTTAAAATTTTTCAAAACATTCAAAAACAAATTTTTTCAAATCTTTGAAAATTTTTGTTCAAACACAAAAATGTCAAAGGTATAGAGACCTTTGGATTGTAACCCGACTTGAAACAAAAATATCAATTTTCATCAAAAATTTAAAATTTTTCAAAACATTCAAAAACAAATTTTTTCAAATCTTTGAAAATTTTTGTTCAAACACAAAAATGTCAAAGGTATATACCTTTGGATTGTAACCCGACTTGAAACAAAAATATCAATTTTCATCAAAAATTTAAAATTTTTCAAAACATTCAAAAACAATTTTTTTCAAATCTTTGAAAATTTTTGTTCAAACACAAAAATGTCAAAGGTATATCTTTGGATTGTAACCCGACTTGAAACAAAAATATCAATTTTCATCAAAAATTTAAAATTTTTCAAAACATTCAAAAACAAATTTTTTCAAATCTTTGAAAATTTTTGTTCAAACACAAAAATGTCAAAGGTATATACCTTTGGATTGTAACCCGACTTGAAACAAAAATATCAATTTTCATCAAAAATTTAAAATTTTTCAAAACATTCAAAAACAAATTTTTTCAAATCTTTGAAAATTTTTGTTCAAACACAAAAATGTCAAAGGTATATATACCTTTGGATTGTAACCCGACTTGAAACAAAAATATCAATTTTCATCAAAAATTTAAAATTTTTCAAAACATTCAAAAACAAATTTTTTCAAATCTTTGAAAATTTTTGTTCAAACACAAAAATGTCAAAGGTATATACCTTTGGATTGTAACCCGACTTGAAACAAAAATATCAATTTTAATCAAAAATTTAAAATTTTTCAAAACATTCAAAAACAAATTTTTTCAAATCTTTGAAAATTTTTGTTCAAACACAAAAATGTCAAAGGTATAGAGACCTTTGGATTGTAACCCGACTTGAAACAAAAATATCAATTTTCATCAAAAATTTAAAATTTTTCAAAACATTCAAAAACAAATTTTTTCAAATCTTTGAAAATTTTTGTTCAAACACAAAAATGTCAAAGGTATATACCTTTGGATTGTAACCCGACTTAAAACAAAAATATCAATTTTCATCAAAAATTTAAAAATTTTCAAAACATTCAAAAACAAATTTTTTCAAATCTTTGAAAATTTTTGTTCAAACACAAAAATGTCAAAGGTATATCTTTGGATTGTAACCCGACTTGAAACAAAAATATCAATTTTCATCAAAAATTTAAAATTTTTCAAAACATTCAAAAACAAATTTTTTCAAATCTTTGAAAATTTTTGTTCAAACACAAAAATGTCAAAGGTATGTACCTTTGGATTGTAACCCGACTTGAAACAAAAATATCAATTTTCATCAAAAATTTAAAATTTTTCAAAACATTCAAAAACAAATTTTTTCAAATCTTTGAAAATTTTTGTTCAAACACAAAAATGTCAAAGGTATATACATTTGGATTGTAACCCGACTTGAAACAAAAATATCAATTTTCATCAATAATTTAAAATTTTTCAAAACATTCAAAAACAAATTTTTTTAAATCTTTGAAAATTTTTGTTCAAACACAAAAATGTCAAAGGTATATACCTTTGGATTGTAACCCGACTTGAAACAAAAATATCAATTTTCATCAAAAATTTAAAATTTTTCAAAACATTCAAAAACAAATTTTCTCAAAATTTTTGTTCAAACACAAAAATGTCAAAGGTATATACCTTTGGATTGTAACCCGACTTGAAACAAAAATATCAATTTTCATCAAAAATTTAAAATTTTTCAAAACATTCAAAAACAAATTTTCTCAAAATTTTTGTTCAAACACAAAAATGTCAAAGGTATATACCTTTGGATTGTAACCCGACTTGAAACAAAAATATCAATTTTCATCAAAAATTTAAAATTATTCAAAACATTCAAAAACAAATTTTTTCAAATCTTTGAAAATTTTTGTTCAAACGCAAAAATGTCAAAGGTATATACCTTTGGATTGTAACCCGACTTGAAACAAAAATATCAATTTTCATCAAAAATTTAAAATTTTTCAAAACATTCAAAAACAAATTTTTTCAAATCTTTGAAAATTTTTGTTCAAACACAAAAATGTCAAAGGTATATACCTTTGGATTGTAACCCGACTTGAAACAAAAATATCAATTTTCATCAAAAATTTAAAATTTTTCAAAACATTCAAAAACAAATTTTTTCAAATCTTTGAAAATTTTTGTTCAAACACAAAAATGTCAAAGGTATATATATACCTTTGGATTGTAACCCGACTTGAAACAAAAATATCAATTTTCATCAAAAATTTAAAATTTTTCAAAACATTCAAAAACAAATTTTCTCAAAATTTTTGTTCAAACACAAAAATGTCAAAGGTATATACCTTTGGATTGTAACCCGATTTGAAACAAAAATATCAATTTTCATCAAAAATTTAAAATTTTTCAAAACATTCAAAAACAAATTTTCTCAAAATTTTTGTTCAAACACAAAAATGTCAAAGGTATATACCTTTGGATTGTAACCCGACTTGAAACAAAAATATCAATTTTCATCAAAAATTTAAAATTTTTCAAAACATTCAAAAACAAATTTTCTCAAAATTTTTGTTCAAACACAAAAATGTCAAAGGTATATATACCTTTGGATTGTAACCCGACTTGAAACAAAAATATCAATTTTCATAAAAAATTTAAAATTTTTCAAAACATTCAAAAACAAATTTTCTCAAAATTTTTGTTCAAACACAAAAATGTCAAAGGTATATACCTTTGGATTGTAACCCGACTTGAAACAAAAATATCAATTTTCATCAAAAATTTAAAATTTTTCAAAACATTCAAAAACAAATTTTTTCAAATCTTTGAAAATTTTTGTTCAAACACAAAAATGTCAAAGGTATATACCATTGGATTGTAACCCGACTTGAAACAAAAATATCAATTTTCATCAAAAATTTAAAAATTTTCAAAACATTCAAAAACAAATTTTCTTAAAATTTTTGTTCAAACACAAAAATGTCAAAGGTATATACCTTTGGATTGTAACCCGACTTGAAACAAAAATATCAATTTTCATCAAAAATTTAAAATTTTTCAAAACATTCAAAAACAAATTTTCTCAAAATTTTTGTTCAAACACAAAAATGTCAAAGGTATATATACCTTTGGATTGTAACCCGACTTGAAACAAAAATATCAATTTTCATCAAAAATTTAAAATTTTTCAAAACATTCAAAAACAAATTTTCTCAAAATTTTTGTTCAAACACAAAAATGTCAAAGGTATATACCTTTGGATTGTAACCCGACTTGAAACAAAAATATCAATTTTCATCAAAAATTTAAAATTTTTCAAAACATTCAAAAACAAATTTTCTCAAAATTTTTGTTCAAACACAAAAATGTCAAAGGTATATATACCTTTGGATTGTAACCCGACTTGAAACAAAAATATCAATTTTCATCAAAAATTTAAAATTTTTCAAAACATTCAAAAACAAATTTTCTCAAAATTTTTGTTCAAACACAAAAATGTCAAAGGTATATACCTTTGGATTGTAACCCGACTTGAAACAAAAATATCAGTTTTCATCAAAAATTTAAAATTTTTCAAAACATTCAAAAACAAATTTTTTCAAATCTTTGAAAATTTTTGTTCAAACACAAAAATGTCAAAGGTATATACCTTTGGATTGTAACCCGACTTGAAACAAAAATATCAATTTTCATCAAAAATTTAAAATTTTTCAAAACATTCAAAAACAAATTTTTTCAAATCTTTGAAAATTTTTGTTCAAACACAAAAATGTCAAAGGTATATACCTTTGGATTGTAACCCGACTTGAAACAAAAATATCAATTTTCATCAAAAATTTAAAATTTTTCAAAACATTCAAAAACAAATTTTCTCAAAATTTTTGTTCAAACACAAAAATGTCAAAGGTATATACCTTTGGATTGTAACCCGACTTGAAACAAAAATATCAATTTTCATCAAAAATTTAAAATTTTTCAAAACATTCAAAAACAAATTTTCTCAAAATTTTTGTTCAAACACAAAAATGTCAAAGGTATATACCTTTGGATTGTAACCCGACTTGAAACAAAAATATCAATTTTCATCAAAAATTTAAAATTTTTCAAAACATTCAAAAACAAATTTTTTCAAATCTTTGAAAATTTTTGTTCAAACACAAAAATGTCAAAGGTATGTACCTTTGGATTGTAACCCGACTTGAAACAAAAATATCAATTTTCATCAAAAATTTAAAATTTTTCAAAACATTCAAAAACAAATTTTTTCAAATCTTTGAAAATTTTTGTTCAAACACAAAAATGTTAAAGGTATAGACCTTTGGATTGTAACCCGACTTGAAACAAAAATATCAATTTTCATCAAAAATTTAAAATTTTTCAAAACATTCAAAAACAAATTTTTTCAAATCTTTGAAAATTTTTGTTCAAACACAAAAATGTCAAAGGTATATATATACCTTTGGATTGTAACCCGACATGAAACAAAAATATCAATTTTCATCAAAAATTTAAAATTTTTCAAAACATTCAAAAACAAATTTTTTCAAATCTTTGAAAATTTTTGTTCAAACACAAAAATGTCAAAGGTATATACCTTTGGATTGTAACCCGACTTGAAACAAAAATATCAATTTTCATCAAAAATTTAAAATTTTTCAAAACATTCAAAAACAAATTTTTTCAAATCTTTGAAAATTTTTGTTCAAACACAAAAATGTCAAAGGTATATACCTTTGGATTGTAACCCGACTTGAAACAAAAATATCAATTTTCATCAAAAATTTAAAATTTTTCAAAACATTCAAAAACAAATTTTCTCAAAATTTTTGTTCAAACACAAAAATGTCAAAGGTATATATATACCTTTGGATTGTAACCCGACTTGAAACAAAAATATCAATTTTCATCAAAAATTTAAAATTTTTCAAAACATTCAAAAACAAATTTTTTCAAATCTTTGAAAATTTTTGTTCAAACACAAAAATGTCAAAGGTATATATCTTTGGATTGTAACCCGACTTGAAACAAAAATATCAATTTTCATCAAAAATTTAAAATTTTTCAAAACATTCAAAAACAAATTTTTTCAAATCTTTGAAAATTTTTGTTCAAACACAAAAATGTCAAAGGTATATACCTATGGATTGTAACCCGACTTGAAACAAAAATATCAATTTTCATCAAAAATTTAAAATTTTTCAAAACATTCAAAAACAAATTTTTTCAAATCTTTGAAAATTTTTGTTCAAACACAAAAATGTCAAAGGTATATACCTTTGGATTGTAACCCGACTTGAAACAAAAATATCAATTTTCATCAAAAATTTAAAATTTTTCAAAACATTCAAAAACAAATTTTTTCAAATCTTTGAAAATTTTTGTTCAAACACAAAAATGTCAAAGGTATAGACCTTTGGATTGTAACCCGACTTGAAACAAAAATATCAATTTTCATCAAAAATTTAAAATTTTTCAAAACATTAAAAACAATTTTTTTCAAATCTTTGAAAATTTTTGTTCAAACACAAAAATGTCAAAGGTATATACCTTTGGATTGTAACCCGACTTGAAACAAAAATATCAATTTTCATAAAAAAATTTAAAATTTTTCAAAACATTCAAAAACAAATTTTTTCAAATCTTTGAAAATTTTTGTTTAAACACAAAAATGTCAAAGGTATATACCTTTGGATTGTAACCCGACTTGAAACAAAAATATCAATTTTCATCAAAAATTTAAAATTTTTCAAAACATTCAAAAACAAATTTTCTTAAAATTTTTGTTCAAACACAAAAATGTCAAAGGTATATTACCTTTGAATTGTAACCCGACTTGAAACAAAAATATCAATTTTCATCAAAAATTTAAAATTTTTCAAAACATTCAAAAACAAATTTTTTCAAATCTTTGAAAATTTTTGTTCAAACACAAAAATGTCAAAGGTAATATACCTTTGGATTGTAACCCGACTTGAAACAAAAATATCAATTTTCATCAAAAATTTAAAATTTTTCAAAACATTCAAAAACAAATTTTTTCAAATCTTTGAAAATTTTTGTTCAAACACAAAAATGTCAAAGGTATATACCTTTGGATTGTAACCCGACTTGAAACAAAAATATCAATTTTCATCAAAAATTTAAAATTTTTCAAAACATTCAAAAACAAATTTTCTCAAAATTTTTGTTCAAACACAAAAATGTCAAAGGTATATACCTTTGGATTGTAACCCGACTTGAAACAAAAATATCAATTTTCATCAAAAATTTAAAATTTTTCAAAACATTCAAAAACAAATTTTCTTAAAATTTTTGTTCAAACACAAAAATGTCAAAGGTATATTACCTTTGAATTGTAACCCGACTTGAAACAAAAATATCAATTTTCATCAAAAATTTAAAATTTTTCAAAACATTCAAAAACAAATTTTTTCAAATCTTTGAAAATTTTTGTTCAAACACAAAAATGTCAAAGGTATATACCTTTGGATTGTAACCCGACTTGAAACAAAAATATCAATTTTCATCAAAAATTTAAAATTTTTCAAAACATTCAAAAACAAATTTTTTCAAATCTTTGAAAATTTTTGTTCAAACACAAAAATGTCAAAGGTATATACCTTTGGATTGTAACCCGACTTGAAACAAAAATATCAATTTTCATCAAAAATTTAAAATTTTTCAAAACATTCAAAAACAAATTTTCTCAAAATTTTTGTTCAAACACAAAAATGTCAAAGGTATATACCTTTGGATTGTAACCCGACTTGAAACAAAAATATCAATTTTCATCAAAAATTTAAAATTTTTCAAAACATTCAAAAACAAATTTTTTCAAATCTTTGAAAATTTTTGTTCAAACACAAAAATGTCAAAGGTATGTACCTTTGGATTGTAACCCGACTTGAAACAAAAATATCAATTTTCATCAAAAATTTAAAATTTTTCAAAACATTCAAAAACAAATTTTTTCAAATCTTTGAAAATTTTTGTTCAAACACAAAAATGTTAAAGGTATAGACCTTTGGATTGTAACCCGACTTGAAACAAAAATATCAATTTTCATCAAAAATTTAAAATTTTTCAAAACATTCAAAAACAAATTTTTTCAAATCTTTGAAAATTTTTGTTCAAACACAAAAATGTCAAAGGTATATATATACCTTTGGATTGTAACCCGACTTGAAACAAAAATATCAATTTTCATCAAAAATTTAAAATTTTTCAAAACATTCAAAAACAAATTTTTTCAAATCTTTGAAAATTTTTGTTCAAACACAAAAATGTCAAAGGTATATATATACTTTTGGATTGTAACCCGACTTGAAACAAAAATATCAATTTTCATCAAAAATTTAAAATTTTTCAAAACATTCAAAAACAAATTTTCTCAAAATTTTTGTTCAAACACAAAAATGTCAAAGGTATATACCTTTGGATTGTAACCCGACTTGAAACAAAAATATCAATTTTCATCAAAAATTTAAAATTTTTCAAAACATTCAAAAACAAATTTTCTCAAAATTTTTGTTCAAACACAAAAATGTCAAAGGTATATACCTTTGGATTGTAACCCGACTTGAAACAAAAATATCAATTTTCATCAAAAATTTAAAATTTTTCAAAACATTCAAAAACAAATTTTTTCAAATCTTTGAAAATTTTTGTTCAAACACAAAAATGTAAAAAGTTATATACCTTTGGATTGTAACCCGACTTGAAACAAAAATATCAATTTTCATCAAAAATTTAAAATTTTTCAAAACATTCAAAAACAAATTTTCTCAAAATTTTTGTTCAAACACAAAAATGTCAAAGGTATATATATACCTTTGGATTGTAACCCGACTTGAAACAAAAATATCAATTTTCATCAAAAATTTAAAATTTTTCAAAACATTCAAAAACAAATTTTTTCAAATCTTTGAAAATTTTTGTTCAAACACAAAAATGTCAAAGGTATATACCTTTGGATTGTAACCCGACTTGAATAAAAATATCAATTTTCATCAAAAATTTAAAATTTTTCAAAACATTCAAAAACAAATTTTTTCAAATCTTTGAAAATTTTTGTTCAAACACAAAAATGTCAAAGGTATATACCTTTGGATTGTAACCCGACTTGAAACAAAAATATCAATTTTCATCAAAAATTTAAAATTTTTCAAAACATTCAAAAACAAATTTTTTCAAATCTTTGAAAATTTTTGTTCAAACACAAAAATGTCAAAGGTATATACCTTTGGATTGTAACCCGACTTGAAACAAAAATATCAATTTTCATCAAAAATTTAAAATTTTTCAAAACATTCAAAAACAAATTTTTTCAAATCTTTGAAAATTTTTGTTCAAACACAAAAATGTCAAAGGTATATACCTTTGGATTGTAACCCGACTTGAAACAAAAATATCAATTTTCATCAAAAATTTAAAATTTTTCAAAACATTCAAAAACAAATTTTCTCAAAATTTTTGTTCAAACACAAAAATGTCAAAGGTATATACCTTTGGATTGTAACCCGACTTGAAACAAAAATATCAATTTTCATCAAAAATTTAAAATTTTTCAAAACATTCAAAAACAAATTTTCTCAAAATTTTTGTTCAAACACAAAAATGTCAAAGGTATATACCTTTGGATTGTAACCCGACTTGAAACAAAAATATCAATTTTCATCAAAAATTTAAAATTTTTCAAAACATTCAAAAACAAATTTTCTCAAAATTTTTGTTCAAACACAAAAATGTCAAAGGTATATACCTTTGGATTGTAACCCGACTTGAAACAAAAATATCAATTTTCATCAAAAATTTAAAATTTTTCAAAACATTCAAAAACAAATTTTTTCAAATCTTTGAAAATTTTTGTTCAAACACAAAAATGTCAAAGGTATATACCTTTGGATTGTAACCCGACATGAAACAAAAATATCAATTTTCATCAAAAATTTAAAATTTTTCAAAACATTCAAAAACAAATTTTTTCAAATCTTTGAAAATTTTTGTTCAAACACAAAAATGTCAAAGGTATATACCTTTGGATTGTAACCCGACTTGAAACAAAAATATCAATTTTCATCAAAAATTTAAAATTTTTCAAAACATTCAAAAACAAATTTTTTCAAATCTTTGAAAATTTTTGTTCAAACACAAAAATGTCAAAGGTATATACCTTTGGATTGTAACCCGACTTGAAACAAAAATATCAATTTTCATCAAAAATTTAAAATTTTTCAAAACATTCAAAAACAAATTTTTTCAAATCTTTGAAAATTTTTGTTCAAACACAAAAATGTCAAAGGTCAAAAATTTAAAATTTTTCAAAACATTCAAAAACAAATTTTTTCAAATCTTTGAAAATTTTTGTTCAAACACAAAAATGTAAAAAGTTATATACCTTTGGATTGTAACCCGACTTGAAACAAAAATATCAATTTTCATCAAAAATTTAAAATTTTTCAAAACATTCAAAAACAAATTTTTTCAAATCTTTGAAAATTTTTGTTCAAACACAAAAATGTCAAAGGTATATACCTTTGGATTGTAACCCGACTTGAAACAAAAATATCAATTTTCATCAAAAATTTAAAATTTTTCAAAACATTCAAAAACAAATTTTTTCAAATCTTTGAAAATTTTTGTTCAAACACAAAAATGTCAAAGGTCAAAAATTTAAAATTTTTCAAAACATTCAAAAACAAATTTTTTCAAATCTTTGAAAATTTTTGTTCAAACACAAAAATGTCAAAGGTATATACCTTTGGATTGTAACCCGACTTGAAACAAAAATATCAATTTTCATCAAAAATTTAAAATTTTTCAAAACATTCAAAAACAAATTTTTTCAAATCTTTGAAAATTTTTGTTCAAACACAAAAATGTCAAAGGTATATACCTTTGGATTGTAACCCGACTTGAAACAAAAATATCAATTTTCATCAAAAATTTAAAATTTTTCAAAACATTCAAAAACAAATTTTTTCAAATCTTTGAAAATTTTTGTTCAAACACAAAAATGTCAAAGGTATATACCTTTGGATTGTAACCCGACTTGAAACAAAAATATCAATTTTCATCAAAAATTTAAAATTTTTCAAAACATTCAAAAACAAATTTTTTCAAATCTTTGAAAATTTTTGTTCAAACACAAAAATGTCAAAGGTATATACCTTTGGATTGTAACCCGACTTGAAACAAAAATATCAATTTTCATCAAAAATTTAAAATTTTTCAAAACATTCAAAAACAAATTTTCTCAAAATTTTTGTTCAAACACAAAAATGTCAAAGGTATATACCTTTGGATTGTAACCCGACTTGAAACAAAAATATCAATTTTCATCAAAAATTTAAAATTTTTCAAAACATTCAAAAACAAATTTTCTCAAAATTTTTGTTCAAACACAAAAATGTCAAAGGTATATATACCTTTAGATTGTAACCCGACTTGAAACAAAAATATCAATTTTCATCAAAAATTTAAAATTTTTCAAAACATTCAAAAACAAATTTTCTCAAAATTTTTGTTCAAACACAAAAATGTCAAAGGTATATACCTTTGGATTGTAACCCGACTTGAAACAAAAATATCAATTTTCATCAAAAATTTAAAATTTTTCAAAACATTCAAAAACAAATTTTCTCAAAATTTTTGTTCAAACACAAAAATGTCAAAGGTATATACCTTTGGATTGTAACCCGACTTGAAACAAAAATATCAATTTTCATCAAAAATTTAAAATTTTTCAAAACATTCAAAAACAAATTTTTTCAAATCTTTGAAAATTTTTGTTCAAACACAAAAATGTCAAAGGTATATACCTTTGGATTGTAACCCGACTTGAAACAAAAATATCAATTTTCATCAAAAATTTAAAATTTTTCAAAACATTCAAAAACAAATTTTTTCAAATCTTTGAAAATTTTTGTTCAAACACAAAAATGTCAAAGGTATATACCTTTGGATTGTAACCCGACTTGAAACAAAAATATCAATTTTCATCAAAAATTTAAAATTTTTCAAAACATTCAAAAACAAATTTTCTCAAAATTTTTGTTCAAACACAAAAATGTCAAAGGTATATACCTTTGGATTGTAACCCGACTTGAAACAAAAATATCAATTTTCATCAAAAATTTAAAATTTTTCAAAACATTCAAAAACAAATTTTTTCAAATCTTTGAAAATTTTTGTTCAAACACAAAAATGTCAAAGGTATATATATACCTTTGGATTGTAACCCGACTTGAAACAAAAATATCAATTTTCATCAAAAATTTAAAATTTTTCAAAACATTCAAAAACAAATTTTTTCAAATCTTTGAAAATTTTTGTTCAAACACAAAAATGTCAAAGGTATATACCTTTGGATTGTAACCCGACTTGAAACAAAAATATCAATTTTCATCAAAAATTTAAAATTTTTCAAAACATTCAAAAACAAATTTTTTCAAATCTTTGAAAATTTTTGTTCAAACACAAAAATGTCAAAGGTATATACCTTTGGATTGTAACCCGACTTGAAACAAAAATATCAATTTTTATCAAAAATTTAAAATTTTTCAAAACATTCAAAAACAAATTTTTTCAAATCTTTGAAAATTTTTGTTCAAACACAAAAATGTCAAAGGTATATACCTTTGGATTGTAACCCGACTTGAAACAAAAATATCAATTTTCATCAAAAATTTAAAATTTTTCAAAACATTCAAAAACAAATTTTTTCAAATCTTTGAAAATTTTTGTTCAAACACAAAAATGTCAAAGGTATATACCTTTGGATTGTAACCCGACTTGAAACAAAAATATCAATTTTCATCAAAAATTTAAAATTTTTCAAAACATTCAAAAACAAATTTTTTCAAATCTTTGAAAATTTTTGTTCAAACACAAAAATGTCAAAGGTATATACCTTTGGATTGTAACCCGACTTGAAACAAAAATATCAATTTTCATCAAAATTTTAAAATTTTTCAAAACATTCAAAAACAAATTTTTTCAAATCTTTGAAAATTTTTGTTCAAACACAAAAATGTCAAAGGTATATACCTTTGGATTGTAACCCGACTTGAAACAAAAATATCAATTTTCATCAAAAATTTAAAATTTTTCAAAACATTCAAAAACAAATTTTTTCAAATCTTTGAAAATTTTTGTTCAAACACAAAAATGTCAAAGGTATATACCTTTGGATTGTAACCCGACTTGAAACAAAAATATCAATTTTCATCAAAAATTTAAAATTTTTCAAAACATTCAAAAACAAATTTTTTCAAATCTTTGAAAATTTTTGTTCAAACACAAAAATGTCAAAGGTATATACCTTTGGATTGTAACCCGACTTGAAACAAAAATATCAATTTTCATCAAAAATTTAAAATTTTTCAAAACATTCAAAAACAATTTTTTTCAAATCTTTGAAAATTTTTGTTCAAACACAAAAATGTCAAAACCTTTGGATTGTAACCCGACTTGAAACAAAAATATCAATTTTCATCAAAAATTTAAAATTTTTCAAAACATTCAAAAACAAATTTTCTCAAAATTTTTGTTCAAACACAAAAATGTCAAAGGTATATACCTTTGGATTGTAACCCGACTTGAAACAAAAATATCAATTTTCATCAAAAATTTAAAATTTTTCAAAACATTCAAAAACAAATTTTTTCAAATCTTTGAAAATTTTTGTTCAAACACAAAAATGTCAAAGGTATATATATACCTTTGGATTGTAACCCGACTTGAAACAAAAATATCAATTTTCATCAAAAATTTAAAATTTTTCAAAACATTCAAAAACAAATTTTTTCAAATCTTTGAAAATTTTTGTTCAAACACAAAAATGTCAAAGGTACCTTTGGATTGTAACCCGACTTGAAACAAAAATATCAATTTTCATCAAAAATTTTAAATTTTTCAAAACATTCAAAAACAAATTTTTTCAAATCTTTGAAAATTTTTGTTCAAACACAAAAATGTCAAAGGTATATATATACCTTTGGATTGTAACCCGACTTGAAACAAAAATATCAATTTTCATCAAAAATTTAAAATTTTTCAAAACATTCAAAAACAAATTTTTTCAAATCTTTGAAAATTTTTGTTCAAACACAAAAATGTCAAAGGTATAGACCTTTGGATTGTAACCCGACTTGAAACAAAAATATCAATTTTCATCAAAAATTTAAAATTTTTCAAAACATTCAAAAACAAATTTTTTCAAATCTTTGAAAATTTTTGTTCAAACACAAAAATGTCAAAGGTATAGACCTTTGGATTGTAACCCGACTTGAAACAAAAATATCAATTTTCATCAAAAATTTAAAATTTTTCAAAACATTCAAAAACAAATTTTTTCAAATCTTTGAAAATTTTTGTTCAAACACAAAAATGTCAAAGGTATATACCTTTGGATTGTAACCCGACTTGAAACAAAAATATCAATTTTCATCAAAAATTTAAAATTTTTCAAAACATTCAAAAACAAATTTTTTCAAATCTTTGAAAATTTTTGTTCAAACACAAAAATGTCAAAGGTATATATATACCTTTGGATTGTAACCCGACTTGAAACAAAAATATCAATTTTCATCAAAAATTTAAAATTTTTCAAAACATTCAAAAACAAATTTTTTCAAATCTTTGAAAATTTTTGTTCAAACACAAAAATGTCAAAGGTACCTTTGGATTGTAACCCGACTTGAAACAAAAATATCAATTTTCATCAAAAATTTTAAATTTTTCAAAACATTCAAAAACAAATTTTTTCAAATCTTTGAAAATTTTTGTTCAAACACAAAAATGTCAAAGGTATATACCTTTGGATTGTAACCCGACTTGAAACAAAAATATCAATTTTCATCAAAATTTTAAAATTTTTCAAAACATTCAAAAACAAATTTTTTCAAATCTTTGAAAATTTTTGTTCAAACACAAAAATGTCAAAGGTATATACCTTTGGATTGTAACCCGACTTGAAACAAAAATATCAATTTTCATCAAAAATTTAAAATTTTTCAAAACATTCAAAAACAAATTTTTTCAAATCTTTGAAAATTTTTGTTCAAACACAAAAATGTCAAAACCTTTGGATTGTAACCCGACTTGAAACAAAAATATCAATTTTCATCAAAAATTTAAAATTTTTCAAAACATTCAAAAACAAATTTTTTCAAATCTTTGAAAATTTTTGTTCAAACACAAAAATGTCAAAGGTATATACCTTTGGATTGTAACCCGACTTGAAACAAAAATATCAATTTTCATCAAAAATTTAAAATTTTTCAAAACATTCAAAAACAAATTTTTTCAAATCTTTGAAAATTTTTGTTCAAACACAAAAATGTCAAAGGTATATACCTTTGGATTGTAACCCGACTTGAAACAAAAATATCAATTTTCATCAAAAATTTAAAAATTTTCAAAACATTCAAAAACAAATTTTTTCAAATCTTTGAAAATTTTTGTTCAAACACAAAAATGTCAAAGGTATATATATACCTTTGGATTGTAACCCGACTTGAAACAAAAATATCAATTTTCATCAAAAATTTAAAAATTTTCAAAACATTCAAAAACAAATTTTCTCAAAATTTTTGTTCAAACACAAAAATGTCAAAGGTATATACCTTTGGATTGTAACCCAACTTGAAACAAAAATATCAATTTTCATCAAAAATTTAAAATTTTTCAAAACATTCAGAAACAAATTTTTTCAAATCTTTGAAAATTTTTGTTCAAACACAAAAATGTCAAAGGTATATACCTTTGGATTGTAACCCGACTTGAAACAAAAATATCAATTTTCATCAAAAATTTAAAATTTTTCAAAACATTCAAAAACAAATTTTCTCATAATTTTTGTTCAAACACAAAAATGTCAAAGGTATATACCTTTGGATTGTAACCCGACTTGAAACAAAAATATCAATTTTCATCAAAAATTTAAAATTTTTCAAAACATTCAAAAACAAATTTTCTCAAAATTTTTGTTCAAACACAAAAATGTCAAAGGTATATACCTTTGGATTGTAACCCGACTTGAAACAAAAATATCAATTTTCATCAAAAATTTAAAATTTTTCAAAACATTCAAAAACAAATTTTCTCAAAATTTTTGTTCAAACACAAAAATGTCAAAGGTATATACCTTTGGATTGTAACCCGACTTGAAACAAAAATATCAATTTTCATCAAAAATTTAAAATTTTTCAAAACATTCGAAAACAAATTTTTTCAAATCTTTGAAAATTTTTGTTCAAACACAAAAATGTCAAAGGTATATATATACCTTTGGATTGTAACCCGACTTGAAACAAAAATATCAATTTTCATCAAAAATTTAAAATTTTTCAAAACATTCAAAAACAAATTTTTTCAAATCTTTGAAAATTTTTGTTCAAACACAAAAATGTCAAAGGTATATACCTTTGGATTGTAACCCGACTTGAAACAAAAATATCAATTTTCATCAAAAATTTAAAATTTTTCAAAACATTCAAAAACAAATTTTTTCAAATCTTTGAAAATTTTTGTTCAAACACAAAAATGTCAAAGGTATATACCTTTGGATTGTAACCCGACTTGAAACAAAAATATCAATTTTCATCAAAATTTTAAAATTTTTCAAAACATTCAAAAACAAATTTTTTCAAATCTTTGAAAATTTTTGTTCAAACACAAAAATGTCAAAGGTATATACCTTTGGATTGTAACCCGACTTGAAACAAAAATATCAATTTTCATCAAAAATTTAAAATTTTTCAAAACATTCAAAAACAAATTTTTTCAAATCTTTGAAAATTTTTGTTCAAACACAAAAATGTCAAAGGTATATACCTTTGGATTGTAACCCGACTTGAAACAAAAATATCAATTTTCATCAAAAATTTAAAATTTTTCAAAACGTTCAAAAACAAATTTTTTCAAATCTTTGAAAATTTTTGTTCAAACACAAAAATGTCAAAGGTATATACCTTTGGATTGTAACCCGACTTGAAACAAAAATATCAATTTTCATCAAAAATTTAAAATTTTTCAAAACATTCAAAAACAAATTTTTTCAAATCTTTGAAAATTTTTGTTCAAACACAAAAATGTCAAAACCTTTGGATTGTAACCCGACTTGAAACAAAAATATCAATTTTCATCAAAAATTTAAAATTTTTCAAAACATTCAAAAACAAATTTTCTCAAAATTTTTGTTCAAACACAAAAATGTCAAAGGTATATACCTTTGGATTGTAACCCGACTTGAAACAAAAATATCAATTTTCATCAAAAATTTAAAATTTTTCAAAACATTCAAAATCAAATTTTTTCAAATCTTTGAAAATTTTTGTTCAAACACAAAAATGTCAAAGGTATATACCTTTGGATTGTAACCCGACTTGAAACAAAAATATCAATTTTCATCAAAAATTTAAAATTTTTCAAAACATTCAAAAACAAATTTTTTCAAATCTTTGAAAATTTTTGTTCAAACACAAAAATGTCAAAGGTATATACCTTTGGATTGTAACCCGACTTGAAACAAAAATATCAATTTTCATCAAAAATTTAAAATTTTTCAAAACATTCAAAAACAAATTTTTTCAAATCTTTGAAAATTTTTGTTCAAACACAAAAATGTCAAAGGTATATACCTTTGGATTGTAACCCGACTTGAAACAAAAATATCAATTTTCATCAAAAATTTAAAATTTTTCAAAACATTCAAAAACAAATTTTTTCAAATCTTTGAAAATTTTTGTTCAAACACAAAAATGTCAAAGGTATATATATACCTTTGGATTGTAACCCGACTTGAAACAAAAATATCAATTTTCATCAAAAATTTAAAATTTTTCAAAACATTCAAAAACAAATTTTCTCAAAATTTTTGTTCAAACACAAAAATGTCAAAGGTATATACCTTTGGATTGTAACCCGACTTGAAACAAAAATATCAATTTTCATCAAAAATTTAAAATTTTTCAAAACATTCAAAAACAAATTTTCTCAAAATTTTTGTTCAAACACAAAAATGTCAAAGGTATATACCTTTGGATTGTAACCCGACTTGAAACAAAAATATCAATTTTCATCAAAAATTTAAAAATTTTCAAAACATTCAAAAACAAATTTTTTCAAATCTTTGAAAATTTTTGTTCAAACACAAAAATGTCAAAGGTATATACCTTTGGATTGTAACCCGACTTGAAACAAAAATATCAATTTTCATCAAAAATTTAAAAATTTTCAAAACATTCAAAAACAAATTTTTTCAAATCTTTGAAAATTTTTGTTCAAACACAAAAATGTCAAAGGTATATACCTTTGGATTGTAACCCGACTTGAAACAAAAATATCAATTTTCATCAAAAATTTAAAATTTTTCAAAACATTCAAAAACAAATTTTTTCAAATCTTTGAAAATTTTTGTTCAAACACAAAAATGTCAAAGGTATATACCTTTGGATTGTAACCCGACTTGAAACAAAAATATCAATTTTCATCAAAAATTTAAAATTTTTCAAAACATTCAAAAACAAATTTTTTCAAATCTTTGAAAATTTTTGTTCAAACACAAAAATGTCAAAGGTATATATATACCTTTGGATTGTAACCCGACTTGAAACAAAAATATCAATTTTCATCAAAAATTTAAAATTTTTCAAAACATTCAAAAACAAATTTTTTCAAATCTTTGAAAATTTTTGTTCAAACACAAAAATGTCAAAGGTATATACCTTTGGATTGTAACCCGACTTGAAACAAAAATATCAATTTTCATCAAAAATTTAAAATTTTTCAAAACATTCAAAAACAAATTTTTTCAAATCTTTGAAAATTTTTGTTCAAACACAAAAATGTCAAAGGTATATATATACCTTTGGATTGTAACCCGACTTGAAACAAAAATATCAATTTTCATCAAAAATTTAAAATTTTTCAAAACATTCAAAAACAAATTTTTTCAAATCTTTGAAAATTTTTGTTCAAACGCAAAAATGTCAAAGGTATATATATACCTTTGGATTGTAACCCGACTTGAAACAAAAATATCAATTTTCATCAAAAATTTAAAATTTTTCAAAACATTCAAAAACAAATTTTTTCAAATCTTTGAAAATTTTTGTTCAAACACAAAAATGTCAAAGGTATATACCTTTGGATTGTAACCCGACTTGAAACAAAAATATCAATTTTCATCAAAAATTTAAAATTTTTCAAAACATTCAAAAACAAATTTATTCAAATCTTTGAAAATTTTTGTTCAAACACAAAAATGTCAAAGGTATATATATATCTTTGAATTGTAACCCGACTTGAAACAAAAATATCAATTTTCATCAAAAATTTAAAATTTTTCAAAACATTCAAAAACAAATTTTTTCAAAATTTTTGTTCAAACACAAAAATGTCAAAGGTATATACCTTTGGATTGTAACCCGACTTGAAACAAAAATATCAATTTTCATCAAAAATTTAAAATTTTTCAAAACATTCAAAAACAAATTTTTTCAAATCTTTGAAAATTTTTGTTCAAACACAAAAATGTCAAAGGTATATACCTTTGGATTGTAACCCGACTTGAAACAAAAATATCAATTTTCATCAAAAATTTAAAATTTTTCAAAACATTCAAAAACAAATTTTTTCAAATCTTTGAAAATTTTTGTTCAAACACAAAAATGTCAAAGGTATATATATATATATGTACCTTTGGATTGTAACCCGACTTGAAACAAAAATATCAATTTTCATCAAATATTTAAAATTTTTCAAAACATTCAAAAACAAATTTTTTCAAATCTTGGAAAATTTTTGTTCAAACACAAAAATGTCAAAGGTATAGACCTTTGGATTGTAACCCGACTTGAAACAAAAATATCAATTTTCATCAAAAATTTAAAATTTTTCAAAACATTCAAAAACAAATTTTTTCAAATCTTTGAAAATTTTTGTTCAAACACAAAAATGTCAAAGGTATATACCTTTGGATTGTAACCCGACTTGAAACAAAAATATCAATTTTCATCAAAAATTTAAAATTTTTCAAAACATTCAAAAACAAATTTTCTCAAAATTTTTGTTCAAACACAAAAATGTCAAAGGTATATACCTTTGGATTGTAACCCGACTTGAAACAAAAATATCAATTTTCATCAAAAATTTAAAATTTTTCAAAACATTCAAAAACAAATTTTTTCAAATCTTTGAAAATTTTTGTTCAAACACAAAAATGTCAAAGGTATATACCTTTGGATTGTAACCCGACTTGAAACAAAAATATCAATTTTCATCAAAAATTTAAAATTTTTCAAAACATTCAAAAACAAATTTTCTTAAAATTTTTGTTCAAACACAAAAATGTCAAAGGTATATACCTTTGGATTGTAACCCGACTTGAAACAAAAATATCAATTTTCATCAAAAATTTAAAATTTTTCAAAACATTCAAAAACAAATTTTTTCAAATCTTTGAAAATTTTTGTTCAAACACAAAAATGTCAAAGGTATATACCTTTGGATTGTAACCCGACTTGAAACAAAAATATCAATTTTCATCAAAAATTTAAAATTTTTCAAAACATTCAAAAACAAATTTTCTCAAAATTTTTGTTCAAACACAAAAATGTCAAAGGTATATATATACCTTTGGATTGTAACCCGACTTGAAACAAAAATATCAATTTTCATCAAAAATTTAAAATTTTTCAAAACATTCAAAAACAAATTTTCTCAAAATTTTTGTTCAAATATACCTTTGGATTGTAACCCGACTTGAAACAAAAATATCAATTTTTATCAAAAATTTAAAATTTTTCAAAACATTCAAAAACAAATTTTCTCAAAATTTTTGTTCAAACACAAAAATGTCAAAGGTATATACCTTTGGATTGTAACCCGACTTGAAACAAAAATATCAATTTTCATCAAAAATTTAAAATTTTTCAAAACATTCAAAAACAAATTTTCTCAAAATTTTTGTTCAAACACAAAAATGTCAAAGGTATATACCTTTGGATTGTAACCCGACTTGAAACAAAAATATCAATTTTCATCAAAAATTTAAAATTTTTCAAAACATTCAAAAACAAATTTTTTCAAATCTTTGAAAATTTTTGTTCAAACACAAAAATGTCAAAGGTATATACCTTTGGATTGTAACCCGACTTGAAACAAAAATATCAATTTTCATCAAAAATTTAAAATTTTTCAAAACATTCAAAAACAAATTTTCAAAATTTTTGTTCAAACACAAAAATGTCAAAAGTATATACCTTTGGATTGTAACCCGACTTGAAACAAAAATATCAATTTTCATCAAAAATTTAAAATTTTTCAAAACATTCAAAAACAAATTTTTTCAAATCTTTGAAAATTTTTGTTCAAACACAAAAATGTCAAAGGTATATACCTTTGGATTGTAACCCGACTTGAAACAAAAATATCAATTTTCATCAAAAATTTAAAATTTTTCAAAACATTCAAAAACAAATTTTTTCAAATCTTTGAAAATTTTTGTTCAAACACAAAAATGTCAAAGGTATATACCTTTGGATTGTAACCCGACTTGAAACAAAAATATCAATTTTCATCAAAAATTTAAAATTTTTCAAAACATTCAAAAACAAATTTTTTCAAATCTTTGAAAATTTTTGTTCAAACACAAAAATGTCAAAGGTATATACCTTTGGATTGTAACCCGACTTGAAACAAAAATATCAATTTTCATCAAAAATTTAAAATTTTTCAAAACATTCAAAAACAAATTTTCTCAAAATTTTTGTTCAAACACAAAAATGTCAAAAGTATATACCTTTGGATTGTAACCCGACTAGAAACAAAAATATCAATTTTCATCAAAAATTTTAAATTTTTCAAAACATTCAAAAACAAATTTTCTCAAAATTTTTGTTCAAACACAAAAATGTCAAAGGTATATACCTTTGGATTGTAACCCGACTTGAAACAAAAATATCAATTTTCATCAAAAATTTAAAATTTTTCAAAACATTCAAAAACAAATTTTTTCAAATCTTTGAAAATTTTTGTTCAAACACAAAAATGTCAAAGGTATATATATACCTTTGGATTGTAACCCGACTTGAAACAAAAATATCAATTTTCATCAAAAATTTAAAATTTTTCAAAACATTCAAAAACAAATTTTTTCAAATCTTTGAAAATTTTTGTTCAAACACAAAAATATACCTTTGGATTGTAACCCGACTTGAAACAAAAATATCAATTTTCATCAAAAATTTAAAATTTTTCAAAACATTCAAAAACAAATTTTTTCAAATCTTTGAAAATTTTTGTTCAAACACAAAAATGTCAAAGGTATATACCTTTGGATTGTAACCCGACTTGAAACAAAAATATCAATTTTCATCAAAAATTTAAAATTTTTCAAAACATTCAAAAACAAATTTTTTCAAATCTTTGAAAATTTTTGTTCAAACACAAAAATGTCAAAGGTATATATATACCTTTGGATTGTAACCCGACTTGAAACAAAAATATCAATTTTCATCAAAAATTTAAAATTTTTCAAAATATTCAAAAACAAATTTTTTCAAATCTTTGAAAATTTTTGTTCAAACACAAAAATGTCAAAGGTATATACCTTTGGATTGTAACCCGACTTGAAACAAAAATATCAATTTTCATCAAAAATTTAAAATTTTTCAAAACATTCAAAAACAAATTTTCTCAAAATTTTTGTTCAACCACAAAAATGTCAAAGGTATATACCTTTGGATTGTAACCCGACTTGAAACAAAAATATCAATTTTCATCAAAAATTTAAAATTTTTCAAAACATTCAAAAACAAATTTTTTCAAATCTTTGAAAATTTTTGTTCAAACACAAAAATGTCAAAGGTATATATATATATATGTACCTTTGGATTGTAACCCGACTTGAAACAAAAATATCAATTTTCATCAAATATTTAAAATTTTTCAAAACATTCAAAAACAAATTTTTTCAAATCTTGGAAAATTTTTGTTCAAACACAAAAATGTCAAAGGTATAGACCTTTGGATTGTAACCCGACTTGAAACAAAAATATCAATTTTCATCAAAAATTTAAAATTTTTCAAAACATTCAAAAACAAATTTTTTCAAATCTTTGAAAATTTTTGTTCAAACACAAAAATGTCAAAGGTATATACCTTTGGATTGTAACCCGACTTGAAACAAAAATATCAATTTTTATCAAAAATTTAAAATTTTTCAAAACATTCAAAAACAAATTTTTTCAAATCTTTGAAAATTTTTGTTCAAACACAAAAATGTCAAAGGTATATACCTTTGGATTGTAACCCGACTTGAAACAAAAATATCAATTTTCATCAAAAATTTAAAATTTTTCAAAACATTCAAAAACAAATTTTTTCAAATCTTTGAAAATTTTTGTTCAAACACAAAAATGTCAAAGGTATATACCTTTGGATTGTAACCCGACTTGAAACAAAAATATCAATTTTCATCAAAAATTTAAAATTTTTCAAAACATTCAAAAACAAATTTTCTCAAAATTTTTGTTCAAACACAAAAATGTCAAAGGTATATACCTTTGGATTGTAACCCGACTTGAAACAAAAATATCAATTTTCATCAAAAATTTAAAATTTTTCAAAACATTCAAAAACAAATTTTTTCAAATCTTTGAAAATTTTTGTTCAAACACAAAAATGTCAAAGGTATATACCTTTGGATTGTAACCCGACTTGAAACAAAAATATCAATTTTCATCAAAAATTTAAAATTTTTCAAAACATTCAAAAACAAATTTTCTTAAAATTTTTGTTCAAACACAAAAATGTCAAAGGTATATACCTTTGGATTGTAACCCGACTTGAAACAAAAATATCAATTTTCATCAAAAATTTAAAATTTTTCAAAACATTCAAAAACAAATTTTTTCAAATCTTTGAAAATTTTTGTTCAAACACAAAAATGTCAAAGGTATATACCTTTGGATTGTAACCCGACTTGAAACAAAAATATCAATTTTCATCAAAAATTTAAAATTTTTCAAAACATTCAAAAACAAATTTTCTCAAAATTTTTGTTCAAACACAAAAATGTCAAAGGTATATATATACCTTTGGATTGTAACCCGACTTGAAACAAAAATATCAATTTTCATCAAAAATTTAAAATTTTTCAAAACATTCAAAAACAAATTTTCTCAAAATTTTTGTTCAAATATACCTTTGGATTGTAACCCGACTTGAAACAAAAATATCAATTTTTATCAAAAATTTAAAATTTTTCAAAACATTCAAAAACAAATTTTCTCAAAATTTTTGTTCAAACACAAAAATGTCAAAGGTATATACCTTTGGATTGTAACCCGACTTGAAACAAAAATATCAATTTTCATCAAAAATTTAAAATTTTTCAAAACATTCAAAAACAAATTTTTTCAAATCTTTGAAAATTTTTGTTCAAACACAAAAATGTCAAAGGTATATACCTTTGGATTGTAACCCGACTTGAAACAAAAATATCAATTTTCATCAAAAATTTAAAATTTTTCAAAACATTCAAAAACAAATTTTTTCAAATCTTTGAAAATTTTTGTTCAAACACAAAAATGTCAAAGGTATATACCTTTGGATTGTAACCCGACTTGAAACAAAAATATCAATTTTCATCAAAAATTTAAAATTTTTCAAAACATTCAAAAACAAATTTTTTCAAATCTTTGAAAATTTTTGTTCAAACACAAAAATGTCAAAGGTATATACCTTTGGATTGTAACCCGACTTGAAACAAAAATATCAATTTTCATCAAAAATTTAAAATTTTTCAAAACATTCAAAAACAAATTTTTTCAAATCTTTGAAAATTTTTGTTCAAACACAAAAATGTCAAAGGTATATACCTTTGGATTGTAACCCGACTTGAAACAAAAATATCAATTTTCATCAAAAATTTAAAATTTTTCAAAACATTCAAAAACAAATTTTCTCAAAATTTTTGTTCAAACACAAAAATGTCAAAAGTATATACCTTTGGATTGTAACCCGACTAGAAACAAAAATATCAATTTTCATCAAAAATTTTAAATTTTTCAAAACATTCAAAAACAAATTTTCTCAAAATTTTTGTTCAAACACAAAAATGTCAAAGGTATATACCTTTGGATTGTAACCCGACTTGAAACAAAAATATCAATTTTCATCAAAAATTTAAAATTTTTCAAAACATTCAAAAACAAATTTTTTCAAATCTTTGAAAATTTTTGTTCAAACACAAAAATGTCAAAGGTATATACCTTTGGATTGTAACCCGACTTGAAACAAAAATATCAATTTTCATCAAAAATTTAAAATTTTTCAAAACATTCAAAAACAAATTTTTTCAAATCTTTGATAATTTTTGTTCAAACACAAAAATTTCAAAGGTATATACCTTTGGATTGTAACCCGACTTGAAACAAAAATATCAATTTTCATCAAAAATTTAAAATTTTTCAAAACATTCAAAAACAAATTTTTTCAAATCTTTAAAAATTTTTGTTCAAACACAAAAATGTCAAAGGTATATACCTTTGGATTGTAACCCGACTTGAAACAAAAATATCAATTTTCATCAAAAATTTAAAATTTTTCAAAACATTCAAAAACAAATTTTTTCAAATCTTTGAAAATTTTTGTTCAAACACAAAAATGTCAAAGGTATATATATACCTTTGGATTGTAACCCGACTTGAAACAAAAATATCAATTTTCATCAAAAATTTAAAATTTTTCAAAACATTCAAAAACAAATTTTTTCAAATCTTTGAAAATTTTTGTTCAAACACAAAAATATACCTTTGGATTGTAACCCGACTTGAAACAAAAATATCAATTTTCATCAAAAATTTAAAATTTTTCAAAACATTCAAAAACAAATTTTTTCAAATCTTTGAAAATTTTTGTTCAAACACAAAAATGTCAAAGGTATATACCTTTGGATTGTAACCCGACTTGAAACAAAAATATCAATTTTCATCAAAAATTTAAAATTTTTCAAAACATTCAAAAACAAATTTTTTCAAATCTTTGAAAATTTTTGTTCAAACACAAAAATGTCAAAGGTATATATATACCTTTGGATTGTAACCCGACTTGAAACAAAAATATCAATTTTCATCAAAAATTTAAAATTTTTCAAAATATTCAAAAACAAATTTTTTCAAATCTTTGAAAATTTTTGTTCAAACACAAAAATGTCAAAGGTATATACCTTTGGATTGTAACCCGACTTGAAACAAAAATATCAATTTTCATCAAAAATTTAAAATTTTTCAAAACATTCAAAAACAAATTTTCTCAAAATTTTTGTTCAACCACAAAAATGTCAAAGGTATATACCTTTGGATTGTAACCCGACTTGAAACAAAAATATCAATTTTCATCAAAAATTTAAAATTTTTCAAAACATTCAAAAACAAATTTTTTCAAATCTTTGAAAATTTTTGTTCAAACACAAAAATGTCAAAGGTATATACCTTTGGATTGTAACCCGACTTGAAACAAAAATATCAATTTTCATCAAAAATTTAAAATTTTTCAAAACATTCAAAAACAAATTTTCTCAAAATTTTTGTTCAAACACAAAAATGTCAAAGGTATATATATACCTTTGGATTGTAACCCGACTTGAAACAAAAATATCAATTTTCATCAAAAATTTAAAATTTTTCAAAACATTCAAAAACAAATTTTCTCAAAATTTTTGTTCAAACACAAAAATGTCAAAGGTATATACCTTTGGATTGTAACCCGACTTGAAACAAAAATATCAATTTTCATCAAAAATTTAAAATTTTTCAAAACATTCAAAAACAAATTTTTTCAAATCTTTGAAAATTTTTGTTCAAACACAAAAATGTCAAAGGTATATACCTTTGGATTGTCAAAAATTTAAAATTTTTCAAAACATTCAAAAACAAATTTTCTCAAAATTTTTGTTCAAACACAAAAATGTCAAAGGTATACCTTTGGATTGTAACCCGACTTGAAACAAAAATATCAATTTTCATCAAAAATTTAAAATTTTTCAAAACATTCAAAAACAAATTTTTTCAAATCTTTGAAAATTTTTGTTCAAACACAAAAATGTCAAAGGTATATACCTTTGGATTGTAACCCGACTTGAAACAAAAATATCAATTTTCATCAAAAATTTAAAATTTTTCAAAACATTCAAAAACAAATTTTCTCAAAATTTTTGTTCAAACACAAAAATGTCAAAGGTATATACCTTTGGATTGTAACCCGACTTGAAACAAAAATATCAATTTTCATCAAAAATTTAAAATTTTTCAAAACATTCAAAAACAAATTTTTTCAAATCTTTGAAAATTTTTGTTCAAACACAAAAATGTCAAAGGTATATACCTTTGGATTGTAACCCGACTTGAATCAAAAATATCAATTTTCATCAAAAATTTAAAATTTTTCAAAACATTCAAAAACAAATTTTCTCAAAATTTTTGTTCAAACACAAAAATGTCAAAGGTATATACCTTTGGATTGTAACCCGACTTGAAACAAAAATATCAATTTTCATCAAAAATTTAAAATTTTTCAAAACATTCAAAAACAAATTTTCTCAAAATTTTTGTTCAAACACAAAAATGTCAAAAGTATATACCTTTGGATTGTAACCCGACTTGAAACAAAAATATCAATTTTCATCAAAAATTTAAAATTTTTCAAAACATTCAAAAACAAATTTTCTCAAAATTTTTGTTCAAACACAAAAATGTCAAAGGTATATACCTTTGGATTGTAACCCGACTTGAAACAAAAATATCAATTTTCATCAAAAATTTAAAATTTTTCAAAACATTCAAAAACAAATTTTTTCAAATCTTTGAAAATTTTTGTTCAAACACAAAAATGTCAAAGGTATAGACCTTTGGATTGTAACCCGACTTGAAACAAAAATATCAATTTTCATCAAAAATTTAAAATTTTTCAAAACATTCAAAAACAAATTTTTTCAAATCTTAGAAAATTTTTGTTCAAACACAAAAATGTCAAAGGTATATACCTTTGGATTGTAACCCGACTTGAAACAAAAATATCAATTTTCATCAAAAATTTAAAATTTTTCAAAACATTCAAAAACAAATTTTTTCAAATCTTTGAAAATTTTTGTTCAAACACAAAAATGTCAAAGGTATATACCTTTGGATTGTAACCCGACTTGAAACGAAAATATCAATTTTCATCAAAAATTTAAAATTTTTCAAAACATTCAAAAACAAATTTTTTCAAATCTTAGAAAATTTTTGTTCAAACACAAAAATGTCAAAGGTATATACCTTTGGATTGTAACCCGACTTGAAACAAAAATATCAATTTTCATCAAAAATTTAAAATTTTTCAAAACATTCAAAAACAAATTTTTTCAAATCTTTGAAAATTTTTGTTCAAACACAAAAATGTCAAAGGTATATATATACCTTTGGATTGTAACCCGACTTGAAACAAAAATATCAATTTTCATCAAAAATTTAAAATTTTTCAAAACATTCAAAAACAAATTTTTTCAAATCTTTGAAAATTTTTGTTCAAACACAAAAATGTCAAAGGTATATACCTTTGGATTGTAACCCGACTTGAAACAAAAATATCAATTTTCATCAAAAATTTAAAATTTTTCAAAACATTCAAAAACAATTTTTTTCAAATCTTTGAAAATTTTTGTTCAAACACAAAAATGTCAAAGGTATATGGATTGTAACCCGACTTGAAACAAAAATATCAATTTTCATCAAAAATTTAAAATTTTTCAAAACATTCAAAAACAAATTTTTTCAAAATTTTTGTTCAAACACAAAAATGTCAAAGGTATATACCTTTGGATTGTAACCCGACTTGAAACAAAAATATCAATTTTCATCAAAAATTTAAAATTTTTCAAAACATTCAAAAACAAATTTTTTCAAATCTTTGAAAATTTTTGTTCAAACACAAAAATGTCAAAGGTATATACCTTTGGATTGTAACCCGACTTGAAACAAAAATATCAATTTTTATCAAAAATTTAAAATTTTTCAAAACATTCAAAAACAAATTTTCTCAAAATTTTTGTTCAAACACAAAAATGTCAAAGGTATATACCTTTGGATTGTAACCCGACTTGAAACAAAAATATCAATTTTCATCAAAAATTTAAAATTTTTCAAAACATTCAAAAACAAATTTTCTCAAAATTTTTGTTCAAACACAAAAATGTCAAAGGTATATACCTTTGGATTGTAACCCGACTTGAAACAAAAATATCAATTTTCATCAAAAATTTAAAATTTTTCAAAACATTCAAAAACAAATTTTTTCAAATCTTTGAAAATTTTTGTTCAAACACAAAAATGTCAAAGGTATATACCTTTGGATTGTAACCCGACTTGAAACAAAAATATCAATTTTCATCAAAAATTTAAAATTTTTCAAAACATTCAAAAACAAATTTTTTCAAATCTTTGAAAATTTTTGTTTAAACACAAAAATGTCAAAGGTATATACCTTTGGATTGTAACCCGACTTGAAACAAAAATATCAATTTTCATCAAAAATTTAAAATTTTTCAAAACATTCAAAAACAAATTTTTTCAAATCTTTGAAAATTTTTGTTCAAACACAAAAATGTCAAAGGTATATACCTTTGGATTGTAACCCGACTTGAAACAAAAATATCAATTTTCATCAAAAATTTAAAATTTTTCAAAACATTCAAAAACAAATTTTTTCAAATCTTTGAAAATTTTTGTTCAAACACAAAAATGTCAAAGGTATATACCTTTGGATTGTAACCCGACTTGAAACAAAAATATCAATTTTCATCAAAAATTTAAAATTTTTCAAAACATTCAAAAACAAATTTTTTCAAATCTTTGAAAATTTTTGTTCAAACACAAAAATGTCAAAGGTATATTGTAACCCGACTTGAAACAAAAATATCAATTTTCATCAAAAATTTAAAATTTTTCAAAACATTCAAAACCAAATTTTCTCAAAATTTTTGTTCAAACACAAAAATGTCAAAGGTATATACCTTTGGATTGTAACCCGACTTGAAACAAAAATATCAATTTTCATCAAAAATTTAAAATTTTTCAAAACATTCAAAAACAAATTTTTTCAAAATTTTTGTTCAAACACAAAAATGTCAAAGGTATATACCTTTGGATTGTAACCCGACTTGAAACAAAAATATCAATTTTCATCAAAAATTTAAAATTTTTCAAAACATTCAAAAACAAATTTTTTCAAATCTTTGAAAATTTTTGTTCAAACACAAAAATGTCAAAGGTATATACCTTTGGATTGTAACCCGACTTGAAACAAAAATATCAATTTTCATCAAAAATTTAAAATTTTTCAAAACATTCAAAAACAAATTTTCTCAAAATTTTTGTTCAAACACAAAAATGTCAAAGGTATATATACCTTTGGATTGTAACCCGACTTGAAACAAAAATATCAATTTTCATCAAAAATTTAAAATTTTTCAAAACATTCAAAAACAAATTTTCTCAAAATTTTTGTTCAAACACAAAAATGTCAAAGGTATATACCTTTGGATTGTAACCCGACTTGAAACAAAAATATCAATTTTCATCAAAAATTTAAAAATTTTCAAAAATTTAAAAATTTTCAAAACATTCAAAAACAAATTTTTTCAAATCTTGAAAATTTTTGTTCAAACACAAAAATGTCAAAGGTATATACCTTTGGATTGTAACCCGACTTGAAACAAAAATATCAATTTTCATCAAAAATTTAAAATTTTTCAAAACATTCAAAAACAAATTTTTTGAAATCTTTGAAAATTTTTGTTTAAACACAAAAATGTCAAAGGTATATACCTTTGGATTGTAACCCGACTTGAAACAAAAATATCAATTTTCATCAAAAATTTAAAATTTTTCAAAACATTCAAAAACAAATTTTTTCAAATCTTTGAAAATTTTTGTTCAAACACAAAAATGTCAAAGGTATATACCTTTGGATTGTAACCCGACTTGAAACAAAAATATCAATTTTCATCAAAAATTTAAAATTTTTCAAAACATTCAAAAACAAATTTTTTGAAATCTTTGAAAATTTTTGTTTAAACACAAAAATGTCAAAGGTATATACCTTTGGATTGTAACCCGACTTGAAACAAAAATATCAATTTTCATCAAAAATTTAAAATTTTTCAAAACATTCAAAAACAAATTTTTTCAAATCTTTGAAAATTTTTGTTCAAACACAAAAATGTCAAAGGTATATACCTTTGGATTGTAACCCGACTTGAAACAAAAATATCAATTTTCATCAAAATTTAAAATTTTTCAAAACATTCAAAAACAAATGTTTTCAAATCTTTGAAAATTTTTGTTCAAACACAAAAATGTCAAAGGTATATACCTTTGGATTGTAACCCGACTTGAAACAAAAATATCAATTTTCATCAAAAATTTAAAATTTTTCAAAACATTCAAAAACAATTTTTTTCAAATCTTTGAAAATTTTTGTTCAAACACAAAAATGTCAAAGGTATATACCTTTGGATTGTAACCCGACTTGAAACAAAAATATCAATTTTCATCAAAAATTTAAAATTTTTCAAAACATTCAAAAACAAATTTTTTCAAATCTTTGAAAATTTTTGTTCAAACACAAAAATGTCAAAGGTATATACCTTTGGATTGTAACCCGACTTGAAACAAAAATATCAATTTTCATCAAAAATTTAAAATTTTTCAAAACATTCAAAAACAAATTTTTTCAAATCTTTGAAAATTTTTGTTCAAACACAAAAATGTCAAAGGTATATATATACCTTTGGATTGTAACCCGACTTGAAACAAAAATATCAATATTCATCAAAAATTTAAAATTTTTCAAAACATTCAAAAACAAAATTTCTCAAAATTTTTGTTCAAACACAAAAATGTCAAAGGTATATACCTTTGGATTGTAACCCGACTTGAAACAAAAATATCAATTTTCATCAAAAATTTAAAATTTTTCAAAACATTCAAAAACAAATTTTTTCAAATCTTTGAAAATTTTTGTTCAAACACAAAAATGTCAAAGGTATATACCTTTGGATTGTAACCCGACTTGAAACAAAAATATCAATTTTCATCAAAAATTTAAAATTTTTCAAAACATTCAAAAACAAATTTTCTCAAAATTTTTGTTCAAACACAAAAATATACCTTTGGATTGTAACCCGACTTGAAACAAAAATATCAATTTTCATCAAAAATTTAAAATTTTTCAAGACATTCAAAAACAAATTTTTTCAAATCTTTGAAAATTTTTGTTCAAACACAAAAATGTCAAAGGTATATACCTTTGGATTGTAACCCGACTTGTAACAAAAATATCAATTTTCATCAAAATCTTAAAATTTTTCAAAACATTCAAAAACAAATTTTCTCAAAATTTTTGTTCAAACACAAAAATGTCAAAGGTATATACCTTTGGATTGTAACCCGACTTGAAACAAAAATATCAATTTTCATCAAAAATTTAAAATTTTTCAAAACATTCAAAAACAAATTTTCTCAAAATTTTTGGTCAAACACAAAAATGTCAAAGGTATATACCTTTGGATTGTAACCCGACTTGTAACAAAAATATCAATTTTCATCAAAAATTTAAAATTTTTCAAAACATTCAAAAACAAATTTTCTCAAAATTTTTGTTCAAACACAAAAATGTCAAAGGTATATACCTTTGGATTGTAACCCGACTTGAAACAAAAATATCAATTTTCATCAAAAATTTAAAATTTTTTAAAACATTCAAAAACAAATTTTTTCAAATCTTTGAAAATTTTTGTTCAAACACAAAAATGTCAAAGGTATATTGTAACCCGACTTGAAACAAAAATATCAATTTTCATCAAAAATTTAAAATTTTTCAAAACATTCAAAAACAAATTTTTTCAAATCTTTGAAAATTTTTGTTCAAACACAAAAATGTCAAAGGTATATACCTTTGGATTGTAACCCGACTTGAAACAAAAATATCAATATTCATCAAAAATTTAAAATTTTTCAAAACATTCAAAAACAAATTTTCTCAAAATTTTTGTTCAAACACAAAAATGTCAAAGGTATATACCTTTGGATTGTAACCCGACTTGAAACAAAAATATCAATTTTCATCAAAAATTTAAAATTTTTTAAAACATTCAAAAACAAATTTTTTCAAATCTTTGAAAATTTTTGTTCAAACACAAAAATGTCAAAGGTATATTGTAACCCGACTTGAAACAAAAATATCAATTTTCATCAAAAATTTAAAATTTTTCAAAACATTCAAAAACAAATTTTTTCAAATCTTTGAAAATTTTTGTTCAAACACAAAAATGTCAAAGGTATATATATACCTTTGGATTGTAACCCGACTTGAAACAAAAATATCAATTTTTATCAAAAATTTAAAATTTTTCAAAACATTCAAAAACAAATGTTTTCAAATCTTTGAAAATTTTTGTTCAAACACAAAAATGTCAAAGGTATATACCTTTGGATTGTAACCCGACTTGAAACAAAAATATCAATTTTCATCAAAAATTTAAAATTTTTCAAAACATTCAAAAACAATTTTTTTCAAATCTTTGAAAATTTTTGTTCAAACACAAAAATGTCAAAGGTATATACCTTTGGATTGTAACCCGACTTGAAACAAAAATATCAATTTTCATCAAAAATTTAAAATTTTTCAAAACATTCAAAAACAAATTTTTTCAAATCTTTGAAAATTTTTGTTCAAACACAAAAATGTCAAAGGTATATACCTTTGGATTGTAACCCGACTTGAAACAAAAATATCAATATTCATCAAAAATTTAAAATTTTTCAAAACATTCAAAAACAAAATTTCTCAAAATTTTTGTTCAAACACAAAAATGTCAAAGGTATATACCTTTGGATTGTAACCCGACTTGAAACAAAAATATCAATTTTCATCAAAAATTTAAAATTTTTCAAAACATTCAAAAACAAATTTTTTCAAATCTTTGAAAATTTTTGTTCAAACACAAAAATGTCAAAGGTATATACCTTTGGATTGTAACCCGACTTGAAACAAAAATATCAATTTTCATCAAAAATTTAAAATTTTTCAAAACATTCAAAAACAAATTTTTTGAAATCTTTGAAAATTTTTGTTTAAACACAAAAATGTCAAAGGTATATACCTTTGGATTGTAACCCGACTTGAAACAAAAATATCAATTTTCATCAAAAATTTAAAATTTTTCAAAACATTTAAAAACAAATTTTTTCAAATCTTTGAAAATTTTTGTTCAAACACAAAAATGTCAAAGGTATATACCTTTGGATTGTAACCCGACTTGAAACAAAAATATCAATTTTCATCAAAAATTTAAAATTTTTCAAAACATTCAAAAACAAATTTTTTGAAATCTTTGAAAATTTTTGTTTAAACACAAAAATGTCAAAGGTATATACCTTTGGATTGTAACCCGACTTGAAACAAAAATATCAATTTTCATCAAAAATTTAAAATTTTTCAAAACATTCAAAAACAAATTTTTTCAAATCTTTGAAAATTTTTGTTCAAACACAAAAATGTCAAAGGTATATACCTTTGGATTGTAACCCGACTTGAAACAAAAATATCAATTTTCATCAAAAATTTAAAATTTTTCAAAACATTCAAAAACAAATGTTTTCAAATCTTTGAAAATTTTTGTTCAAACACAAAAATGTCAAAGGTATATACCTTTGGATTGTAACCCGACTTGAAACAAAAATATCAATTTTCATCAAAAATTTAAAATTTTTCAAAACATTCAAAAACAATTTTTTTCAAATCTTTGAAAATTTTTGTTCAAACACAAAAATGTCAAAGGTATATACCTTTGGATTGTAACCCGACTTGAAACAAAAATATCAATTTTCATCAAAAATTTAAAATTTTTCAAAACATTCAAAAACAAATTTTTTCAAATCTTTGAAAATTTTTGTTCAAACACAAAAATGTCAAAGGTATATACCTTTGGATTGTAACCCGACTTGAAACAAAAATATCAATTTTCATCAAAAATTTAAAATTTTTCAAAACATTCAAAAACAAATTTTTTCAAATCTTTGAAAATTTTTGTTCAAACACAAAAATGTCAAAGGTATATACCTTTGGATTGTAACCCGACTTGAAACAAAAATATCAATATTCATCAAAAATTTAAAATTTTTCAAAACATTCAAAAACAAAATTTCTCAAAATTTTTGTTCAAACACAAAAATGTCAAAGGTATATACCTTTGGATTGTAACCCGACTTGAAACAAAAATATCAATTTTCATCAAAAATTTAAAATTTTTCAAAACATTCAAAAACAAATTTTTTCAAATCTTTGAAAATTTTTGTTCAAACACAAAAATGTCAAAGGTATATACCTTTGGATTGTAACCCGACTTGAAACAAAAATATCAATTTTCATCAAAAATTTAAAATTTTTCAAAACATTCAAAAACAAATTTTCTCAAAATTTTTGTTCAAACACAAAAATATACCTTTGGATTGTAACCCGACTTGAAACAAAAATATCAATTTTCATCAAAAATTTAAAATTTTTCAAAACATTCAAAAACAAATTTTTTCAAATCTTTGAAAATTTTTGTTCAAACACAAAAATGTCAAAGGTATATACCTTTGGATTGTAACCCGACTTGTAACAAAAATATCAAATTTCATCAAAAATTTAAAATTTTTCAAAACATTCAAAAACAAATTTTCTCAAAATTTTTGTTCAAACACAAAAATGTCAAAGGTATATATATACCTTTGGATTGTAACCCGACTTGAAACAAAAATATCAATTTTCATCAAAAATTTAAAATTTTTCAAAACATTCAAAAACAAATTTTCTCAAAATTTTTGGTCAAACACAAAAATGTCAAAGGTATATACCTTTGGATTGTAACCCGACTTGAAACAAAAATATCAATTTTCATCAAAAATTTAAAATTTTTCAAAACATTCAAAAACAAATTTTTTCAAATCTTTGAAAATTTTTGTTCAAACACAAAAATGTCAAAGGTATATACCTTTGGATTGTAACCCGACTTGAAACAAAAATATCAATTTTCATCAAAAATTTAAAATTTTTCAAAACATTCAAAAACAAATTTTTTCAAATCTTTGAAAATTTTTGTTCAAACACAAAAATGTCAAAGGTATATACCTTTGGATTGTAACCCGACTTGAAACAAAAATATCAATATTCATCAAAAATTTAAAATTTTTCAAAACATTCAAAAACAAAATTTCTCAAAATTTTTGTTCAAACACAAAAATGTCAAAGGTATATACCTTTGGATTGTAACCCGACTTGAAACAAAAATATCAATTTTCATCAAAAATTTAAAATTTTTCAAAACATTCAAAAACAAATTTTTTCAAATCTTTGAAAATTTTTGTTCAAACACAAAAATGTCAAAGGTATATACCTTTGGATTGTAACCCGACTTGAAACAAAAATATCAATTTTCATCAAAAATTTAAAATTTTTCAAAACATTCAAAAACAAATTTTTTCAAATCTTTGAAAATTTTTGTTCAAACACAAAAATGTCAAAGGTATATACCTTTGGATTGTAACCCGACTTGAAACAAAAATATCAATTTTCATCAAAAATTTAAAATTTTTCAAAACATTCAAAAACAAATTTTCTCAAAATTTTTGTTCAAACACAAAAATATACCTTTGGATTGTAACCCGACTTGAAACAAAAATATCAATTTTCATCAAAAATTTAAAATTTTTCAAAACATTCAAAAACAAATTTTTTCAAATCTTTGAAAATTTTTGTTCAAACACAAAAATGTCAAAGGTATATACCTTTGGATTGTAACCCGACTTGTAACAAAAATATCAATTTTCATCAAAATCTTAAAATTTTTCAAAACATTCAAAAACAAATTTTCTCAAAATTTTTGTTCAAACACAAAAATGTCAAAGGTATATACCTTTGGATTGTAACCCGACTTGTAACAAAAATATCAATTTTCATCAAAATCTTAAAATTTTTCAAAACATTCAAAAACAAATTTTCTCAAAATTTTTGTTCAAACACAAAAATGTCAAAGGTATATACCTTTGGATTGTAACCCGACTTGAAACAAAAATATCAATTTTCATCAAAAATTTAAAATTTTTCAAAACATTCAAAAACAAATTTTCTCAAAATTTTTGGTCAAACACAAAAATGTCAAAGGTATATACCTTTGGATTGTAACCCGACTTGTAACAAAAATATCAATTTTCATCAAAAATTTAAAATTTTTCAAAACATTCAAAAACAAATTTTCTCAAAATTTTTGTTCAAACACAAAAATGTCAAAGGTATATACCTTTGGATTGTAACCCGACTTGTAACAAAAATATCAATTTTCATCAAAAATTTAAAATTTTTCAAAACATTCAAAAACAAATTTTCTCAAAATTTTTGTTCAAACACAAAAATGTCAAAGGTATATACCTTTGGATTGTAACCCGACTTGAAACAAAAATATCAATTTTCATCAAAAATTTAAAATTTTTTAAAACATTCAAAAACAAATTTTTTCAAATCTTTGAAAATTTTTGTTCAAACACAAAAATGTCAAAGGTATATTGTAACCCGACTTGAAACAAAAATATCAATTTTCATCAAAAATTTAAAATTTTTCAAAACATTCAAAACCAAATTTTCTCAAAATTTTTGTTCAAACACAAAAATGTCAAAGGTATATACCTTTGGATTGTAACCCGACTTGAAACAAAAATATCAATTTTCATCAAAAATTTAAAATTTTTCAAAACATTCAAAAACAAATTTTTTCAAATCTTTGAAAATTTTTGTTCAAACACAAAAATGTCAAAGGTATATATATACCTTTGGATTGTAACCCGACTTGAAACAAAAATATCAATTTTCATCAAAAATTTAAAATTTTTCAAAACATTCAAAAACAAATGTTTTCAAATCTTTGAAAATTTTTGTTCAAACACAAAAATGTCAAAGGTATATACCTTTGGATTGTAACCCGACTTGAAACAAAAATATCAATTTTCATCAAAAATTTAAAATTTTTCAAAACATTCAAAAACAATTTTTTTCAAATCTTTGAAAATTTTTGTTCAAACACAAAAATGTCAAAGGTATATACCTTTGGATTGTAACCCGACTTGAAACAAAAATATCAATTTTCATCAAAAATTTAAAATTTTTCAAAACATTCAAAAACAAATTTTTTCAAATCTTTGAAAATTTTTGTTCAAACACAAAAATGTCAAAGGTATATACCTTTGGATTGTAACCCGACTTGAAACAAAAATATCAATTTTCATCAAAAATTTAAAATTTTTCAAAACATTCAAAAACAAATTTTTTCAAATCTTTGAAAATTTTTGTTCAAACACAAAAATGTCAAAGGTATATACCTTTGGATTGTAACCCGACTTGAAACAAAAATATCAATTTTCATCAAAAATTTAAAATTTTTCTAAACATTCAAAAACAAATTTTCTCAAAATTTTTGTTCAAACACAAAAATATACCTTTGGATTGTAACCCGACTTGAAACAAAAATATCAATTTTCATCAAAAATTTAAAATTTTTCAAAACATTCAAAAACAAATTTTTTCAAATCTTTGAAAATTTTTGTTCAAACACAAAAATGTCAAAGGTATATATATACCTTTGGATTGTAACCCGACTTGAAACAAAAATATCAATTTTCATCAAAAATTTAAAATTTTTCTAAACATTCAAAAACAAATTTTCTCAAAATTTTTGTTCAAACACAAAAATATACCTTTGGATTGTAACCCGACTTGAAACAAAAATATCAATTTTCATCAAAAATTTAAAATTTTTCAAAACATTCAAAAACAAATTTTTTCAAATCTTTGAAAATTTTTGTTCAAACACAAAAATGTCAAAGGTATATACCTTTGGATTGTAACCCGACTTGTAACAAAAATATCAATTTTCATCAAAATCTTAAAATTTTTCAAAACATTCAAAAACAAATTTTCTCAAAATTTTTGTTCAAACACAAAAATGTCAAAGGTATATACCTTTGGATTGTAACCCGACTTGAAACAAAAATATCAATTTTCATCAAAAATTTAAAATTTTTCAAAACATTCAAAAACAAATTTTCTCAAAATTTTTGGTCAAACACAAAAATGTCAAAGGTATATACCTTTGGATTGTAACCCGACTTGTAACAAAAATATCAATTTTCATCAAAAATTAAAAATTTTTCAAAACATTCAAAAACAAATTTTCTCAAAATTTTTGTTCAAACACAAAAATGTCAAAGGTATATATATACCTTTGGATTGTAACCCGACTTGAAACAAAAATATCAATTTTCATCAAAAATTTAAAATTTTTCAAAACATTCAAAAACAAATTTTCTCAAAATTTTTGGTCAAACACAAAAATGTCAAAGGTATATACCTTTGGATTGTAACCCGACTTGTAACAAAAATATCAATTTTCATCAAAAATTTAAAATTTTTCAAAACATTCAAAAACAAATTTTCTCAAAATTTTTGTTCAAACACAAAAATGTCAAAGGTATATACCTTTGGATTGTAACCCGACTTGTAACAAAAATATCAATTTTCATCAAAAATTTAAAATTTTTCAAAACATTCAAAAACAAATTTTCTCAAAATTTTTGTTCAAACACAAAAATGTCAAAGGTATATACCTTTGGATTGTAACCCGACTTGAAACAAAAATATCAATTTTCATCAAAAATTTAAAATTTTTTAAAACATTCAAAAACAAATTTTTTCAAATCTTTGAAAATTTTTGTTCAAACACAAAAATGTCAAAGGTATATTGTAACCCGACTTGAAACAAAAATATCAATTTTCATCAAAAATTTAAAATTTTTCAAAACATTCAAAACCAAATTTTCTCAAAATTTTTGTTCAAACACAAAAATGTCAAAGGTATATATATACCTTTGGATTGTAACCCGACTTGAAACAAAAATATCAATTTTCATCAAAAATTTAAAATTTTTCAAAACATTCAAAAACAAATTTTTTCAAAATTTTTGTTCAAACACAAAAATGTCAAAGGTAATATACCTTTGGATTGTAACCCGACTTGAAACAAAAATATCAATTTTCATCAAAAATTTAAAATTTTTCAAAACATTCAAAAACAAATTTTTTCAAATCTTTGAAAATTTTTGTTCAAACACAAAAATGTCAAAGGTATATACCTTTGGATTGTAACCCGACTTGAAACAAAAATATCAATTTTCATCAAAAATTTAAAATTTTTCAAAACATTCAAAAACAAATTTTCTCAAAATTTTTGTTCAAACACAAAAATGTCAAAGGTATATATATACCTTTGGATTGTAACCCGACTTGAAACAAAAATATCAATTTTCATCAAAAATTTAAAATTTTTCAAAACATTCAAAAACAAATTTTCTCAAAATTTTTGTTCAAACACAAAAATGTCAAAGGTATATATATACCTTTGGATTGTAACCCGACTTGAAACAAAAATATCAATTTTCATCAAAAATTTAAAATTTTTCAAAACATTCAAAAACAAATTTTTTCAAATCTTTGAAAATTTTTGTTCAAACACAAAAATGTCAAAGGTATATACCTTTGGATTGTAACCCGACTTGAAACAAAAATATCAATTTTCATCAAAAATTTAAAATTTTTCAAAACATTCAAAACCAAATTTTCTCAAAATTTCTGTTCAAACACAAAAATGTCAAAGGTATATACCTTTGGATTGTAACCCGACTTGAAACAAAAATATCAATTTTCATCAAAAATTTAAAATTTTTCAAAACATTCAAAAACAAATTTTTTCAAATCTTTGAAAATTTTTGTTCAAACACAAAAATGTCAAAGGTATATACCTTTGGATTGTAACCCGACTTGAAACAAAAATATCAATTTTCATCAAAAATTTAAAATTTTTCAAAACATTCAAAAACAAATTTTTTCAAATTTTTGAAAATTTTTGTTCAAACACAAAAATGTCAAAGGTATATACCTTTGGATTGTAACCCGACTTGAAACAAAAATATCAATTTTCATCAAAAATTTAAAATTTTTCAAAACATTCAAAAACAAATTTTTTCAAATCTTTGAAAATTTTTGTTCAAACACAAAAATGTCAAAGGTATATACCTTTGGATTGTAACCCGACTTGAATCAAAAATATCAATTTTCATCAAAAATTTAAAATTTTTCAAAACATTCAAAAACAAATTTTCTCAAAATTTTTGTTCAAACACAAAAATGTCAAAGGTATATACCTTTGGATTGTAACCCGACTTGAAACAAAAATATCAATTTTCATCAAAAATTTAAAATTTTTCAAAACATTCAAAAACAAATTTTCTCAAAATTTTTGTTCAAACACAAAAATGTCAAAAGTATATACCTTTGGATTGTAACCCGACTTGAAACAAAAATATCAATTTTCATCAAAAATTTAAAATTTTTCAAAACATTCAAAAACAAATTTTCTCAAAATTTTTGTTCAAACACAAAAATGTCAAAGGTATATCCTTTGGATTGTAACCCGACTTGAAACAAAAATATCAATTTTCATCAAAAATTTAAAATTTTTCAAAACATTCAAAAACAAATTTTTTCAAATCTTTGAAAATTTTTGTTCAAACACAAAAATGTCAAAGGTATATACCTTTGGATTGTAACCCGACTTGAAACAAAAATATCAATTTTCATCAAAAATTTAAAATTTTTCAAAACATTCAAAAACAAATTTTCTCAAAATTTTTGTTCAAACACAAAAATGTCAAAGGTATATACCTTTGGATTGTAACCCGACTTGAAACAAAAATATCAATTTTCATCAAAAATTTAAAATTTTTCAAAACATTCAAAAACAAATTTTTTCAAATCTTAGAAAATTTTTGTTCAAACACAAAAATGTCAAAGGTATATACCTTTGGATTGTAACCCGACTTGAAACAAAAATATCAATTTTCATCAAAAATTTAAAATTTTTCAAAACATTCAAAAACAAATTTTTTCAAATCTTTGAAAATTTTTGTTCAAACACAAAAATGTCAAAGGTATATATATACCTTTGGATTGTAACCCGACTTGAAACAAAAATATCAATTTTCATCAAAAATTTAAAATTTTTCAAAACATTCAAAAACAAATTTTTTCAAATCTTTGAAAATTTTTGTTCAAACACAAAAATGTCAAAGGTATATACCTTTGGATTGTAACCCGACTTGAAACAAAAATATCAATTTTCATCAAAAATTTAAAATTTTTCAAAACATTCAAAAACAAATTTTTTCAAATCTTTGAAAATTTTTGTTCAAACACAAAAATGTCAAAGGTACCTTTGGATTGTAACCCGACTTGAAACAAACATATCAATTTTTATCAAAAATTTAAAATTTTTCAAAACATTCAAAAACAAATTTTCTCAAAATTTTTGTTCAAACACAAAAATGTCAAAGGTATATACCTTTGGATTGTAACCCGACTTGAAACAAAAATATCAATTTTCATCAAAAATTTAAAATTTTTCAAAACATTCAAAAACAAATTTTCTCAAAATTTTTGTTCAAACACAAAAATGTCAAAGGTATATACCTTTGGATTGTAACCCGACTTGAAACAAAAATATCAATTTTCATCAAAAATTTAAAATTTTTCAAAACATTCAAAAAATGTCAAAGGTATATACCTTTGGATTGTAACCCGACTTGAAACAAAAATATCAATTTTCATCAAAAATTTAAAATTTTTCAAAACATTCAAAAACAAATTTTTTCAAATCTTTGAAAATTTTTGTTCAAACACAAAAATGTCAAAGGTATATACCTTTGGATTGTAACCCGACTTGAAACAAAAATATCAATTTTTATCAAAAATTTAAAATTTTTCAAAACATTCAAAAACAAATTTTCTCAAAATTTTTGTTCAAACACAAAAATGTCAAAGGTATATACCTTTGGATTGTAACCCGACTTGAAACAAAAATATCAATTTTCATCAAAAATTTAAAATTTTTCAAAACATTCAAAAACAAATTTTCTCAAAATTTTTGTTCAAACACAAAAATGTCAAAGGTATATACCTTTGGATTGTAACCCGACTTGAAACAAAAATATCAATTTTCATCAAAAATTTAAAATTTTTCAAAACATTCAAAAACAATTTTTTTCAAATCTTTGAAAATTTTTGTTCAAACACAAAAATGTCAAAGGTATATACCTTTGAATTGTAACCCGACTTGAAACGAAAATATCAATTTTCATCAAAAATTTAAAATTTAAAATTTTTCAAAACATTCAAAAACAAATTTTTTCAAAATTTTTGTTCAAACACAAAAATGTCAAAGGTATATACCTTTGGATTGTAACCCGACTTGAAACAAAAATATCAATTTTCATCAAAAATTTAAAATTTTTCAAAACATTCAAAAACAAATTTTCTCAAAATTTTTGTTCAAACACAAAAATGTCAAAGGTATATACCTTTGGATTGTAACCCGACTTGAAACAAAAATATCAATTTTCATCAAAAATTTAAAATTTTTCAAAACATTCAAAAACAAATTTTTTCAAATCTTTGAAAATTTTTGTTCAAACACAAAAATGTCAAAGGTATATACCTTTGGATTGTAACCCGACTTGAAACAAAAATATCAATTTTCATCAAAAATTTAAAATTTTTCAAAACATTCAAAAACAAATTTTCTCAAAATTTTTGTTCAAACACAAAAATGTCAAAGGTATATACCTTTGGATTGTAACCCGACTTGAAACAAAAATATCAATTTTCATCAAAAATTTAAAATTTTTCAAAACATTCAAAAACAAATTTTTTCAAATCTTTGAAAATTTTTGTTCAAACACAAAAATGTCAAAGGTATATCCTTTGGATTGTAACCCGACTTGAAACAAAAATATCAATTTTCATCAAAAATTTAAAATTTTTCAAAACATTCAAAAACAAATTTTTTCAAATCTTTGAAAATTTTTGTTTAAACACAAAAATGTCAAAGGTATATACCTTTGGATTGTAACCCGACTTGAAACAAAAATATCAATTTTCATCAAAAATTTAAAATTTTTCAAAACATTCAAAAACAAATTTTTTCAAATCTTTGAAAATTTTTGTTCAAACACAAAAATGTCAAAGGTATAATATACCTTTGGATTGTAACCCGACTTGAAACAAAAATATCAATTTTCATCAAAAATTTAAAATTTTTCAAAACATTCAAAAACAAATTTTTTCAAATCTTTGAAAATTTTTGTTCAAACACAAAAATGTCAAAGGTATATACCTTTGGATTGTAACCCGACTTGAAACAAAAATATCAATATTCATCAAAAATTTAAAATTTTTCAAAACATTCAAAAACAAAATTTCTCAAAATTTTTGTTCAAACACAAAAATGTCAAAGGTATATACCTTTGGATTGTAACCCGACTTGAAACAAAAATATCAATTTTCATCAAAAATTTAAAATTTTTCAAAACATTCAAAAACAAATTTTCTCAAAATTTTTGTTCAAACACAAAAATATACCTTTGGATTGTAACCCGACTTGAAACAAAAATATCAATTTTCATCAAAAATTTAAAATTTTTCAAAACATTCAAAAACAAATTTTTTCAAATCTTTGAAAATTTTTGTTCAAACACAAAAATGTCAAAGGTATATACCTTTGGATTGTAACCCGACTTGAAACAAAAATATCAATTTTCATCAAAAATTTAAAATTTTTCAAAACATTCAAAAACAAATTTTCTCAAAATTTTTGGTCAAACACAAAAATGTCAAAGGTATATACCTTTGGATTGTAACCCGACTTGTAACAAAAATATCAATTTTCATCAAAAATTTAAAATTTTTCAAAACATTCAAAAACAAATTTTCTCAAAATTTTTGTTCAAACACAAAAATGTCAAAGGTATATACCTTTGGATTGTAACCCGACTTGAAACAAAAATATCAATTTTCATCAAAAATTTAAAATTTTTCAAAACATTCAAAAACAAATTTTCTCAAAATTTTTGGTCAAACACAAAAATGTCAAAGGTATATACCTTTGGATTGTAACCCGACTTGTAACAAAAATATCAATTTTCATCAAAAATTTAAAATTTTTCAAAACATTCAAAAACAAATTTTCTCAAAATTTTTGTTCAAACACAAAAATGTCAAAGGTATATACCTTTGGATTGTAACCCGACTTGTAACAAAAATATCAATTTTCATCAAAAATTTAAAATTTTTCAAAACATTCAAAAACAAATTTTCTCAAAATTTTTGTTCAAACACAAAAATGTCAAAGGTATATACCTTTGGATTGTAACCCGACTTGAAACAAAAATATCAATTTTCATCAAAAATTTAAAATTTTTCAAAACATTCAAAAACAAATTTTCTCAAAATTTTTGGTCAAACACAAAAATGTCAAAGGTATATACCTTTGGATTGTAACCCGACTTGTAACAAAAATATCAATTTTCATCAAAAATTTAAAATTTTTCAAAACATTCAAAAACAAATTTTCTCAAAATTTTTGTTCAAACACAAAAATGTCAAAGGTATATACCTTTGGATTGTAACCCGACTTGAAACAAAAATATCAATTTTCATCAAAAATTTAAAATTTTTCAAAACATTCAAAAACAAATTTTCTCAAAATTTTTGGTCAAACACAAAAATGTCAAAGGTATATACCTTTGGATTGTAACCCGACTTGTAACAAAAATATCAATTTTCATCAAAAATTTAAAATTTTTCAAAACATTCAAAAACAAATTTTCTCAAAATTTTTGTTCAAACACAAAAATGTCAAAGGTATATACCTTTGGATTGTAACCCGACTTGTAACAAAAATATCAATTTTCATCAAAAATTTAAAATTTTTCAAAACATTCAAAAACAAATTTTCTCAAAATTTTTGTTCAAACACAAAAATGTCAAAGGTATATACCTTTGGATTGTAACCCGACTTGAAACAAAAATATCAATTTTCATCAAAAATTTAAAATTTTTCAAAACATTCAAAAACAAATTTTTTCAAATCTTTGAAAATTTTTGTTCAAACACAAAAATGTCAAAGGTATATTGTAACCCGACTTGAAACAAAAATATCAATTTTCATCAAAAATTTAAAATTTTTCAAAACATTCAAAACCAAATTTTCTCAAAATTTTTGTTCAAACACAAAAATGTCAAAGGTATATACCTTTGGATTGTAACCCGACTTGAAACAAAAATATCAATTTTCATCAAAAATTTAAAATTTTTCAAAACATTCAAAAACAAATTTTTTCAAAATTTTTGTTCAAACACAAAAATGTCAAAGGTATATACCTTTGGATTGTAACCCGACTTGAAACAAAAATATCAATTTTCATCAAAAATTTAAAATTTTTCAAAACATTCAAAAACAAATTTTTTCAAATCTTTGAACATTTTTGTTCAAACACAAAAATGTCAAAGGTATATACCTTTGGATTGTAACCCGACTTGAAACAAAAATATCAATTTTCATCAAAAATTTAAAATTTTTCAAAACATTCAAAAACAAATTTTCTCAAAATTTTTGTTCAAACACAAAAATGTCAAAGGTATATACCTTTGGATTGTAACCCGACTTGAAACAAAAATATCAATTTTCATCAAAAATTTAAAATTTTTCAAAACATTCAAAAACAAATTTTCTCAAAATTTTTGTTCAAACACAAAAATGTCAAAGGTATATTACCTTTGGATTGTAACCCGACTTGAAACAAAAATATCAATTTTCATCAAAAATTTAAAATTTTTCAAAACATTCAAAAACAAATTTTCTCAAAATTTTTGTTCAAACACAAAAATGTCAAAGGTATATACCTTTGGATTGTAACCCGACTTGAAACAAAAATATCAATTTTCATCAAAAATTTAAAATTTTTCAAAACATTCAAAAACAAATTTTTTCAAATCTTTGAAAATTTTTGTTCAAACACAAAAATGTCAAAGGTATATACCTTTGGATTGTAACCCGACTTGAAACAAAAATATCAATTTTCATCAAAAATTTAAAATTTTTCAAAACATTCAAAAACAAATTTTCTCAAAATTTTTGTTCAAACACAAAAATGTCAAAGGTATATACCTTTGGATTGTAACCCGACTTGAAACAAAAATATCAATTTTCATCAAAAATTTAAAATTTTTCAAAACATTCAAAAACAAATTTTCTCAAAATTTTTGTTCAAACACAAAAATGTCAAAGGTATATACCTTTGGATTGTAACCCGACTTGAAACAAAAATATCAATTTTCATCAAAAATTTAAAATTTTTCAAAACATTCAAAAACAAATTTTCTCAAAATTTTTGTTCAAACACAAAAATGTCAAAGGTATATTACCTTTGGATTGTAACCCGACTTGAAACAAAAATATCAATTTTCATCAAAAATTTAAAATTTTTCAAAACATTCAAAAACAAATTTTCTCAAAATTTTTGTTCAAACACAAAAATGTCAAAGGTATATACCTTTGGATTGTAACCCGACTTGAAACAAAAATATCAATTTTCATCAAAAATTTAAAATTTTTCAAAACATTCAAAAACAAATTTTTTCAAATCTTTGAAAATTTTTGTTCAAACACAAAAATGTCAAAGGTATATACCTTTGGATTGTAACCCGACTTGAAACAAAAATATCAATTTTCATCAAAAATTTAAAATTTTTCAAAACATTCAAAAACAAATTTTCTCAAAATTTTTGTTCAAACACAAAAATGTCAAAGGTATATACCTTTAGATTGTAACCCGACTTGAAACAAAAATATCAATTTTCATCAAAAATTTAAAATTTTTCAAAACATTCAAAAACAAATTTTTTCAAAATTTTTGTTCAAACACAAAAATGTCAAAGGTATATACCTTTGGATTGTAACCCGACTTGAAACAAAAATATCAATTTTCATCAAAAATTTAAAATTTTTCAAAACATTCAAAAACAAATTTTCTCAAAATTTTTGTTCAAACACAAAAATGTCAAAGGTATATACCTTTGGATTGTAACCCGACTTGAAACAAAAATATCAATTTTCATCAAAAATTTAAAATTTTTCAAAACATTCAAAAACAAATTTTCTCAAAATTTTTGTTCAAACACAAAAATGTCAAAGGTATATACCTTTGGATTGTAACCCGACTTGAAACAAAAATATCAATTTTCATCAAAAATTTAAAATTTTTCAAAACATTCAAAAACAAATTTTTTCATCTAAATTTTTGTTCAAACACAAAAATGTCAAAGGTATATACCTTTGGATTGTAACCCGACTTGAAACAAAAATATCAATTTTCATCAAAAATTTAAAATTTTTCAAAACATTCAAAAACAAATTTTCTCAAAATTTTTGTTCAAACACAAAAATGTCAAAGGTATATTACCTTTGGATTGTAACCCGACTTGAAACAAAAATATCAATTTTCATCAAAAATTTAAAATTTTTCAAAACATTCAAAAACAAATTTTTTCAAATCTTTGAAAATTTTTGTTCAAACACAAAAATGTCAAAGGTATATACCTTTGGATTGTAACCCGACTTGAAACAAAAATATCAATTTTCATCAAAAATTTAAAATTTTTCAAAACATTCAAAAACAAATTTTCTCAAAATTTTTGTTCAAACACAAAAATGTCAAAGGTATATTACCTTTGGATTGTAACCCGACTTGAAACAAAAATATCAATTTTCATCAAAAATTTAAAATTTTTCAAAACATTCAAAAACAAATTTTCTCAAAATTTTTGTTCAAACACAAAAATGTCAAAGGTATATACCTTTGGATTGTAACCCGACTTGAAACAAAAATATCAATTTTCATCAAAAATTTAAAATTTTTCAAAACATTCAAAAACAAATTTTTTCAAATCTTTGAAAATTTTTGTTCAAACACAAAAATGTCAAAGGTATATACCTTTGGATTGTAACCCGACTTGAAACAAAAATATCAATTTTCATCAAAAATTTAAAATTTTTCAAAACATTCAAAAACAAATTTTCTCAAAATTTTTGTTCAAACACAAAAATGTCAAAGGTATATACCTTTGGATTGTAACCCGACTTGAAACAAAAATATCAATTTTCATCAAAAATTTAAAATTTTTCAAAACATTCAAAAACAAATTTTCTCAAAATTTTTGTTCAAACACAAAAATGTCAAAGGTATATACCTTTGGATTGTAACCCGACTTGAAACAAAAATATCAATTTTCATCAAAAATTTAAAATTTTTCAAAACATTCAAAAACAAATTTTTTCAAAATTTTTGTTCAAACACAAAAATGTCAAAGGTATATACCTTTGGATTGTAACCCGACTTGAAACAAAAATATCAATTTTCATCAAAAATTTAAAATTTTTCAAAACATTCAAAAACAAATTTTCTCAAAATTTTTGTTCAAACACAAAAATGTCAAAGGTATATTACCTTTGGATTGTAACCCGACTTGAAACAAAAATATCAATTTTCATCAAAAATTTAAAATTTTTCAAAACATTCAAAAACAAATTTTCTCAAAATTTTTGTTCAAACACAAAAATGTCAAAGGTATATTACCTTTGGATTGTAACCCGACTTGAAACAAAAATATCAATTTTCATCAAAAATTTAAAATTTTTCAAAACATTCAAAAACAAATTTTTTCAAATCTTTGAAAATTTTTGTTCAAACACAAAAATGTCAAAGGTATATACCTTTGGATTGTAACCCGACTTGAAACAAAAATATCAATTTTCATCAAAAATTTAAAATTTTTCAAAACATTCAAAACCAAATTTTCTCAAAATTTTTGTTCAAACACAAAAATGTCAAAGGTATATACCTTTGGATTGTAACCCGACTTGAAACAAAAATATCAATTTTCATCAAAAATTTAAAATTTTTCAAAACATTCAAAAACAAATTTTTTCAAATCTTTGAAAATTTTTGTTCAAACACAAAAATGTCAAAGGTATATACCTTTGGATTGTAACCCGACTTGAAACAAAAATATCAATTTTCATCAAAAATTTAAAATTTTTCAAAACATTCAAAAACAAATTTTCTCAAAATTTTTGTTCAAACACAAAAATGTCAAAGGTATATACCTTTGGATTGTAACCCGACTTGAAACAAAAATATCAATTTTCATCAAAAATTTAAAATTTTTCAAAACATTCAAAAACAAATTTTCTCAAAATTTTTGTTCAAACACAAAAATGTCAAAGGTATATACCTTTGGATTGTAACCCGACTTGAAACAAAAATATCAATTTTCATCAAAAATTTAAAATTTTTCAAAACATTCAAAAACAAATTTTCTCAAAATTTTTGTTCAAACACAAAAATGTCAAAGGTATATACCTTTGGATTGTAACCCGACTTGAAACAAAAATATCAATTTTCATCAAAAATTTAAAATTTTTCAAAACATTCAAAAACAAATTTTCTCAAAATTTTTGTTCAAACACAAAAATGTCAAAGGTATATACCTTTGGATTGTAACCCGACTTGAAACAAAAATATCAATTTTCATCAAAAATTTAAAATTTTTCAAAACATTAAAACAAATTTTCTCAAAATTTTTGTTCAAACACAAAAATGTCAAAGGTATATACCTTTGGATTGTAACCCGACTTGAAACAAAAATATCAATTTTCATCAAAAATTTAAAATTTTTCAAAACATTCAAAAACAAATTTTTTCAAAATTTTTGTTCAAACACAAAAATGTCAAAGGTATATACCTTTGGATTGTAACCCGACTTGAAACAAAAATATCAATTTTCATCAAAAATTTAAAATTTTTCAAAACATTCAAAAACAAATTTTCTCAAAATTTTTGTTCAAACACAAAAATGTCAAAGGTATATTACCTTTGGATTGTAACCCGACTTGAAACAAAAATATCAATTTTCATCAAAAATTTAAAATTTTTCAAAACATTCAAAAACAAATTTTTTCAAATCTTTGAAAATTTTTGTTCAAACACAAAAATGTCAAAGGTATATACCTTTGGATTGTAACCCGACTTGAAACAAAAATATCAATTTTCATCAAAAATTTAAAATTTTTCAAAACATTCAAAAACAAATTTTCTCAAAATTTTTGTTCAAACACAAAAATGTCAAAGGTATATTACCTTTGGATTGTAACCCGACTTGAAACAAAAATATCAATTTTCATCAAAAATTTAAAATTTTTCAAAACATTCAAAAACAAATTTTCTCAAAATTTTTGTTCAAACACAAAAATGTCAAAGGTATATACCTTTGGATTGTAACCCGACTTGAAACAAAAATATCAATTTTCATCAAAAATTTAAAATTTTTCAAAACATTCAAAAACAAATTTTTTCAAATCTTTGAAAATTTTTGTTCAAACACAAAAATGTCAAAGGTATATACCTTTGGATTGTAACCCGACTTGAAACAAAAATATCAATTTTCATCAAAAATTTAAAATTTTTCAAAACATTCAAAAACAAATTTTCTCAAAATTTTTGTTCAAACACAAAAATGTCAAAGGTATATACCTTTGGATTGTAACCCGACTTGAAACAAAAATATCAATTTTCATCAAAAATTTAAAATTTTTCAAAACATTCAAAAACAAATTTTCTCAAAATTTTTGTTCAAACACAAAAATGTCAAAGGTATATACCTTTGGATTGTAACCCGACTTGAAACAAAAATATTAATTTTCATCAAAAATTTAAAATTTTTCAAAACATTCAAAAACAAATTTTTTCAAAATTTTTGTTCAAACACAAAAATGTCAAAGGTATATACCTTTGGATTGTAACCCGACTTGAAACAAAAATATCAATTTTCATCAAAAATTTAAAATTTTTCAAAACATTCAAAAACAAATTTTCTCAAAATTTTTGTTCAAACACAAAAATGTCAAAGGTATATTACCTTTGGATTGTAACCCGACTTGAAACAAAAATATCAATTTTCATCAAAAATTTAAAATTTTTCAAAACATTCAAAAACAAATTTTCTCAAAATTTTTGTTCAAACACAAAAATGTCAAAGGTATATTACCTTTGGATTGTAACCCGACTTGAAACAAAAATATCAATTTTCATCAAAAATTTAAAATTTTTCAAAACATTCAAAAACAAATTTTTTCAAATCTTTGAAAATTTTTGTTCAAACACAAAAATGTCAAAGGTATATACCTTTGGATTGTAACCCGACTTGAAACAAAAATATCAATTTTCATCAAAAATTTAAAATTTTTCAAAACATTCAAAACCAAATTTTCTCAAAATTTTTGTTCAAACACAAAAATGTCAAAGGTATATACCTTTGGATTGTAACCCGACTTGAAACAAAAATATCAATTTTCATCAAAAATTTAAAATTTTTCAAAACATTCAAAAACAAATTTTTTCAAATCTTTGAAAATTTTTGTTCAAACACAAAAATGTCAAAGGTATATACCTTTGGATTGTAACCCGACTTGAAACAAAAATATCAATTTTCATCAAAAATTTAAAATTTTTCAAAACATTCAAAAACAAATTTTCTCAAAATTTTTGTTCAAACACAAAAATGTCAAAGGTATATACCTTTGGATTGTAACCCAACTTGAAACAAAAATATCAATTTTCATCAAAAATTTAAAATTTTTCAAAACATTCAAAAACAAATTTTCTCAAAATTTTTGTTCAAACACAAAAATGTCAAAGGTATATACCTTTGGATTGTAACCCGACTTGAAACAAAAATATCAATTTTCATCAAAAATTTAAAATTTTTCAAAACATTCAAAACCAAATTTTCTCAAAATTTTTGTTCAAACACAAAAATGTCAAAGGTATATATACCTTTGGATTGTAACCCGACTTGAAACAAAAATATCAATTTTCATCAAAAATTTAAAATTTTTCAAAACATTCAAAAACAAATTTTCTCAAAATTTTTGTTCAAACACAAAAATGTCAAAGGTATATACCTTTGGATTGTAACCCGACTTGAAACAAAAATATCAATTTTCATCAAAAATTTAAAATTTTTCAAAACATTCAAAAACAAATTTTTTCAAATCTTTGAAAATTTTTGTTCAAACACAAAAATGTCAAAGGTATATACCTTTGGATTGTAACCCGACTTGAAACAAAAATATCAATTTTCATCAAAAATTTAAAATTTTTCAAAACATTCAAAAACAAATTTTTTCAAATCTTTGAAAATTTTTGTTCAAACACAAAAATGTCAAAGGTATATACCTTTGGATTGTAACCCGACTTGAAACAAAAATATCAATTTTCATCAAAAATTTAAAATTTTTCAAAACATTCAAAACCAAATTTTCTCAAAATTTTTGTTCAAACACAAAAATGTCAAAGGTATATACCTTTGGATTGTAACCCGACTTGAAACAAAAATATCAATTTTCATCAAAAATTTAAAATTTTTCAAAACATTCAAAAACAAATTTTTTCAAATCTTTGAAAATTTTTGTTCAAACACAAAAATGTCAAAGGTATATACCTTTGGATTGTAACCCGACTTGAAACAAAAATATCAATTTTCATCAAAAATTTAAAATTTTTCAAAACATTCAAAAACAAATTTTCTCAAAATTTTTTGTTCAAACACAAAAATGTCAAAGGTATATACCTTTGGATTGTAACCCAACTTGAAACAAAAATATCAATTTTCATCAAAAATTTAAAATTTTTCAAAACATTCAAAAACAAATTTTCTCAAAATTTTTGTTCAAACACAAAAATGTCAAAGGTATATACCTTTGGATTGTAACCCGACTTGAAACAAAAAATATCAATTTTCATCAAAAATTTAAAATTTTTCAAAACATTCAAAACCAAATTTTCTCAAAATTTTTGTTCAAACACAAAAATGTCAAAGGTATATATATACCTTTGGATTGTAACCCGACTTGAAACAAAAATATCAATTTTCATCAAAAATTTAAAATTTTTCAAAACATTCAAAAACAAATTTTTTCAAATCTTTGAAAATTTTTGTTCAAACACAAAAATGTCAAAGGTATATACCTTTGGATTGTAACCCGACTTGAAACAAAAATATCAATTTTCATCAAAAATTTAAAATTTTTCAAAACATTCAAAAACAAATTTTTTCAAATTTTTGAAAATTTTTGTTCAAACACAAAAATGTCAAAGGTATATACCTTTGGATTGTAACCCGACTTGAAACAAAAATATCAATTTTCATCAAAAATTTAAAATTTTTCAAAACATTCAAAAACAAATTTTCTCAAAATTTTTGTTCAAACACAAAAATGTCAAAGGTATATACCTTTGGATTGTAACCCGACTTGAAACAAAAATATCAATTTTCATCAAAAATTTAAAATTTTTCAAAACATTCAAAAACAAATTTTTTCAAATTTTTTGAAAATTTTTGTTCAAACACAAAAATGTCAAAGGTATATACCTTTGGATTGTAACCCGACTTGAAACAAAAATATCAATTTTCATCAAAAATTTAAAATTTTTCAAAACATTCAAAAACAAATTTTTTCAAATCTTTGAAAATTTTTGTTCAAACACAAAAATGTCAAAGGTATATACCTTTGGATTGTAACCCGACTTGAAACAAAAATATCAATTTTCATCAAAAATTTAAAATTTTTCAAAACATTCAAAAACAAATTTTCTCAAAATTTTTGTTCAAACACAAAAATGTCAAAGGTATATACCTTTGGATTGTAACCCGACTTGAAACAAAAATATCAATTTTCATCAAAAATTTAAAATTTTTCAAAACATTCAAAAACAAATTTTTTCAAATCTTTGAAAATTTTTGTTCAAACACAAAAATGTCAAAGGTATATACCTTTGGATTGTAACCCGACTTGAAACAAAAATATCAATTTTCATCAAAAATTTAAAATTTTTCAAAACATTCAAAAACAAATTTTCTCAAAATTTTTGTTCAAACACAAAAATGTCAAAGGTATATACCTTTGGATTGTAACCCGACTTGAAACAAAAATATCAATTTTCATCAAAAATTTTAAAATTTTTCAAAACATTCAAAAACAAATTTTCTCAAAATTTTTGTTCAAACACAAAAATGTCAAAGGTATATACCTTTGGATTGTAACCCGACTTGAAACAAAAATATCAATTTTCATCAAAAATTTAAAATTTTTCAAAACATTCAAAAACAAATTTTTTCAAAATTTTTGTTCAAACACAAAAATGTCAAAGGTATATACCTTTGGATTGTAACCCGACTTGAAACAAAAATATCAATTTTCATCAAAAATTTAAAATTTTTCAAAACATTCAAAAACAAATTTTTTCAAAATTTTTGTTCAAACACAAAAATGTCAAAGGTATATACCTTTGGATTGTAACCCGACTTGAAACAAAAATATCAATTTTCATCAAAAATTTAAAATTTTTCAAAACATTCAAAAACAAATTTTCTCAAAATTTTTGTTCAAACACAAAAATGTCAAAGGTATATTACCTTTGGATTGTAACCCGACTTGAAACAAAAATATCAATTTTCATCAAAAATTTAAAATTTTTCAAAACATTCAAAAACAAATTTTCTCAAAATTTTTGTTCAAACACAAAAATGTCAAAGGTATATACCTTTGGATTGTAACCCGACTTGAAACAAAAATATCAATTTTCATCAAAAATTTAAAATTTTTCAAAACATTCAAAAACAAATTTTTTCAAATCTTTGAAAATTTTTGTTCAAACACAAAAATGTCAAAGGTATATACCTTTTGGATTGTAACCCGACTTGAAACAAAAATATCAATTTTCATCAAAAATTTAAAATTTTTTCAAAACATTCAAAAACAAATTTTCTCATTTTGTTCAAACACAAAAATGTCAAAGGTATATACCTTTGGATTGTAACCCGACTTGAAACAAAAATATCAATTTTCATCAAAAATTTAAAATTTTTCAAAACATTCAAAAACAAATTTTCTCAAAATTTTTGTTCAAACACAAAAATGTCAAAGGTATATACCTTTGGATTGTAACCCGACTTGAAACAAAAATATCAATTTTCATCAAAAATTTAAAATTTTTCAAAACATTCAAAAACAAATTTTCTCAAAATTTTTGTTCAAACACAAAAATGTCAAAGGTATATACCTTTGGATTGTAACCCGACTTGAAACAAAAATATCAATTTTCATCAAAAATTTAAAATTTTTCAAAACATTCAAAAACAAATTTTCTCAAAATTTTTGTTCAAACACAAAAATGTCAAAGGTATATACCTTTGGATTGTAACCCGACTTGAAACAAAAATATCAATTTTCATCAAAAATTTAAAATTTTTCAAAACATTCAAAACCAAATTTTCTCAAAATTTTTGTTCAAACACAAAAATGTCAAAGGTATATACCTTTGGATTGTAACCCGACTTGAAACAAAAATATCAATTTTCATCAAAAATTTAAAATTTTTCAAAACATTCAAAAACAAATTTTTCAAATCTTTGAAAATTTTTGTTCAAACACAAAAATGTCAAAGGTATATACCTTTGGATTGTAACCCGACTTGAAACAAAAATATCAATTTTCATCAAAAATTTAAAATTTTTCAAAACATTCAAAAACAAATTTTTTCAAATTTTTGAAAATTTTTGTTCAAACACAAAAATGTCAAAGGTATATACCTTTGGATTGTAACCCGACTTGAAACAAAAATATCAATTTTCATCAAAAATTTAAAATTTTTCAAAACATTCAAAAACAAATTTTCTCAAAATTTTTGTTCAAACACAAAAATGTCAAAGGTATATACCTTTGGATTGTAACCCGACTTGAAACAAAAATATCAATTTTCATCAAAAATTTAAAATTTTTCAAAACATTCAAAAACAAATTTTTTCAAATTTTGAAAATTTTTGTTCAAACACAAAAATGTCAAAGGTATATACCTTTGGATTGTAACCCGACTTGAAACAAAAATATCAATTTTCATCAAAAATTTAAAATTTTTCAAAACATTCAAAAACAAATTTTTTCAAATCTTTGAAAATTTTTGTTCAAACACAAAAATGTCAAAGGTATATACCTTTGGATTGTAACCCGACTTGAAACAAAAATATCAATTTTCATCAAAAATTTAAAATTTTTCAAAACATTCAAAAACAAATTTTCTCAAAATTTTTGTTCAAACACAAAAATGTCAAAGGTATATACCTTTGGATTGTAACCCGACTTGAAACAAAAATATCAATTTTCATCAAAAATTTAAAATTTTTCAAAACATTCAAAAACAAATTTTTCAAATCTTTGAAAATTTTTGTTCAAACACAAAAATGTCAAAGGTATATACCTTTGGATTGTAACCCGACTTGAAACAAAAATATCAATTTTCATCAAAAATTTAAAATTTTTCAAAACATTCAAAAACAAATTTTCTCAAAATTTTTGTTCAAACACAAAAATGTCAAAGGTATAAACCTTTGGATTGTAACCCGACTTGAAACAAAAATATCAATTTTCATCAAAAATTTAAAATTTTTCAAAACATTCAAAAACAAATTTTCTCAAAATTTTTGTTCAAACACAAAAATGTCAAAGGTATATACCTTTGGATTGTAACCCGACTTGAAACAAAAATATCAATTTTCATCAAAAATTTAAAATTTTTC
>CAWVQR010000020.1:0-77935 GCA_963932245.1 Tachinus rufipes
ACTCGGCTCTCGGTTTAAAGATTCATCTCATCGATTAGGTAGCTATAGACGAACACTTTTCTTGGCACATTTGCATGCGGCAAGCCAAAATGATAGAAAATCTGTGCGTTTATTGCCGACTTGCACGCCACATGGTTTAAAAGTTTTACATCATTCTTCTTGAAATTTTCAGAGAGCCAAGAGGCACGTCATCTTTTGTGCAAAATCATTACAACGTTTATAATGTAAGTTGTAAAAATGCTCGCCAGAAGTAAATGTGCCACTTTACTCGCCGCATGCAAATATGACGAGAAATGTGTCAGTCTATGGTTACCTATTCAATGGGTATAGCTTCGGCTGCGTTACGCTTTAAGATGGCGATAACAAAAACCCGGTGAAAATTTTGCTCAAAAAGTTCTCATACATAAAATGGTAATCGCGGGCGCGTAGTATTTGACGATTTTTGTTTTTGTACACTTTAGTTTTAATACTTGTTTTGGACGTACAATGAATCGTCCGCAACGGCTAGGGACGGTTTTCATACACATCCGTTTTCATACAAGTTGGCCCACGTTTAAAACGTTTAAAATTCTTTCTATTGGACACTAGAAAATATACAGCATTAGTTCCATATTGTTTTTGGGTATGCTAATTTTGTTGTAGACCTTTTTTTATCAAATTATAGTATTTCCTAAAGTCTTGTGCTATTATATTTATGTTTTTTTTGTTGTTACGTACCCGTTTTATTGTTAATTTGATTCATTGTTGGATTGGTTTTTATCAAAATTGTTGTCTATTATTGTGCTAAAACTATTTGTCATATGTTTATAAAATTAATTTGGTTTTAACACTAAACAAAAATAAGTAGCCTGCCAAATAATAGCCACGTCAAAAGTACAACGAACATAGCAGCTAAGATCACAATTCACAACCAAACTTCAAACAATAAAATCATATTGGGGTAGATGTTTTAAAATAATTTTTTTTAATAAAAAAATTTTATACCCTTTTTTTTAACTTAAATGACATTAGTTTGCAAAATGGAAGTAAATTGAAAACTTTTTAACGTATAGCCTATGGTAAATCCCACCGGAAAAAATTGTTGGACGATCGGATTCGACTAGCTGATTCAACACTAATTAAACAACGCCAAAAAACCTTAAAACATGTATCGATATTACTGAAGCTCGCTAAAATGCTGACAAATCACATAATTAAATCTTCAAAGTGCTATGAAACTTTCCAGTCAATGTGGTTCGCAAAAAAGAGAATTGCCAAAATAAAATTAAACATCATTTTTTAAAAAAGATAGGATTTTAGCTATCCTAAAATGTTTAAAGAAATTTTTAGGGATGACGTCTTGGTACCTCAGGTTTATATCATCCTTTGCTGAAGTTGTGAATCCGCTAACACTTTTAACTTAAAATGCAAAACAAACTTTAATAATCTAAAGAAGTATTAACATCGGCGCCAATACTATCCTGTCCAGATTTCAGCAAACCTTTTATTCTACAAACTAATGTTTTGGATCATTTTTTAAGAGCAGCACTTATTTAGCCAATTAACGATAATAATAAAATCATTGCATACTCCAGCCTTTTATTTAATAGTGCCGAGAAAGACTATTTGGTGACTTAAAAAGTATGCTTGGCAATTGGATAAAGCATAAGAACATTTTGTACATATCTGGAAAGTTGTTTTTTAACAGCTGAATGAAACTAATTCCATCAAACTTGTTTGATAGTCCCAGTAATTGTATTGCTCATTGGTTCCTGAGTTTACACCAATAAAACATTGATACAAAATACCAAAAAAAAATTACTAAATCAAGTAGCCAATGCATTATCTAGAAATTCAATCGATCTAGCACTATCTAAGAATAGCTCAAGTTATTAAAGTTTAGCAATATATTAAAGTACTGGAAACTAAACATAGAGATACCGTCATAAAAAGAGAGGTTAATATTTTCTGTTCAGCAAATCACTTTTTGGTTAAGTTAGTTATAACATCAACAAACAGGCAAAAACAACAAAACTTACATTTACAGATTATAAACTTTTATTTAGATAATTTAAAATGTTAAGAATACTCAATTAGTTTATAAATCATTGTTGATTTTTTGTTCTAAAAAAAAGAGAGGAATTATATGCCTATGTTAATTAATTTGGTTATAACGCCAAATACATTATTTCATATTCAGCGCCAACAACTAATTTATAAAATCAGATGTTTTTGGGTTAAAGACATGTTGTGTTTGCTTTTACGCATCTTCTCCATTTCTCTTATTCATTACCTTTTCATTTGTGATATTTTTAAATAATTATTTAGTTAGTAAGTAACCAACATTTCCAAGGTAATACTAATTTGTAACAAAGATTGTCAACATATATAAGTTATAAAATTTAAAAAAATAAATTCTTTAAAAACAGTAATTTGTATCAATTCTGGCCCGGTCACTATGTTACTTTAAATTTATAACACATATTGGTTATAATATAACTATTTCTTCATAAGTATGTGCGGACGCTGTTGAAAAGATATAAACAAATGTTAAAAATGTTTCTTTTTTAATGCGGTAATTAGTTTCGAATATTTTAAGCTATATAATGGTTAGTTTTGGATGTTTTTTTATAATCTGAGGTTGTATACCTATATATATGATATATTTATACCCTTCTTTGCTACTTTTACTATAGGATTTTGATAGATTTTTTTTAAAGGTTCATCGTCCACTCAAGGAAAACTTTTTCTTGCACCGTATCCGAAACCGGTGCGTTGCAAGCAACCTGACTGTCTTTATTATTTGGGACTAGTATGAATCAAGTATTTTAGAATGTTACCCATAGCACTCGATGCTCTACTTTTTGTAAGGATCTACTGTTTGTAAGAGTTGAGGCAGTTTGACCTTTATTGCTTAGCTATGTTTTCAGTGCAGATCACATATAAACATTTAGTGTTTGGTTTTGAAAAAAAATGTAATATTTCATCAAGCTCGAGTGCATGGTTGCGCTTTTTATCTTATCAAAATGTACTAAGTGTTCACTTCCATATGCTTATTATGATTATTAATAGTTTTATTATTATTATTGTTATAAAATAAATTTATGAATGATGTTTTGTGTGTTACTTGATTAATTACATTTGACCTTTTATAGTACAGTATTAATAGATAATCCAATTCCAGCCTCAAAACTTTATGGAAAGTTGCATCCAAAGCAAATATTCAATAACTATAAATAATAAACGCAATATATATAATTTTGGATCGTATATTTCAAAACTTGATCCTTTTACTGAATACAATATTACCATAGCTGATAGTAAAAATACGTTCAAATTAATTAAAACATTCCAAACACAAGAAGATGGTAAGTACGTCATCTAAATGTTAATAATCATACAATTAATTTTTTTTTATATTAGCCCCCTCTGTTGTTCAACGATTAAAAGCAGAGATAATTCAGGAATCTTCTATACTTTTGAGCTGGATTGAACCTAATCTAAAACATGGTGTTATTAGAAATTATATTATAAAGTACAAGGTAACATGAGTAATATTAAACGAATCTTCTATACTCTTATAAAAAAAAATGTTTACAGCACACTTCCTACTTAGCATGTCCAAATATGAATAAAATAAACGAAACTAATGAAATTAATACTACAAAAAGTGAAATTACATTAAACTTGTTACCGTATTCAAAATATGAAGCTACAGTTGCAGCGAGCACTGTTTTAACTGGAGAAGCAGTGTCAACAGAATTTGAAACACCTGCTTCGACAAGTAATAATGTTTACATGGAATTATAATTTAAATGTAATATTATTTTTCTAGATCTAAATGATCCAAATGCAATAAAAATTAGATTGGATATTACTTCCAAATCATCTCAAATCAAAATAATTCCAAAATTAACTTGTGAAGCAATTACAGGACCAGTTTTGCTAACAGTCAATATTAATTGTTCAAATCCTTGGTGTAGTGACAGTTACAAAGAAAAGCAAATGAAAATGCCGTTTACTGATTTATATATGAATAGTTTATATCCATATTCTGATTATCAACTAAACGCTTATTTCAACTCGGTTCATTTTTTTAATGAATCTTTTAAAACACAAGAAGACGGTAAGCTTAATATATGCATATCAAATTAAGTTTTAATTTATTTATATTTTAGTTCCTCATAGTATTCGTAGTTTTGGTGTTTTTTCGAAATCTGAGAACTCAATTTCATTGAGATGGGAAGAACCTTATCCGCCAACAGGAGAGTTGGACACTTATATAATAGAATACTATTATCAAGGTACATTCAGCCGTCAATATTCAAAACCAGTATTAACGACCGGCAAAAAATGCGTAGTATGGAAAACTATGAACTGTTTAAAAATAGAAAATTTATATAAAGGTTATGAATATACAATACAGGTAAGATTATAGCAATACTAAAAAAACAATTTGTAATTCATCTAAAACTATTTATTGTATACGTTTTTAAAACGAAGTATTTGATTATTTAGCGTTTTTAATATATAATCTATGACTAAAAAATTAATAATTTTTTTTTTCAAAACAATTGACTTAACATAAAATTTCACTGACCTTTCAATTTAATTAAAACATCAATACAAATAAAACAACTTAAGTTTCGACTTTTGAGAGCCAGTCAAGTGAGAACAAACTAACTAAATACTACATTTATACAGAAAAAATAATATTAGTAATATATATTTGTATCAATATTTGACCACATGTTTTTCCTATAAAAGAGAAACAAATAATACAATAAATTTAAAAAAAAGTAATAAATTTATTCAAAGTAACTATAAATATATTTAGTAAATTTATGTAGCTATCTAGCTATCTAAACATTTAATATTAAATTATATAAGTTTGCTTGTAGATGGTAAGTGGCGGCTGTATGCTGCATAATTTTCCACTTCTTCCACGGTGTTTTTAAAAATCTTGTTCTGGAACTACTCAGACAGGAGTATTTTAAGGTATCTTCATCAAGATGAGATGACTACTCGGGTATGGTTGAAAGGTCCGATAAAATCGATTCCTACGCGTTTAGAAAGTTTGACTGATGGGTGTAACTGGAGCTGGTTTTTGGTTGTTAAATTGGTTTTGGAGTCAATAGAGTTATTTAGCCAGACCGGTTGTCGGTCTACAACGTAATCGGCTTGTTTTCTGAGTAGGTTTTTTTTTTCTAAGTTTCAGTCCAATCAAAAGGCTTTTTGGCGCTGCTAGCATCAATGAAAAATTTGTCGACGTTATCCCGGAGCCAAGTGCAGATACATATGAAACGGTAGTTGGAGTTGATTTTTGTTTAGTTTTGGGTAGTTTTTAATTGCAACCAGATGGTGCAGTAGCGGTTTATTTTTTGGCATTAACTTAATGTTCTAGATATTCAACGTTATCTTTACTAAATTTAAATGTATTTTTTTTTTTATTTTGGAAATAGACCATGATGTTATCCATATATACATATATATTTCTAAAAAGTGACTAACCCGATCTTAAACTCGAATTTATAAGAGTTTCCTTCCGGTGCTGCAAAGGCGGTGTATAGGTTGTGGCTTTCTTCTATTAGTATCTGCCAGTATCCGATAGTCAAGTTAAGTTTAATGAGTCGATTTGGTTTTGTGACATTATTTAATTTCCTTTTGCCATTTTTTTAAATTTATTAGTATCATCGAGGCAAAGTAACTACTAGTGCTCCTTTTGATTATCCTGTTGGAAAGTAACTCATAAATTTGTTCAAAAATCAAGGTTTTTTGGCAAGCATTGTGAATGTATCGGCGAGCTCGTACTGTAGTTTTGTCAACAATATCGGTTTAGTAGGCAATAATCGTATTAGCTGGCTGGTGGTCTCGTTTTTTACGTTTTTGTTTTTTTTTTGGCATTGTTTCTTGTTGTTAGGTCAAATAAACAATTTGCATTTCTCGTCTGACCTTCTATTTGTTTTGCGGTTGTTCGGAGTTGCTAAGAGTGTTTTTACCTTGATGACGGTTTTTACCAATTATGTAAAATTTACAAAAGTGTTGATATCTAGCTGCTGATGAATTTAAAATTTTATTTAAGTTGCAAACGTGTTAAACATGACCTTTTTGGAGGAATGCTGGTACACTCGGCACTAAATAAGTTTGAGGTAACTCTCTACTAGTTTTTTTTGGATTATGAATGGAAGTGGTTAATTGGCTGGCCATTCTGACGAGCTCTACTGGGTTTGTGTATTGTTTAAAATTTGTCATTTTGAGATTACATAAGCATTGCTTTTTTTGTGTATTAGTTTTCAGAGATTTTTTTTTATCTTGAAATTATTGTTCAATAATCTTGAAAAATATGTTCAGATTTTTATAAGGCTTTTTGTCAAAGCAAGTATTACTAGTTATTCTGATGGAAGATAAAGCTTGCAATAAATTTGCAACCTTTTTCTTTTTTAAGAAAGTGTTTGGGGTTGTAGAGCCACCATGACTTTGTTTGTCCCACGTTGAACGCCATTTATCACCGTCCTCCTGATCTAGAAGCAACTCATAGAAGAAGATACACTCCGGAGATGGTGCTTTTGACACATTAGCCCTGAACGATACGTACTTGCCTAAGAGCAAAATACTTCCTTGTTTCAGATTTTTTGTGTTTTGTTGTGCCCTTCGTAGATGGGCACCGAATTTTGCGCAATTTCTTGAAGTGGTATTTCAAGTGTTAAAAAGCCTTAAGGCAATTGGGTTTAGTTTCCTGACATTTAGTGTTGTGATACCGGGATAGTCCCAGTTTCTCAACATTTAGTGTTATGATACCGAGAAGGTCCCTGTTGTCAAGTCCATGGTAATGAACCCCACTGGGTTCAGAAACCCAAAGTTGCAATTGGAAGTTCAACGACGTTGAGGCGGCATTAAACCCGTACATTTACCCGTTTAAAAATCAGTCAGCGGGAGCGGTGAGTGCTTTCGCGTAAATGTAAAAAATTGTGTTTTTAGTTTATTACTAATTAAATTTTGAATAAGATTGACTGGAAAACTATATATATTTCCTATATATATATATATATATATATATATATGTATATATATATAATTTTATTTAGTTCTAAATTAAGATAATGACTTGATAATGGAATTGTAACTGCTCTATGTGCCATAAAATGGTAAGCTGCTAGCTTATGTACTATGGTATGGTTAGATTTGAAAGGATTACTACAAGTCTTTTCAAATCCAAAGTTTTAAATTTAATCAAAGATTTATTCACAACATAAACTTATTTTGAAAAAACCACAGAAAACATAGCAATCAACAAATTGTTTTTAGACTAAGTTGCAAATTATCAAATATATTATGTAATGCTAAAGATAAAATTAATCCTTTAATAAAATCAGGTGTATATGAAATTTCATTTTCCGACTGCATTAGTATGTATGTTGGGCAAGTTTTGAAACACGATGTACAGAACATTTTAAAGTTTTTAGACTAAATCACGATACAAGTTTATTTGCAAATTATATTATTATTATAATTTTAATCATACCTTCCCCGAAACTAATAAAATTAAAATGTTACAAAACTGTTCAAAAGGCACTAAGCTTAATCTTTTAGAAGCCGCCGAAATTCACAAAAAACAATGTAATCTTCTTGTTAACCTGTTGAATGAGCAAAAGGACTTACCACAATATAAATAATCATTTTTTTAAATCTCTCTAGACCATCAGTAATGCAATTTATTTGTCTTTCACTTCATTTTCTATTTTAATTTTTATGTATAAATGTACTTTTTGTTTAGATTATTCTTACATGACAATGGCCTTTAAAAGTCGAAACTGGAGTCGTGAACATTTGTTTGAATTGATTTGTATTCTTTAGTAATGTATATTTATATCAATAAAGTATTTGTGGTAAAAATCAAAATATATGGATTAGTTTTTGTAAAAACAGAAACACAATATTCTATATTTATTATTTATCTTTACCATTTTTACTCATTTTAGTTATTACAATGTATATTTCATAAGTTCCACAAAATTAGTAAATAACACAATACAAAATAAAAATAATAAATTAAATTAATTTTAATATTCATAAAAATTTATTCCGTTTCAGATTAGAGCAAAAAATAAAAATATACTGAAATATTCTCAACCAGTATTTATAAAAGCTACAACAATTATAGAACGTATGTACAATTTAACTCTTATTTTTTTATTTTATTATGCAACTGTGTGCTTTTACGCAGGGTTCTAACTGCACAGCTATTTAAAAGTCACTATTTTATTTTATTTTGTTATTTTTTAGATCCTGAAAAACCAATAAACTTTATAGCAAATTGGGATGAATATTATAATTTAACATTGCAATGGCAACACCCAAATAACACAAATGGAAACTTAAAATCGTTTTTAATACATATTGGCAATAAGAAGTACAGTATGAAAAACCTTCGACTAAATTTAACATATAGTACAATTGTAAGTTAATTTAATTTTATGTAAATATTAAGTTGCGTGATTAAAACTGTCTTTAAAAAACAAATGCTAAAGGCCATGAAAGCTGGTTAACGTTACAGTCCCTTTTAATCTAAAAACTTAATCTTCATTGAACTAATAATATAGAACACAACAGAACTAAACCTTAAAAAAGATGGCAATGTTATTTTGATAGTCAATACTGCAAGTTCCGGTCCATACCGGTCTCTAAAAAAGAAAGCAACTTTCATACGAGCTGTTTTCTAATTATTTAAAGTCTAAATAATGACATTAAACTAATGAAACAAGTCGATGATCTCTGCACAAAGTCTCAAAACGTAAAAAAAATTACTTGCATTAAGTGCAAAATATATTATTAAACTAAAAATAATAAAATAGAGCTTTTAATAAATGAGTTAATTAACAGCTTCTGATGTCTTTTGTTTTTACATTATGCAGATGCTCATCATAAAGAGTTATTAGTCTATAAACCATTTAGTAAACCAAATACGAATTGAACAACGATTGAAAAAAACTTTTGAATAAATACGTACAAAAACATATCTTAGCTCAATCAAAGTATACAACTAATATCCAACCTGACAATTAAATATCAAGTAGACACAATGTTATTTAAGCAAATAAAAAGTTGATTCATATTAAACAACAAAATTTATTTGTCCAGTATGGCATTTCTTTTTTGTTCTGGCACCACTAACATTAGTCATATTTATAAAATGATTTTATTTATAGTTTTTTTAAGCGGAGTACTTTACAAGTTTGATATTAGTTTTTTCTTTTTCTAGTACCAGAGTACTTTGCAACATTTTTTTGTACCTGACAGAAACGCACTTCAAGCACTAAATTGTTTTTAGTTATATAAACATCTATGAAAAGTGAACCGAGCAGCAAGTTTTTGCAGTATAAACCACAATATGTAATCTGTATCTTCTGGAGCTTGAATTAACTTTATATTATATTGCCGTTGTTGATAGACAAAATTCAAATAACGTCAACAGCTACAGACCGATTTCCCTTACATGTTGTTTTACAGCTAGACACGAATAGTGTGACCTGTACAATAGGCAACTTAGTATACACAAAAACTATGTTGCCCGTTTTAGCATTTATCATTTGCGCTTACATATTAAACATTTCATGGGCGACGTTGTTCTGGAATTGAAAGATGCTAAAACGAGCAAAGGCATGAGTTTAACCATATTCAACATAATTTTTGTGTATACTAAGTTGCCTATTATACTGGCCACACTATTCGTGTCTAGCTGTAGTAAAGATTTCTTTATTTGACATTGACATAACGTTTCTTACAATAATTATTCAAACCCGCTAGGCCTTACTTTACAACTTATTTATTTAAAGACTAAATATTGCTTGTCGCAAATGCTCACGTTCCGGGATTAATTCTTTAAAAAACCGTAAATTTTTGTTCATTTGGATTTACTATTAGCAGTAAAAATAATAATGTATTTTTTATGTAGATTCCTTACAGCCTAAATGAGAAACAGGATCAGTTAACGTTAAGAGTTGCTACAGTTAATACAGAATTTACGTCATACTTTGAAACTATAACTATACAAATTCCACCAACTACACCAACATTTGAAAGTGATCCATTTGTATTAGTAGAAACTAATAAAACAATAAAACTTTTTATGCATAAAGAAGATGATTGCGATCTATTTGGTAAAATGATGGCAAATAAATTGAGAAAACTACCAGAACATGAAAGGGAGTCACTGATGTATCAAATTCACGGGATGTTTTTTAATATAAATTCTACAAATTTGCCTCAGGATTGCCCCCCTCATACTCCTATCACGTATCAACAGGTGACTTCACCTTCTGATTCATCAGCCTCTCATGGTTCTCATATACAAGAATATGAACAAGGTGGTTTTATGTCAACGAGAGAGACGGACGATAGTATCATTAACCAAGCTCTGTATATGACATTTATTCCACCAAAAAGTACTAACTGACATGGTATTTTTATATTATATTCGTATTATTAGTTCTTTTGTTTATTTGCATTTGTATAATTTGTAATTCAATTCCTTAACATATTTTTAATAAACAATATGTACAAATCACTTATTTACCTTAATTTGATCCTTAAGAAATTTATTTATAGCAGAACAAACCTCAGGGACGATTCTCGAAATAAGTTCACTTAAAATTTTAAATAGGAAGTGTAGACTCCTGTAGCTATCTCCAGTAGCTAAATACCTTAAAGTAACTGCCACCCTTACTCTTGCTCTCCAGATTCCTCCGCAAGTAATTCGGACAACTGCTTTTCCATGCTGTTCTTACAAACAAAAATTAAATAAATATAGCTAGTTTCTTACTTATTTTCATAGCTTTGTAAGAAAGAACCATTAAAACAATAATTACTTACCTTGTTCTATTTTGATGAATTGAAGTCATCCACCATCTTCTTTTTCTCCAAGGTTTTTTGGTTTTTTTTTATACCACATATTAACATAATTAAAATAAGCATATGCACAAATTGCTACAGAGGCTGCAACTTCTACTTGTTCTATTGCTGCAAGTGCAAAAATTTAAACAACTTAAACGCTTGTGGATCAGTCTCGGGCAAGATTAACCACGAGTCGAGAGACGAGAGTGTACTTTGCACCACTCGGTTTCCTACCCTCTCGGCAAATGCATCACCTCGACAACCTCAAGCAAGGAACATTGGGCGAGAGTAGACCTGGCCCACCTCGAGTCTCGGCACGTCGACAAATGTCTCGACGAGTAAACTCGGCGAGAGTGTACTGGTAGCATTATGATTATTAATAGTTTTATTATTATTGTTTTAAAATAAATTTAAGAATGATGTTTTGTGTGTTACTTAATTGATTACATTTGACCTTTTATAGAACAATATTAATAGATAATTAAATTCCAGCCTCAAAACTTTATGGAAAGTTGCAGCCAAAGCAAGTATTCAATAACTATAAATAATAAACGCATTATATATAATTTTGGATCGTATATTTCAAAACTTGATCCTCTTACTGAATACAATATTACGATAGCTGATAGTAAAAATACGTTTAAATTAATTGAAACATTCCAAACACAAGAAGATGGTAAGTACGTCATCTAAATGTTAATAATCATATAATTATTTTTTTTTTATATTAGCCCCCTCTGTTGTTCAAAGATTAAAAGCTGAGATAATTCAGGAATCTTCTATACTTCTGAGCTGGATCGAACCTAAACTAAAACATGGTGTTATTAGAAATTATATTATAAAGTACAAGGTAACATGAGTAATATAAAACGAATCTTCTATACTCTTATAAAAAAATGTTTACAGCACACTTCCTACTTAGCATGTCCAAATATGAATAAAATAAACAAAACTAATGAAATTAATACCACAAAAAATGAAATTACATTAAACTTGTTACCGTATTCAAAAAAATGCAATCAATTACACATCTAGTGTAGATGCAGAAGAGTACGTCCTTAAAGACTTGTTTTGTTTCAACAAGGCCTCTGACATCAATTTCACATCTTTTTCAAATGCAGATAAGTGTGTCCTTATAGACTTGTCTTGTTTCAACAATGCTTCTAACATCAATTTCACATCTAGTTCGGATGCAGAAAAGTTCATCCTTAAAGGCTCGCCTTGTTTCAACAAGACCTCTGACATCAATCTCGGTTTGCTGCCTTTGTAAAACTCATCTTGTGTTAATGCAGTTTCTAATACAACTTTTTTCTTACTTATTAATCTAAAAAGCATTGTTTAAACAAATTACCTCGGGTAATTTTATTAAAACCAAATTGGGCTTGAATTTTTTAGTCATGAATCCGGAACTTGTTTGTCTTTCTCTTGAGCAAATGGTTCGCGCCTTTTAAGAAATGGAGAAACCTCCTTCAGTTTCTATTTTATATATATATATATATATGGGTAATTCCATTACTTGTCGACTAATTTGAAAAAGTCGACCTCTTTGATTTTGCTCAAATTTTCAGAGATCAAAATATGAATGAAAAAACTGAGATTCCCAAAAGTTTGAAGGTCAGAAATTTCTCAATAAAACGTTTTTTTTAGCTTATTTTGTATCTCAATTTTTGGGCTTCTGGAAAAAGATAAAAAGGTCCGCGATGGCTCAAATTATTGCTTATTACATGTACTTTAAAACGCATATTTAAATATATATACCATTACTCATATAGATAACCTTTTTTCTTGTGATCTAAAGAGTATTTTCTGAAATTTTGACTAAAATCGACATAAAGCGACAGCTCTTTTTCGGGACCTGAAAATTACAAGTTTTGAAGATCGAGAAAACATGTGCAACTTCCTGCATCAAAATTATAATGTATACGTATTGATTCTATAAGTATTATGTGATCACTTTAAAAAGAGATTAAACACGAGGAAATCTAGACCTTGCGAATCAAATTTTGTTAAGATTTGACAAAGTTAGAACGTTTTAAAGAAAGTAAAGTTTTGCGATTTTGCTAAATTTACGGTTTTTTTTGGAATAATGTTTAAAGCTTTATATATCAAAATGACTGACACGATATTAAACATAATAATATGGGTTTTAAAGTACATGTAATAAGGAATAATTTGAGCTATTGTGGACCTTTTTATCTTTTTCGAGAAGCCCAAAAATTGAGATAGAAAATAAGCTAAAAAAGACGTTTTATTGTAAAATTTCTGACCTTCAAATGTGTGTTATTTTGATCAGGCAATATTCTAAGGTCCAAAATTTTGGGAATTTCATTTTTTTCATCTATATTTTGATCTCTGAAAATTTGAGCAAAATCAAAGAGGTCGACTTTTTTAAATTGGTCGAAAAGTAATGGAATTACCCATTTACATATATTCTATAGAGATAAAAATAGACGCTGCATTACTCGGTTACCTTTCAAAGCAATTAACCGTCCTGTTTTAGGTAATAACAGAAAACATGCTTTAAAACGTTTTTATCAATTGGAAGCTCGTTTTAAACAAGATGATCTTTTCAAAAAATTATATTTAAAAAACATACTAAATTACATTGATTGATTGATTATTTGGTGCTAACAAAACAACCAGTTTTGTATATTTTGACGCATCACGGAGTCAAAAAAGAAAAGCCGTTTGGTGTGGCTGTCAGAGTAGTTTTTAATCTTGCTGAAAAATATTCTAACGGTATCCTTTTAAATGATACTCTTTCCTCAGGTAGAAAACTTTACAGACAGACATTGGTCAAATATTGATACGTTTCAAACTTCATCAAGTGGCTTTAATTTGTGGTATTTGTCAGATGTTTCGTGAGTTAGGTTTACATAAAAGATCGTGTTTTTGAACATATTTTTTGGCGCTTTAATTCTACCGATCCTATCAAAGAACTCGAACATACTAGAGTAATTTTTGGGGCTATCTAGTCTTTATTTAGCTACAAGTCCATTCTTCCGTTAGTTGAAGATAAAGGATTTTTTTTAGCAGTGGAAGCTTTGAAAAATGGAATTTATATTGATGAAATTTTATGGGGAGCTCCTAATGAGGATAAAGCTCAATTGATAGGTCATTTGCGTTGAGGAGAGTTTGAATTAGCAAAATAAACCAGTTCACATAGTTGGAAATGTCTCTGATTCAATAAAACTATTAGGAATTTCTTAAGATTTTCCCGGGATGCATTCTATTATTATTTAAAATCAAATAACAAATTCCTTCAAAGCAAGGTATTTTGTCTCGGATAGCATTTGAGTCCTTTTGTTTTTTTATTAAAGGTTTTATTACAAAAGCCTTGGTTGTTGAAAGTTAGTTGGGATGATCCGTTGCCAGCAGATATTTAAATGTCTGGACACAAATCATGAATGAAATAACTGGCTTGAAAAAAATTTGGATTTCACAATGCATTTTTCCAAAAGGTTTTTTTTAATCTTTGTTTGATAGGGTTTTTGGATGCTACTATTTGTAGAATGGGAGCAGTAATTTATCTGCGATTTAAAACTATTGTTGAGGTTAATTTAGTAGTGGCTAAATTTTGTGTAGCTTTTCTTAAAACTTGGACAGTACCTTGGTTGGAATTAGAAGCTGCATGGTTTATATATAAATTGTTTCTTTTGGTTCTTACCACTTTTAAGCGTTTTCCAATGGAAAATCCTTTTTGTTTTGTGGATTTAATGATGGTATTGGCAAAGTTTCATACACTTCCTTATCTGTTGAAAACATTGTAGCGAATCGTGTTGCACAGATTCATGAGTTAAATCCGAAAGCAATTTGGAGACACGTTTCAGGAGTTCAAAATCTAACAGATCTAGCTAGTCGGGGTCTATTTGTTTCTGAACTTATTACATGTTTGCTTTGGTGGAAAGGTCCACATTTTATTCAAGAACCGATGGTGTGTTGGCCTTTAGAAAAACCGAATTTGATAATACAGGATTTACTTGAATAAAAAAAATCATTTGCTCTCTAATGTAATGAATCAAGTTTATTTTAAATTTATAAATTTGTTTAAAAAAATATCTTTTTTGTTAAAATTGCAATGAATTTTACAAAAAAAGATTTTGAAAAATAAGATTGTTTGATTAATTGTTCATCATGAGTATGAAAATGCAATAAAAATAATAGTAGAATTAACTCAAAAGACATCGTTAAATAAGAAAAAGGATCAATTGATTAAAGATTTCAAAATATTATAGAGGTTTGACTCCGTTTCTCAATTCTGAGGGTTTTGTCATGGTGAGAGGTCAAATCAACCAATCTCAATTAGTACATTTAAGTCGACATCCTTATTAGATCCCAAATAAAAGTTGTTTAGCAATTTTGTTAGTAGATTTTCATATCTTTTTAGGACATGGTAGTCCGAAATTGATTCAATCTTTACTTTTTCGTAGTTATTGGATTCTGGGAGCACAAAGTTTAATTCGTCAGCGCATTTTTAATGTTTAATTTGTTATCGTTTAAAGGCAAAGCTTATTTAGCCAATCATGGCAGGATTGCCAACATATCGAATAGAACCGGAACATACTTTTAGTCATGTTGGTATCGATTATGCAGGATCTTTTTTTATTAAAGCATTACTTCTTAGATGTAAATGTTATTTGGTGTTGTTTGTTTGCATGGTGACTAAAACGTTACATCTAGAATGTCTTGCATCCAAAGCATGTTTAAAAGCTTTGGATAGATTTTCAAGTCGAAGAAGTTTACTATTAAAAATCTTTTCAGATCAAGGTGCTAATTTTTGCAGAGCAGCAAAGAAACTCAAGGACTTGTTTAATATTATGTCTGTTTAAAAATTACATGGGTATTACAACCTTTTTATGCTCCTAATTTTGGAGGAATTTGGGAGGCTAGACTAAAATTACTCAAATCATTTTTAAAGAGTAATTGGACAACAGATTTTATCTTATGACGAAATTAACACTATAATTATTAAGGTTAAATCTATCTTGAATTTGTGTGAACTTTTAAATAATCTTCAAGATGGATTTGATTACTTAACTTTTGGGCATTTTTTTTGGGAGTTCTTATTTTGTCAAGGTTAAAAGAAAACTTATTGTATGTTAATATAAATCTGGTCAAACGATGGAAATTGTCTAATTTTTTTGGAATCGTTGGAGTCGTAAAAAGAGTAATTTGGTATTTTAGGTCAGTCCTGGTTTGCCACCTTCAGAATGGCAAAAAGGACAGATTATTGATTTGTTTCCGGGCTCAGACGGTGTAACACGTATGGTAAAAAACAAATCTATTACTTAAAACATATTAAACCGGTTAAAATGTATACGTTACCTTTGTCAGACGGGATACAATAATTTCAAAATAGTTTATTTTCATGGAGAGTATGTTTAGTCTTTTAAACAGCAAACAGGCCAATTTTGTATTTTTATTGATCCGTTACGTTATAGTTATAAAAGAGAATGAATTTTTAAACATTTATTTATACATGCACCAATTTTCTTAATCTTATTTATTTTAAAATTTACAAATTAAAATGTATTGTGATGGATATTCAAACACTTGTGGATCATCATTTTGCGCATAAGTTCCTGTTTCCTAAAATATATACTGCCCAATTATGGTTCCAGTCACCACAACAACATAATATGGAAATCCTTTCGTTAGTGGATATCCTGGGATCATTTTGCTGTAAATAAAATGGACATTTTATATAAAGGAACAAAACAAATTTTTAACGTAACAGAATCAATAATACACTAAAGACAGAATTATAATGTAAAACGTTAAATATTTACAATAAATAAATACAGTCTACAGTTTTATCATACAGACTGTATTATTTTGTATTTTCTTCCGGTTGTGTTGTTTCTTTGGTATTGTTGCGTTCATTCTTGTAGAACCTGACTTTGTATGTAATTTTTAACTACTTTGTGTGGTGCTGAAACTCTGGTAACAAGTTGGTCTACGTTATTAGTGGCATAGTCAGTTTGGTCGTTTCTTGAGACATTGCAGTGGTTTGGGATCCATTGATCAATTATTTTGTGCTTTAGTTTTATAGTGTTTTTGTAAATTTCTTCTATTAAAACGTTTTGTTTTTTGATTGTCGTAAATGTGTTTGGAGTGATGACATGGAGTCGGTTGAGATGATATATTTTGAGATGGTGGAGGGGAGTTGGGAGTGGTTAAATATTATAAACTGGGCTAGTTTTATTGCGGTCAGTTTAGCTGTCAATATTGACGCCTTTGTTTGAATTTTTAAATCAGCAGTTTTTTTAATTTTTTACCAAATTACAGCTGAAGCCGTGTAGTTTTGTTTTTTGGATCCATTGGTAAACATTTTATAGTGTGTATATTTTTTTCTATGTGTTTGCTTGTTTCTGAATGTAACAGTATTTGGCCTATTGATTTGGATGTGATGTTTGAAATGTTAGTAAAAATAGATAGTGGTTTTTTGAATAATGGATAAGTTTGTTGGGTTTTAATAGTGTTAATGTTACAAAGCTTTGATTGAGCTGTTAGTCAAAATCTATTACATTTTTGTTTTGTTTCTTTAGTAGGTATGATTGCGATTTATTTTACTAAAATCGTCCAAATTATCTTTTAGTTGTTTGTTTGTTTTTGGTTTTGTTATATAAGTAGATATTTTTTGTTTGATTAGTAATCTTATTGAAAGATCACCTGCTTTGCAAAAATGGCGTTGATTGGAGTAGTGTGAAAAACAACTAAACAGATTCTTATGCATGGATTTTGTATTTTTTGTATGGCTTGCTGTTAAGTTTTTAATAGATTGTTTGCGTATAGAGGTGTTCCATAGCGTATTTTTGGTTTTGTTAAAGTTTTATATATATGTAGAATGTGCTCTTGTTTGGTTCCAGTTTTTGCCATTGTTTGTGCTTTCAGTATGTTGGTATTCTTGTTAACTTTTGTTATTATTGTTTGTACTTGTTTAGTAAACTTCAATATTTCTCTAGCCAGATACCTAAAAATTTGTGTTTTGCTGATTCTTTTATCTCTATGATGTTTAGTTTTTGTTTGTTATGTTCAGGCGTTATATGTTTTCTGGTAAAGTGTATTGTTGTACATTTTGTTAAATTTATTTTCAGGTTTAGCTTCATTAAAGTTTGTTGTAATTTGTTAAAGTTGTGTTGAAGTTTGCTGGTGTTTTCTTTAATATTCTTGATGTTTGTGTATATAACTAAATCATCTGCATATTGTATCATTTTGATATTCAAAAATTGTGCGATTTAGCGGGGATAAATATTGAATAGTATAGGGCTTAATATAGATCCTTGAGGTAGACCTGTGGTTTCCAAACTTTATTTGGTACCGAACCTTTCGACAATGTATAAAATTTTGCGGAACCCAACCTTTATTATTTTTATTTTACACACTTTTGTGCTCTACACATACGTAGGGCTTAAAATATTTATTCGATTGTAAAAATAAAAAATTAATGAGAGGCACGTTGCTGTTTTTTACCCTGTATTATTCTTTAAAAATTTGGCTGAATATCAAACAACTAAATTATCATATTTGGTGCAGCATTCAATCTATTTTTGTATTTATTTTTTGTAAATATGACGTTGCAAAGAGAATTAATTTTTTGATTGCCTTCCTGGCTAAACAAGAATAATTATCAAAAATTTCACTCCAAAACAATTCTAACGGTAGTTCTTCAAACTTAACTTTGAGTTGTTTATCCAAAGTAAGTTCGTATTTAATTTGAAGTAATTCTTTTGGTTTTTTAATTGTATTAAAAGGATTTTTCTTTCACAAATAATCTTCACTACTATTCAGCAAAGTCGGAAAATATTCTAAAAAAGTTTCAGACAAAGTGCACAAATGATTTTTAAACACATTCCAAAGTTCTAATTCAAGATCTTCTTCTGTAAGAAAGGCACTTAGAATTAGAAAACATTCTAGTTTTTTATCAACCTCTAAAAGCCAGTATTGCAGCTTTTGATATAATGCGATCATTTTTTTATTACCCTAAAATATGTTTAAGTGTTTACCTTCTAATAATAAACATGATGCGTTTAGCCTTCCAAAAATATCTGCCAAATATGCAATCATAGTTAACCAGTTTTTGGCTTTATTGCTGCATATTGCAATACATTTCTCGCAGCTTATTTTGTGTTTTTGAATGAAATTATCAACACAATTAAAAACAGAATAAACCTTGTTCAATTTTCTTATCAAAGTTGTAATAAATAACACAATTAAAATTGCAAGTCCAGCAACATCCGTTGACTCGTCCAATTGTAGTGCAAATGAGTTGCATACATGTAAACGCGAAACAAGCTCTATTTGAATGCCATTTGCAACATCATGTATGCGTCTGGACACCATGTTATTCGAAAGAAGTACTTTTTCTTTTTTTTTGCAGCTTCTGAATCAATTGCGCATAATACAATATCCTTCACGCAAAGCTTAATTAAAGTTTTTCCAATCATATGTGCTTTACCAGCCAATGCAATGCGATAGCACACTTTGTACGAAGCTACTGTGGCATTGAAATTTTATGATTTAAAAAACTTTACAGTCACAGTTTTCGTCTCAGCGTAAGTTTTTTTTGAAGAACAAAATGTTCTTGTTTTGTATGTTGGGTAATTTTTTTCCAAGTGCCTCCTTAAGTTTGATGATGCTAAAGAGCTGTTTGCCAATAATTTATTACAAATCAAACACAAAGCATCGGGATTATCATTGTCACCGATGTTGGTAAAACCAAAGGACAAATAATTGCATAGTCATATTTACGTTTCTTCTTTGAAATGTGACCAGAATTAGAGACTGAGGGTTTAGTTTTGTTCTCAGTAGAAATGTTGTCTGTTAATGATTGAATACGCTTGACGGTGTTAGTTGTGTTTATGAGTGCTTTTGAACGAGTGGCTCACACAGAACAACTAATATAAGAAATAAACCTCAAATGTTATTGGCTCGAAACAAAAATAGTTGTCCTTTGTGTTAATGAGTGCTTCTGAGCGAATGGCTCACACAGAACAACTAATATAAGAAATAAACCTCGAATGTTATTGGCTCGAAACAAAAATAGTTGTCTTTTACCACACCAGAGGCACTGTTTATTAAAATAGCTTTAAAAGTTCTTCAGAGATACCGCTATATTAACCATTTAAATTATTAAATAGGAGTATATATTTTCTGAATTGACATAAATAATATATAATTAATATAATGTTTATAACAAAACTTAATGACAATAATTGAATAACTATAACTAAATAAATAAAAATAATATAATAAAATAAATAAAACGCTTTTATTTTAAGTAATATTTACTGAAACAATAAAATTTATATATGTACATAAGAAAAACGCAGCGCCAGTGAGTCTGCGAATGTATTTGCGTTTTGGCGTTGGTGACGCGCAACCCTAAATTTTTTTTGCGGAACCGTAAGGTTTGCGGAACCCACTTTGGGAATCACTGAGGTAGATCAATGTTATTTATTTGGGATATTTCAGTATTATTGGTTTGACGTATATATGTTCTCTCTTAGAAAGGAATTTATATATTGTATAAAACGGTGTTTGAATATGTACATTATTGTATGCTTTGGTAATATTAATAAATGTTACTGTTGGCTGTATTTATTCTTGATCTCTGTAGATAGTTAGTATAGAGCGTCCGTAACGCACTTTTTTGTCAAAAACTGCTGTTTGAGAGGAATTGATCAGTTTCGATTAAAAAATCAAATCTGTTTTTTATTATAGTATTTAAAACTTTTATTATACACGGCAGTAGAACAGTGAGCCTGTACAAACAAAGTTGTTTTTTAGCTTTATTTAGTTTTAGAATTGGAATAATTTTACTTTGCTTTATTTCCATCGGTATTTGTCCGGTTGTTCACCATATGTGTATTATAAATATATTAGTTTAAATTTAGCGTTTTCTGTAGGCAGTTTTAGCATCTGATATTAACTTGATCATAATCGAGTGAAATATTTTTTTCTAGTAAATGATATGGTTTGTATAAGTTGTATAGCTTCTGTTCTTTGTTTAATAGAGCTATTTGTGATCAAAATGCTTTGGCAAAAATTGAGTCAGTTTTTATTAGATCTTGTTTGTATGTTTTTTTGAATATTTTTGAACCAGGTTTTTTTGATGTTATGTTTTGGATTTAGATTCAGAACGTGTGCTAGTTATCCCGTTTAGCTTTATTTATTACTTTACTAGCGGTTTTGCAGGCTGTTTTATATTAGTCGTAGCTTTCTCTGCTAGTTTGTCTGTCCACTATTGTTTGTGAGTATGTTTGGTGTTTAGTAGTTTTGTTTTTGTTTTAGGTATGTTTTTGTCTGCAGATCTTTGAATTATTTCCAATAGCTTTTTGAAATATATTGTATCGTTTTGTGCGTTGTCTATGTCTATCTCTATATCTTTATTATATTGTAGCCAGTTTGCAAGTTTAAAGTTTCTTCTAGATAGGACAAGATTTATATTATTTGTTAATGTGAGTATTTTAGTTATTATTGATGATTACTTTCAAGAAAGTCTTGGTTTATGATCCAATCAGTATTTAAAGCTATTTCATTTGTGGATATAATTAGATCTACACATAAATCGTTTGTGTTATTGTTATAATTAATTTAGAGTTCCGTCGTTAATAGTAATTAGATTTAGTTTGTTTAATTAATAACTCCTCTATATTTCTTTCCTGTTTACAGTTGGTATTTGATCTCCACATTGTGTTATGTACGTTCATGTTACCTACTAGTATAAAATGTTTTGTATTATATGTTATTATTTGACGTAACATAGTTTTCTCCATGATTGTGTTAGGTGGTATTTAAATATTGGATATGGTTATATTTTTGTTGACAATTATGCTTTGTGATTGTATATGATTTGTTTTTTTGTTTTGATTTTAGGTTGGTATAGTGTCTGATTCTATTGTAATTTGTACATTAATTAATTGTATTATTTTATCTTGTCCGCTTTCATCTGTAATGTTATTGCTAAATCTTCGCGCGTATGTAATTATTGTTTCATTGTTATTTCCACGTTCTTGTTCGTTTTTGTTCGTTTTTTTAGCCGGTATTATAGCAACGATTTGCCTTATTTGGTGTATCAAAGTGTGCGCGACGAATTCCACTCGGGCTTAAAATTTCTATATCTGTAATTCCAATGCATTTCTCATACGGTAATTTTGCAAGATTTCAAGGGTGTTGTTTACTGTTATTTGTGTCAGTTTGGATTATAACTAGGTATGGTCGTTTCTGTGTGTTCTTTATTTATTTTTTTTACCTTGAGCACTTATTTAGTCACAACCACAGATCATACAATCAACAACGGTGAAGACTTCAGATTTATGTGCGTGTCACCAAATAGAACCACACACAGAATCTCAAGTAAAATTTCATGTATGTTAAATTGTAAAAAAATAGTTCCAAATAACTGTAAAGAGTTAGTTCCTTATGAGATATCTGTGATTTTCTTGTCACTATTTACCATTATATTATCTTTTATATTGATAGTCACCAAATATCGATATGTAAATATATATAATACATAGTAATTCTGATTATTAATATAAAATAACTAAATGTAAAATTTTAAAATAATTTTATTAATACCCATACATTAATCTTTACATAATTGCATCTAGACATAACATAGAGAGAGGAAGTGGATCAAATTGATTCTGAATAATCTTATTTTGATATTTTTCGATGCGTTTTTTGTTAATAATGTATAACAACCATGTATTAAGAACAGATCAAATATACCTTTACCCTTGATTCGAACCCAGGACTTCCGGTACCGTATCTAGCCTCTCAACTCTCAACCGTTGCGCCAGCAAGGTCTGTATGTTCTGCATGTGTTATTATGTTGCATCGTTGTATGGGTTGAAGCGGATGAGCTGGTTCCCGGTTGAATTAATTGTAATTGAGAGTTGTTAGTTGTTGTCCATATGCTTTGACTGGTGTCTTTTATTTTATCCTCTAATGCGATGTGCTATTGTGGTTGCATATAGTGGTTAGCTGTTTGGCTTGTATTTGTAGTGTTAGTGTCGGTGTACCTACTCCATGCGGTTTTCAGTGTTTTGTTTGTTGCTCTTGGGAATATTATGTTTCGGCATTTTGGCAAGTCGGCCCATTACTTGAGGTTTGAGTTTCGACTTTATTTTTTTTTTATTGTGCCGGTTTTAATTTAATATGCAGTGTGAAATTAGTTGATAGCAAGTAAGGTTAAATATAGTACATACTTGCTGACTAGTTGTCAACACTGCACTGAGCTATTTGGTTATAAGTGGCAGTTGCTGTTTTCTATGTTAATGTATTTTTCTCATTTTAATTTTTTTGGGTTATTTTTACTTAACCTACATATTTGATTGGATTTTAATTAACTTAAGTCACTACAAATTTCTATAACTAGTTGACTTAGAGCACTTAATTCATATTCAAAATTAATTGCAAAATCTGCTTGTGATTCTATGCTTAAATAAATGAGTTTTTTAGCTTTAGATAATGTAATGCATGTGTTACATCACTATTATTCATTTCACATGAAATATGTACATTGGCAAAGCATGAGATATAATCTTGGCTACTTTGAACAAGCAAGTGCAATTTATTCAGTTTTACTGATTACTTAACGGCATGTTAATCTTAAACAAGTTTGTAAACGCACCAAAGAAAGTAATATACTTGTTGACCCTAAACTAAACTTTAACACATACTTGATTAATATATGAACAAAAGCTATTCGTGCTCTTTGCAACCAAAAATATAGTCGGACATACATGGAGTACTAACATCTGATAAGACCAGATGGTTATAAACGATGGTGCCTATTATCACATATAGGGCGCTTGTATTTTAAAATACCACTCTCAAGTGTACGGCCAAAAAACTAGACAAAATTCAAAAGCTAGCATGTTTCCACAGCAGCTATTGAACTACTATTATTGAAACTTCAAACAGCATGCAGATTGCAAATAAATGAACACATTGCAAACGTCAGGGCTCACAGACCTAATAAATCTATAAAAAATCTACCACGCTAACGATGTAAAACAATAGAGGTATACATCAGGTCTAATAGGTCTGCAGTGCAAGGAGTGCCAAGCACTCAACCACTTCAAGATAAAAAAGGAAAAATGTTAATGTACAAATACTACTACTGAACAGTAAAGGCTGTTCAGTGTCTTTCGAAGATGTTTCCTTTGCTAGGTTAAAAAAGTACGTTTTTCACCGGTTACTCCGTGTACCCCACTCCCTCTAGAAAAGCTATAAAATGCATATGCTAAAAATAAATGCATTACCACAATGTTATTATATATTTTGGATAATATTCTTAATATTTTTTCAGTGGTTTTTTTAAATGTATTGTTCAGTATTGATTTAAATTAAAAATACAGATTATAAAATTTATTCTAATAATATATATAAGAAATAAATTAAAACTCTTTTATACGTAATATTTGTATAAAATTTTATTTATTAGTTTAATTATAATTAATAAAGTTTATATTATTATAATATATTTAAAGAATTTAAATATATAAATTAATTTACAAATGTAGTTTTTGTTTTAATTCATGTATTTCTGACAAAAATTGCATTTTATTTCTGTATACAATATAATCTGAGTTTTTACCCGTCAACCGGCTCATTAAACACATACTCGCCTCAAACGGGTTACTAGGTGATCTATCTATGTTATCTGTGGTAGTTACTAGTCCATAATGTGATATTTGAAATACACGTTTTTTTGTTTTTAAGAAAAACTTTAATTTTATTGCAATTTATGTTTTTTTAAACAACCTTGTTTTAAAATTGTTTTACGAGTATGGATTACGATTACTATTGATACTATTAGACGACAACGCATTTGAGTTTTGGATTACTGTTTTGGATTAGATTTGATTTTTGAATTGCACGAGAACGAATTTGTACTTAGTTACTACTTTTTTGGACGTATAAAAAATGTAGAATAGAAAATAAGGGAATTAGAGAAAATAATCAAAGAAGCGGTACTTAAAAAAACTGATAGAAGATCAGAAAATAAATTAAAAAAGAAACCAAATGGTGAAACTGCAAATGTACTCAGAAAAAGCTATAAGCCCGAAAGATGTTAATGCACTGGAAAAACAACAAAAAAAAAATATCTAAAAGAACCGAAGGCATACAAAAATCAGTGTAAAAAAGATAAAATTTATAAAAAAGAACTAAAAATTAAAAAAGTAAAGACAGAAACAAAGCATAGAAATACTACTACTAACTACAGGGGAGTATTTATTAGAAAAAAAATTGAAAAAAAAATTGGTATGAAAAAGGTACTCTAGACGGGCAAACCGGCTTTAAGAAAAGAAAAAAAGTAACAAAAAAAGGAAAAATATATATATATATGTATATATATATATATATATATATATATAAATAATGTTATTGTTGGACCTAAAGGCGGTATTTGATAGTGGAGATAGAGAGAAACTGTAGAAGTATAAGACAAAAGGAGGGAGTATTTAAAGTTTCTATTAGGTGCCAAATAGAAACCGAAAAAAAAAACAAATACAAACAAAAAACAAACCAAATCGAATGGAACCTCATACGTGTGAAACAAGCCTTATAGTTGCAAAAAAAGAAAAAGAAAATTAAAAAAATGATAAAAAATTTAGATTAGTTAATTTTTCTAAAATATCTTTTAGAAAAAAGTTTGAAAATAAATGTAGATAAATTGAAAATTATGGTCTTCAGAAAGAGGGTGGAAGAAAAAAAGCGGAGGGATGGAAATGGAATGAGCAAGTAAAATCTTCTAAATGTTTCGGATAATTATTTTGCACGAAAAACAGGAAAAGTGAGCACATTAAAGAAATGGCCCAAAAAGCAAATAAAGTAGTGGAAAAATTTGATTGTATGAAAATAAAAGGGCTTATGTTTGACAGTTTTGCTAGTAGTATGATAGTGTTTGAGTGAAAATATAGGAATGGAAGAAACAAGAAAAAATTTAGAGAAATTCTAGCATATATTGTGCTGAAAAGTGTCAAAAAAGATAAGTTAAGAGTAGAAGCAGGAAAAAGAGTAATAAGTTACAAAGTAAGAATGAGACAGAGACACGAATGTAAAATCTTATAAACTAAAAGAGTCTAGGTACAACGCAAAGGCACGAAATAAACATATTATTATTATAACTACTTTTTTTGATTGAATTGTATTAACATTAAATTTTATTATACTACAACGCATTTGAATTTAGGCTTCTCTTTTTGATTTCAAACATTATTAACGCAAATTGATTATGAGAAGAACAAAGAATCATACCGGTTACTGTTCCAAACCTATTAAATCAATAAAAAAATCTAAAGCTGGTATACAAAGAAAAAAAACAAATGCAATTAAAACATGGGTGATCTGATTTACTATCTATTTTGCAACAAGTGCCTGTTCAAGTCCAGTTAATGAAGATATGGAAAGCACTTATAGTAAATCTTGCGTAATTGCTTCTACCACTCAATCATTACCTGTACTACAATTAAGATGCTCTTTTATTGATGACTAAACTTATAGTAAATGTAATGGAGGAAGTAATACCAAGACATGGCATAGTGGATCATCTGATTTTGAAAAACTGAGAAAATAATTGAATTGTAAGTTGTAATTATAATTAAGTTTAAACAAAAAAAAATTGTTTCGTTAATTTTTTTAATTATAATTAAATGTTTACATAATTTAACATTTTGACAATCTGTCAGATATAATTCATTTCTATATATCAAGAAAAAAACTGTTTTTTCTTTACAAATTTTAAATTTTTTAAAATAATAAAGCAATTTCAAAATAAAAGCTAAATCCGTTTTATAAGTTAAATAATTAATCATGAATAACATTTAAGACTATAAATAACATAACTGGAGTTAAATATTTAATCAAAGTTACTTAATTGGCATTTTTATGAATTCCACTATTAGAATGTAAATGTGCTATTTTTTTTCTGAACTTCACATTTATTCATTCATAAATATTATTGTAACGATTCGTTTTAAAACATATTTTTTATTCATTTTTTATTGATTTCGGTACATTTAATTTAAATTAATTATAAATAAGAGCAAAATCTATTATCAAATGTCGTAATTGATAACTGGCACACTCATACACAATTTGATATTGATTTTGATCTATAATATTTAACTATATTGTTTTCCGCCGAGTTTACACCCTTTTATTTATACTGAATAATATCTACATCTAAAAATTGACATTGTTTAGATCTATGTAAACTAATAAACTGAAAGGTTAGATTTATCGGCCTGACAGAATAGGATAAACGAACGGATAAAAAGATTGTTTGCACGACAGTAAATTTTAAATAAACCCCTAAAAACTTTTACACCACACAAAAATATATTACAAGTATATTATACGACAGTAAAATATATTTGACAACATTCAAATAGATTTCACAACAGAAAAGGGTAATAATATGAAAGTCACGACAACAAATGAACTGTTGAATAGAACAATTCAACATCAAAACAAGTTTTTAGAACGATTACTTTAACCAGACAAAATAAAACAAAAGACCGACTTTATAAGTACCAGAAATTATGTTATAATAAACTAATATTTTTAAATAAAAGTAAAGCATCACCTCGGCAAAACAAATTGCAACATAGTGTGCAAACGTAAAATATTATTAATTTAAAATTGGTGGGAGAAAATGTTTTTACCGCCGCGTTCTATGTGGCGACATCTGTAGGATTAGTTTCACAAAGTCCCGCTTTTAAGTTTCTAAATCATAACAATGAGATCAATCTATGTGTAAACTTATTTACTATTGTCATCACTTTACGGTATACCTTAGAGTGGCAAAACCTAGGCTAGTTCACCTGGTTTCAAGCAATAAAAACTGTATATTAATAATAATAATAATAATAATATAATCTTTATTTTCACTTAAGCCACTTTTTACAAGTACATTACAATGTTTTCATGTACATTAAAGCGGATGTGGATGTCAAACCTAATACTATATACACATACATACATAAATTAATTAAAATATAATACATTTAGTTATTACAAGAACATATTAAAATTAGTGAGCAATAAACTCATTAAAGGTGTAAAAGCAGTTTTGCACAAGAAATTCTTTTAGTTTATCTTTAAACGTTTTTATACTTTTAGAGATTTTGATATACTCTGGCAGTTTGTTGTATATCAGTTGGCATGAATATTTAGCTGTTTTCTCGTACATGGTGCTGCTATGTGCAATATTAGATCCATGTCACGTTGGATAATGATGGACGTTACAGTTTTTAACAAAGTTACTTTTATTTTTATAAACATATACTCCGCACTTGTATAAATATATATTAGTTAGAGTCAAAACTTTATATTTGGTAAATACTGGACGGCAAGATTCAGTACTTCTTATACCAAATATTATGAGAATGATTCTCTTTTGTGCAACATTGAATGACATATGCGAGTATACAAGTGCGTAGTACATGTCAATCAATGATTTAAAGCTAAAATTACGTTTCAGTTTTAATATGGCATAATATGCGCTATTTAGTTTACTGGTTGCGTGATCAACATGCTTATCCCATGACAGTTTGTCATCAATTAAGCTCCCTAGGTATTTGACAAACTTTGAATTATTTTCTATAGGTTTTTCAGGAGGCTTCCGATTATAGAATAGAAGTTGTTTTTTCTTTATTTAAAATAAGTTTGTTTTTAAAACACCAATCACTTACTTCTACATTTGTAATATTTATTTTAAATACCAGGTCTTCTTGGTTGTCAGCTGATAAAACTATTGCGGTGTCATCGGCAAAGTTGATCATGTATCTTGTGCTAATAAACTCATTAATAAACAGAAAAAAAAAAAATTGGACCTAAGGTTGAACTTTGCACAATTCCTTTACTTAGATTACATGTTTTTGAGGCGTGTTGTCCGATTTCCAGATACAGATTACGGTCTGTCAGAAATGATTGCACAAGTTTTAACGCTGTTCCACGGTGTCAAAAGCTCGCGAGAAGTCATAGAAGAGACTTGCAACGCACTTACCCGCATCAACATTTTTTAATATGTGCTCTATCAACTCTACACTTGCTGTTTCTGTAAAACGGTTTTTTCGAAATCCATGTTGCGCTTTATTAATTAAGTTGTAGTTTTCAAGAAAACTCTGCAATTTTAGAGTAATGATTTTCTTGTACACTTTTGAGAATATATCCAGAAGTGCTATAGGACGGTAATTATTCTTATCTTTCTTGTCACATTTTTTGTGTATTGGCACAATCTTGGATGTTTTTAGTATGCTCGAAAAAATACCGGTGCTGAATGATAGATATATTAGGTATTGTAATGGTTCTATTATCTCATTTACTGTACTTTTAACTAATAGTGGTGGTATTTCATCTCTGCCAGAACTTGCACTATTTCTGAGATTGTGAATGACATTGAATAAGGTGCGTGTTTTATTTGTAGACGTTGTGCATGCACTGGACACGTTATGTCCAAAGTGTTCAATAATTTTATTATCAGTTATACTTGAGAAATATTTTGCAAAATTGTTAGCTACTTTGTTGGAGTTTGTTACTATGTGTCCATTTTCCTCTTTTATGTTTATTGTCTCACCAATTTCCATATTGTTTTTTGTTTGTTGTCACTATTTATTATTTGTTTGTCATAAAATTCTAAATGTTTCGTATTTTTTACAAGTGCAATATGCTTTTGTTTTTCATTTTTATAGTGTTCTTTTAATTGAATTGATTGTGTTTTGACCATAAGAGAATGCAGCATCCTTAGATTGCAGCTTGATATTTTTACATCAGCATTTAACCATTTGTTTTTATTATGGATATTTTGTTTTTGTTTTAATGGACATGAAATGTTAACACAGTATAAGAACTCATTCTCAAATATTTCAAATGCTGTATTTGCATTTTCAGTTTTGATTATCTGTCAATTTACTTTGCTTAGATGATGTTTAAGTTTATTTAAATTTTCTTGTTTAAACAGACTTAGTTTTTTATTTATATTAGTTGTAGTAACACATGATGACATATTAAGATAAGCGTTTATTATTTGTGCATGGTGATCTGATAATGAAAAAAATATGTTGATGCAGTTCCAAGAAGCTGATGCAATATTAGTGACCATATAATCGATTTGAGTTTTACTAGTACCTGTACTAGTTGTTACTATTCTGGTTGGCTCATTTATTTTATTTGTAATTTTGAATTATGCAAATAAATCGCTAAGTAGGTGCTTTGCACTAGAATTTGTGAGAAAATCAATATTTAAGTCGCCACATATTATTAAGTATTTATGCGACTTGTCAAGATCAGTCAGCATATCAGATAGTCTGTCAAATAATATATTCATATTTCCAGTTGGGGTCTGTAAACACAAGCAATTACAATTGTATCAGTTATTGTTTTAACTGTGCATACAGCACAATCAATTTCATATTCTACAGAATACTTTTCATCCATTTTATAAGATTTATATTTATTGTCAGCTAAAATCATGCATCCTCCATGTATTTGTTTTATACGGCTGAAATATTTGTGTAACCAGCTATTTGCACATATTTAATATTATTTATATTGCACCACGTTTCAGTTAGGCATATAACATTTGGTTTATCGTTATCTATTGCAACCAAGATTTCATCCAATTTACTATTTACGCTTCTTATATTTTGATGCATGACTTTTAATACTGCGTTAAAATTCAGCGTTTCATGTGGTGTGGTTTTTGGTTGTATGACCTCTTGTATAAAAAATGTTTAAATTCACTTACTTGGATTTCTTCTGGCCAAATGCTGGGGTTTGTAATCATATCTGTAGATTCCTCCGGTACACCAATTTTGAAACATTTGTATTTTTCCATAGAGAATGGATTGACACGCTCAATTGTTTTGATAGATAATGTTATGTTTGGGCATTTTGAAGTTAGAATTTGTTTTTATTTGTCTTCAGTAAACTCACAGTTAAATTTTCCGGCGTGATACCATTTCTTTTTTGTGCCTTGTACACTATACTCGGTTTGTCTTTATTAATTCCAGTAATAATATTTTTATTAATCAGCGCGTGCGGATTATTTGTTCTCGGGGTTGCAGTTTGGTTTATTTGTTTATTTAAATCAGCTGTTTCATATTTGCAATATTTATTAGCATTGTCGTTCGTTGAACTCACATTTTTTTCAATTTTTTTTACTTTATCGTTGGAATTTTGTTTAAATTTTTTTGGTACGCGTTCCTTTTCTGCGATAGAAGAATTTTCTTGGGGGGGTCACGGATTTCATCGTTTCTCTGTTGGTGGCATTTTAAGTATTTTATTTCTACCTCATACTTATTTGTGTGTATGACGGTGTTTTCACTATCAGTAGAGGAATTGAGATCGTTGCCATCTTCGGTGTCGTCACTATTCACTTCATTCAGTGAACAGCAGATAATAGTCTTTATCAACTAGTGTTACATTTTTCATATATTTTACGTAGCCTGGATGCATTTTGATTCCACAATTTATACAACTAGGTTCACTTTGTGGTACACTACCGCAATATTTGCTCGCAACTACACGTTTTCACTACCCGTCATCTTGTTATTTAAAAAAAAATTGAGTTTTATATTGCCAACCGTAAATTTTAAACAAGCAAAAAATGGGTATAAAAAACATCTTTTCAAAAATAAAAACTCTTGTTACGTTTAACCTTAAACATCTTGTACGCCTGCTACTTATTGCGCCATTGTCAGTGCCTTAGTGAGGTGTGGCAATATCAAACAACTTTCGCTTTTCTACTCCCTTCTATATATTGTCACTTTTATTCACGCCTAACTGAATGGATATGTATCATATATTCACTCTAGTGTGGATATGATATGCCGTACCAACCATAAAAACAAAAAATACAAATCACAATGTTTATTTGATTACGTCGCTAAATACAAATGGTTTTTTATTTGTAAAATATCAAAAATAGATTAAGAAGTCTTATTTATTAACTGTTATTATACAATAAAGCTTAAAAACATTTTTAATTAAATATTTTAACAGCATAATTTAACCAAAATTAGAAGTAGTTCTGAATTGGATAATTATGCGAAACGTCAGATGTTATACATATCCTGAATTTATTTCAATATAAAACAATGTTAAATGAGTAATTGAACAGTTTTAAAATATTTTTTAGATTTGTATCAGTTGTAGAAAAAGTAAACTGTACAACTCGAGTGGAATGCCCATATCGCACTTAGATACTATCCACTCTTGATATACAAAATACTATTATATACATATTTAGCTTTGTTGAGTTTGTTTTGCAATATCTGAAGTACTTAACAGTTGATTACGTCAAACATTAGTTTATTTGTGTATAGAATTGGTGCAGTTAAAAATTAACAAATTTTATATAAATGTAAACCAGTCTTATTAACACTAGTTCAAACTTGGAATCTGGTTTAAGCTAAGTTTGTACAGATTAATGCAACTTTTAATACTAAATTAAAACATAAAACTGTTCTTATCATATCAATTAACCGTAAGTGACCATGCTATTCTGATATATCACATATCTCTTGTTGAATTGAATGCATAATAAGTAAAAAGTGAAACCACACAAAATGTACATACAACACCTATATTGATCACTTTAAGCGACATAAAAAGATAATATCTGCCAACCAGTATATTGTATTAACTTAGTAACTTGCTATGAAAGACTTCTTAGGGTGCGTTTATGACAAGAGTCTAGGGATCAGAAAAGAGGAGCGGATAGTTCACAAGTTTGCCGCCGCTACGCTGCCATCAATCAACTGTTACTTTGATTTTAATACAATGCGTGCAGGCTTTTAGGCTCTAAAATTTATTGTAATTCATCGATTTATTATTAACAAAAATGTAATAAACACATTTTTGTCATTACATAAAAACAAACATATAAACTTTATTGAATAATAAACAAAATAAAAATATAATTTGTGCAATTAAAAATATTCAAATTAGAAAATAAATATAACAGAAATATAAACTTTTTTTAATTTTAATTATGATCTGCACGGTGTAGTAAATTAAATGCTAAATTATTTTTGTCTCCTGTTGTCAGAGGTTTTAAGTTATTTTTTTTTGTAGATTTTTTTTTCTTAGATGAAAAATTTCGTTGCTGATCAATTTTACGTTGCTTCACTTCACCACTGCAACTTGGAAATGTATTTAATTGCGGCATGTTCATTGCTTTTTGTAAGACCGAGCATTTTTCAACTGATGTGCGTTCTTTAAAAATTTGTTGTAGAATTTTAGCTCGATAATGATCAATATTTGAAAGAGAGCTTACTTTGTTTGAAGAAACTGTATTTGTAAGTTGTTTTAAGACAACTTCTTTTTCAGCTTCTTGTGTGTCAAACTTTTCATTTAAACTTTTATTATTATCAAAATAATTGTTATTAGTTCGGTTTTGACATAAAAAGTGAATGTGCTTGCACATGTTCCATTTAACGGATGAATCAAGACATGAACATATGTAAGCATAATATATGCGTTACAAGCCGTGCATTTAAGTTTACATGTGCAGTTGTAATTAGTTTGTTCAATAGTGTATAGTTCTTGTCCTGTTGAAGAATTTTCAATCCATTTTCATGCCGTTTTCGTAGTGCACTTAGTTTAGAAGATATTTTGCCTAAAAAAAAAACAACAATAAAACAAATATTTTTTTTAAATGTAATTTTTTTTATACCTTTATGTAAAATAACAAGTCTGTCATATAATTTATCTCTAACTAGTTTCATAATAGCATTTATTGCTGTATCTAGTCGTTTGACTGTTTTGCCTTTTAGATAAGTTTATTTTAATGTTCTATACATCCGTTCTAAATGCATATTTGTATTTAAACCACCGTGTTTTCTGTAGCAGTAGGCCCACGATTTTCTGTTTGGTACATAATTTTTCATAAAATACTGGCCAAAATCTTTTAACTCTGCATAATTTTCTGCTTCTTTGATAAAATTATTCAGCATTATTTCAAATGCATCATCGTCTAATTCTTCCAATAATGTTCTTATTATGATTTGTACATAGAATTGTGATTGTGTGTTTTTAATTTTAGAAAAAACATTTTTTTCCAAGCTCTCAAAACGTGCCAGCTGCAAAATAATCATAAACTCACCGGACCCATAATATCAGTCCAAGCAATATAAAAATTTTCTGCCATATCTGACATAAACACCGAAGGAGTTAGGAAAACATCTAAGCTGTTTTTTAAAATTCTAAAAATAATTTTAATAACTACGCTGTCGGATCTATTACAAAACGCAAAAAGACAATGAAAACTTTGACGTAGATCATCAAGAACCATTTGAGTAGTCAACTTAAAACTGTATGCGTTAAGGCCATGCGTACTATGAATACATACGCAGTCGTTTCCATATTTTTTTGAAGTTTTCATTTGTGCGTCATTCAAAATTATTAATAAAAAATCATCTGTTACTTTCTTGTCCTTGTCCTTTATAAAATCTAATAACAGATTTGCAACTATTTGCTTAAATTTCCTTTATCCATGCTTCGACACTAACACAATCATTTGAATGTTTTACGGAAGTGTTTATTATATATAGTTGCTCAATGTTAAAGAGATCCTTCCTTGTTAACAAATGGAGGTGATCAAATTTGGTTTTATCAACGTCATCTCTAATATTATTTAAAATTTCATCAAACGGAATTTTTAAACTTAATTGAGTAGCCAGCATTGATCTTGTTGATTTTTGGAGAGGAATTTTACCTAGTTCGATAATTAGATGACCAACATGAGTTTTAACAAATTTTACCGAAACTTCTCCGTTGTTGTTTTTTACAGTAACGTCTAATTTAGATGGACAAAATCCATTACTTCCTAATATTTTTAAATGTCTAATATTTTGTTCACGGTTGTTAAAAACGCCATCGCGGTGGCATCGATAGTAATAATATGTTTTAGTTTCTGTTTTTTTCAAATCATGTCGGATGTAACTAGAAATTTCAGTTTTTTCTATCTCAGTTTTCCATTGTTTAAAATCGTAAAAATTGTAAAATTTTAAACTCTCCGTATATATATTAATGTCATGTTGTTGATTATAATGTTGCAACACATCTATGCGTAAGTTTTGATAACTGCACAAAGCACATTTAACTTGTTTTATTGCAACGTGTTTTAATTGGTTTGCATTGAGTTTTTTGCATATTGATAGATGCCTTATTAAGTTCGATTTATTTTTAAAATCTCTATTGCAATGATTACAAGTAAATATTTCTTTTTTTTTATCATTGCATTGTTAAAATGATTTTTTAGATTAAAATTATTGGAAAAATCATGGTTGCATTCTGTACATTTTATTTTGTTCATGATTGATGACCTATTTAAAAAATAATGCTGTTATTTTATAAAGAACGTATCAATAAATAACTCTTTTGCGAGAGTCACTGGTAGGATAAACAGAGCGAGTCCGGAAAAACAAACTTCAAAATATCATTTGTTTTTAAGATCATACCGCTGCCTTGGTTTCCTGTATTGTCGTGAAAACAGCCAATTTGGCGTCGTTCTTATTTCCACAAATAACTTGATAACTAGTTTATTGTTCTACAAATATATTCAGAAAGGATGAATCTATATTTTGCCAGAGTATTTTAGTCAAATTATATTTGCAAATAGCATTAAAATGTATTTAAAAGTACCTAAAAACGCATTTATTTCAATATTTATATTCATTTTTTGTCTATTTCCAATTATTATTTTACTAAAATACTCTGACCAAATATAGTTTAATCTTTTCTTAATGTTCTGGTAAAAAAATAAATTGATTTATTTAAATTGAATAAATTATATGTGTAAATAGGAATGACACCAAAGTAGTTGTTTTTACTAAAATACTGAAAATCAAGGTAACAGTCGGCATGCTCTTAATAACATAGTATACTATTTTATAAAAAAAAATTACCTTAATATTCCTATAAGTATTAAATTTATTTAATTACAGTCTTTTTAATATTCTAATAAATATCACAGTTTAAAATAGAGGGTTAACTTATTCCAAGTGGGGAAACTGGTGACAACGCTGCGGCGGCAAACTCGTGAACTATCCGCTCCTCTTTTCTGATCCCTAGACTCTTGTGCGTTTATGCTGCACATCGCCGCGCTACTCGCCAAGATTGGCGCTGCCCGCTGCTTGCACATCGCCATACAGCAGCATAAATGCACATCGCCGCGCTGCTCGCACCTCGCCGTTATTTAATTACTGTCGAGTTTTATTTTATTAATCAAATATTAATATATTATGGTTATTAATATAAGTTATATTATTGAATCAAAATATTTAATATAATTTATAATGTTACAGAAAATAAATAATTAGTAAACAGATTCCAATATAAACTTGCGTACTTATTAATTGCTTATACAAATTCTTAACTTAAATTGCAAGTCAAGTATTATTTAATCTTGATTTGTGACAATCGATATGTATTTTTTTTAAATAAAATATTTTTATAATGAAATTATTAATATAAGTAAAAATATTAAGTTAAAATAATTAATTACTATGCCACTTCAGTAAAAATACAAACATTGCTTTAACAATTTCCTGCTTAATGCGGATTTATTTTAATTAAATTCTTCATAAAATTATTGTAAACGCAACAAAGTTTTGATAAATTAACACACTACATGCAAATAAAACTTCATTCTTTTAAATTGCATATAACCTCAACACGGTTTGAAGTAACATACTAATTAATTAAACTAATTAAATAAGTTTGATAATATAAATTACATTATGTTAACGTCTCACAAAACTGGCAATAAACGGACCAATCAGAGCGCTAGTTTGAAGATGTACGGCGATGGTCCGATTATAAAAAACAAACTATTTTGTTCACATCGCAGTGGCGTGGAATGTGGCGAGCAGCGCGGCGATGTGCGAGGTGCAGCATAAATGCTCCCATAAGATTATATAGGTTTGTTTCATCATCGCCACAACATCCCGGCGCCAATCTTGGCGAGCAGCCCCGGCGATGTGCAGCATAAACGCACCCTTAGGTTAGGTTGGACCAAATAAACTACAAACACAATATTATTTATTTATTTATTAAGTAGTTCATAGTGTGACAAATTACAAATAAAATAATTAGTTAGTTATAATATATTTATATTAATTATAGTCATTACAAAATTAATTATTTTATTTTATTTATTTATTCCATTGCCTTTTTACCTTTCGGTGTCAGGCCAAAATTATTTAAATAAGAAATATTTATGTAATTTACTAATTACTTATTTTATAATAAAAAATCCTCTGTTTAATTAAATAAGGAAAACCTGATGTGTGTGGTTTTATTATTATTCATACATAGGAAGTTTGATAAGATAGAGCACCATGGCAATGTTAATACAGTATAGTTTGATATATGGTGTTAATATGTTTGTAATAAGTTTATCTGTTTTATTTCTTATAATTTTAATACATTGTGAAGGATCCTTAGTATTACTTGCCAAAAAAAAATATAACGGTAATTTTGATTTAACATGTGTATCTACAAATTTGACTCGTGCTATTGCTTGGGATACACCACTAACAGAAAATTTTATTAAAACAGGTATGTGTAAATCTTGATTCTCTAATTATATTCACACCGACAATTCTGACTATTAATTCAATTGTGTGATATTATAGAATGTTTAGTGAGTATAGAAAACTTCACTTGCAGTGGAAACAGCTACTTTGGCTTGGCGTCATTTGTCATTTTAGTCAAATTATATTTGAAAATTGCATTAAAACCTAAAAACGCATTTGTTTCTATATTTGGATACATTTTTGGAGAATTTCCAATTATTATTTGACTAAAATAGTGATAAAATATAGTTTAATTTTTTCTAAATGTATTGAAAAAATAAATTGATTTTCAAGTTATATCTGGACATATAAATGACGTCAAAGTAGCTGTTTTCACTACTTTACTGAAAATCAAGATAGTCGGTATGTTCTTAATTCAATAAAAATCTTACACACTTTTAGCACTCTTATTGCAATTTAAATGATGTTTAAACTTATATAAACAGATAAATTGTTCTTTTAAATATGATTTGGTAATTGCACATTTCAATTCAACAATTAATTTTTATTTAAATTAATAATGTATAAAAACCGCTTTTTATAAAGATAATTTTTATTGCACAATATGTTATGTTTTATTTATTATTATTCTTGCTAACTCATTTAAGCTAAAAAAAGGCGTTAAAGTTGGAATTGGTTTTGTCTTCTTTTGTTCTTAGTTTTGGATTTTTATAACGCATTGCGTTGTTTATGATGCTGCTATATAGGTCTGTTGTTACTAGAGACTAATTTTCCGCATTTTTTTTTTTAAATTTTCAAACAGTCCAAAAAACCTGTGCTTTTATAAACAGTTTGACGTTTGAAGTTATTATATTTAACCAGTTTTGTTAAATAAAAAATAATAAATGCTTATTGCGCAATTAAATATTTTACTTAAACTATTTTATCAGAGCACGCTTAATTGTAAATCAATAATATAATTTTATTATTTATTAATTTATATTTTATTATCATGCAGAATGTTTCAGAAGGAATGGTACGTACTGTAATGTGTTATAGTATTGTTCCTTTTGAGCAAATAAACATATGACCAATTTGCAATTATAACGTTAAATTAAAAACAAGTTTATTTGTTAATAAATTCTGATTAAATTAACATTTCATAAAAAAAACTTAATTGTTGAAAAATTATAAATGATGTTTATTATAATTGGCAGTTCATTATGACGCCTCCTTATTTGTGCTGCATAAGTCATAATGGAAGCAACTAAGACTTATGGTCGGTTTTCACGTTTAAGCAGTTTGAGCAAATTGAATTGTGCCAACCACATGCAAATTATAAAACAAGTTAGATTTTACTCAAGCCAAACTTTCTAGCTTGTGCAAGTGAACGATTTTAGTTTTCATGCAACAATTTACTTGTGCAAATTGGCTAGCGCAAATTGCTTGAGCGTGAAAACCGACCAATCCTCCTTATTCTGCAGAAACTTCAAATACCTTGTTACTGTTAGATACAAAAGATCCAATTAAGTAATTGTCAATCATTCCGAGGTTTATCAATTTGGAAATAAGATAGTTAACTAATAATTGGTTTTTTTATTGCTAATGTTTTGGTAACGTTGTTACCTTTATCAAAAATGTTAGCTTAAAAAAAAACAATTATAAGTTAATTATTGTATTTTAACTATCCTATTTCCAAATTAATTATTTTAACTAAAGTTATAAAATAAAATACAATAAATAAAAAACTACATTAGATGCTTGGAGTATGTGTAATATTATAATATGAAATATTTTTAACATTTGCAAATAAATTAGCTTCAATTTTGACTAAAATGTTTGTCTTATCATAGAAAAATGAAACATTCCTAAACTGTTAAAAAATTGCAAATGTTCAACCTATTCCTAAAATAAAAAAGACAAATCTGATTATTCAAATTATAAACCAAATGCATTATTGTCCAATCTGTCAAAAAAATTTAATATATTAATATTGTTAAGTTTTTAGAAAAAATAACTTCATCCCCAATACTCAATATGGATTTCAACAACAGATTTTTTAACTTAAGTTAGTCATAAATAGAATTCTACATTAAACAAACAAGGAGAAAATCTTGCAGCAACTCTAGACATTTCAAAATGTTTGAGAGTGTATGGCATTCTAAAATTGTCAACAAGCTTTATTGTATAGGTCTTAAAAAAACTTTAAATCTCATCAATGGTTTTCTAGACAATAGAAAAATTATAATTAGAATTGATAGTTTTAACTCTAGCTCCAAAATGCCAATTTTAGTTTTGATTTACATCAATAAACTTCTTTAAGTAACTAAAAGTCTTATTTATAGTTTTGCAGATGGTAGCATTCTTCAAACTTTATACTTTCCAAATACCATAATGACAAATATTTCAAAGCGTCTTAAAATATCTAGGTTAAAATCTGTAGAATCTATAAACAAAGACCTCAAAACAATATCTAAATAAAGCACTTCCAACTTTTTACTATTTCAAAATTTGTGGTATTATTGGTACCAAATATCAAACTAAACAAAGAATCTTTATAAAAATCTTCTTCAATTTGTCTTCTAGGTGTTACAATCTCACATAATCTTTTCTGGAACGACCATGTTGTTGATATAGCTTTGAAAGTATCGAGAGAACTAAGATTTCTTAATAGATGTAAATAGTTTTTTACTTCTGTTCAACTTTTGCATATATATATATATATATATATATATATATAACTTATCTTTGTTCTTGTATTGAATATTGTTTCCAAGTATGGGGAAGAGCATTAGAAACTACACTATCTCTTCTAAACTCTATTCAGAAACGATCTATTCAGATAATTGCCGACCTAAAATTGACTAATGACTTAGATACTTTACAACACAGCCGTAATGTTGCAGACCTTTCCAGTTTTTTTTTTCTCTTCTATTTTCTTTTCGTCAGTCTGTTTCACTTTACCATTTTCTTTTGTACATTCCTTTACTTTATTATCTTTACTTTCCTCAATTTTTTCATCTTTGGTTTGCTTTTCTTCTTCATTCGTCTTGCATTTTCTGGTTCTTCAGCTTTTTCTTTCTTAGTTTTGGTTGGTTTCTCATCAACAGCCATTTCTTCATTTTTAGTACTGTCAACTTTGCATTTTGTTTCTTCTGCTGGTTTATCGTCGGTTTTTGTTTCTTTTACTGCTTTTGTTTCAGATTTGGTTTCTGTATCAGTTTTAATTTCTTTTTCAACTTTATATTCTTTTACAATTTTTTTAGCAGGTGGTTCTTCTTTTACTTCTACAGCAACTTTTACTTTATCTATAGGTTCAGCATCTGTTTCTATGCTCTCTTCAGCAGGTTTCTTTTCATCTCATTATTTTTAATATTTTAGTATTTTAATACACATTGTTCATACAAAATATAAGACATATTACCATCTAAACAAACATTTACTTGTAGTACAAGGCTTGCTACAAATTTTAACAAATATTTACTGATAGTTCAGAAATGTAAAACCAAAACTTTTAAGAAAGATTTCTTTAACCGTACTATCGACAAATGGAATAAACTTCCAAATTTAGTATTTTTAAAGACATATAAGTCACAATTATGTTCACAGACTGTTTAAATCTAGTCTTCAATGTAACATGTAGCAAGTTTGGTTTCACTCGTTAAAGTTCAAAGTTGGAAAGTTTTTCTAGAAAAATATATAAATGGCGTTATAACTCCCAAAAACTTTGACTAAGAAAAAATAAATTAAAATAATCTGATTAAGTTTTTTAAACAAAAATAATTTAACTGTTTTTTTTTGCTTTTAAACTATGGGTCGTTTGAAATGGAATTCATTTCAAACGACCAGAGAGGGGTGGGGGGTGCGTCGAGAAATTTGTTTTGGTATTTTTTGTTTGTTTGTATAACTTATTAGTAGTCTATCCATTGGTTCATGAGTATATAAAACTCTAAAAAAAAATCTACAATTTTTTTTTAAGTTTTTTAATTTGTTTTTTAACTTTGACTTTGAAAAATTGCATTTTTTGTTTAAAAATTGCTATTTTAACGCAAAATAAAATTTTAATAGTGAAATCAATAATTTTTTTAAGGAATCCAATTCTGGCGTCATTTTGAGTTCACGCCTTTTTTATACGCCGCAAACCCCAATAAATCGATATTTTGATCTTAATGGTCTGTGCAAAAAAGAAACTTATTTATAATTGTTTTTAACCAACGATGTTTACGTATTTTGGTGTAAGTTAGTTAGCAAATATATATTTTTTGTGTATTTGAGTTTTATGGGTCTGAAACTCGAAAAATCTGCAAAAATAGGCTTATCTTTCAGCTTAAACTTTTACAAATACACGTTTAGCAGCGCTCAAAAGAACAATACACCAAATATTATTAAAAATTTAAATTCTGCGGACAATTCTTCATAAAAAATAATTAGTGTTGCTCATCGGCCGTATAATAAAAACATTTTCAAACAAAAAATGCGTTAAAAATTATTAATTTTTTCATATTAACAAAAAGTATTATATATACAAGGGTGTTTAATTTTTTTTTTCAAAATTTGATGAGAACCGGGCAGATTTATGTTTGAATGCCAAAAATAATAATATTCTCAAATGTTGGCGCCCATAGATTGAGTCTAAATTTGTGCCGCAAGCGCAAGAACTATCAAACAGTAAAATTGTCCAAAATTGTTTTAAGCGACAAAAGATGTTTTTATTAAATTTCTAAAATAAGCTTAAAAAAATATAAGCAAAATAATCTTATAAAAAATATATTTTTTTTAATTTTTAATTTTTTTTTTCTAGATAGATTTTTCTATGCACGATAACTATTTTTCATGTAGAATTTTTTGAAAAACTTAAATTTTATTTTATTTTTATTGTTTTAATAATATTTGGTGTATAGTTCCTCTGAACGCTGCTAAATGTGTATTTGTATGAGTTTATGTCAAAAATAAGACTATTTTTAAAGTTTTTTTTTAAGTTTTAGATCCTTATAACCCAAATACACAAAACAATACTATATTTTCAAACTAATTTACATCAAAATACGTCAACTTTGGAGGTTAAAAAAAATCCAAAAAATGCTCCTATTTGCACCCCACTGAAAACAAAAAAATGGTTTTATAGGTTTTGCGGCTTATAGATATAGTAAAGACTTAAAATGGGGACATAATTGGATTTTACGAAAAGTGTCTGATCGATTTCAATAGTCTTTTGAGTTAAAATTGCGGTTTTTAAACAAAAAATGAAATTTCAATGTTAAAAAACAACAAAAAAACTTGTTTCTAATTAAAAAAAAACATAATTTATTCCAAACGCCGGATACCAGCTGCTTTCTTATCAGTACTTCAACTGCTACATTATCTGCTATTTTATTTGCAGCCTTTGTGTGCATCTTTTAAGGCAACGTTGTTTGCTACTTTATCTGTTACTTTATTTGCTACTTTGTATCCTATTTTAATAGCGTTCATTAACTTGGGTTAGAAGCAGGTATTTGATAATAAATTTATAGAAAAACTATTATCTGTGGCAGGTTTATCACCTGTACTTTTTTCAACATTAGCAATAATTATATCTGGTGCAACTTGCAAAAACTTTATACTTAATTCAAATAAAAGCAAGATTAGTTTTTTTTTATAGCTTATATTATTGTCACCTAAAAAGTTAAACAAAATTGTGTACAAGTTTAGACCAGTGACTGATATATAATTTCTATTTTACAATACAACTGACTATTTTTTATTAATTATTATTTACAATCTCTTACTACTACCCCTACCGCGGGTGCGACGTCTGACTTTTATTTTAGATACTGTTGATACTTAATTATTTAATAAAATTAAAAATTGACTATATAGAACGTTAGTCGTACTACTAAAGTTCACACCACAAGAAGTAGGTAGCAGTCACTGCGTATAGTTTTTGAGCTATCCGTGATTGATAAGAACCAGTTTGTTTCACGAAATAATGTTAATTTGAACTAATTTGTAATTTGGAATAAACGAAAGTTGAGAGAAATGTAATAAAATAAAGCATAACAAAAAAAACAATACAAAAAATATGAAAAATATCTTTATTATCTCATGTCTTGTACTGGACCATTATAACCAATTAAAAAAAACGTAATAAAATGATCACGTAACACCATTTTCACTTCTGTAGCTTCAAATTCACAAGTTGATGAAAATGATTGGCTACCATTCGTTAGCTGTTTTATGGACATTTTGTGTTGATATATAAAATTTACACTTTGCCAAAAAAACTGAACCTTGTTGCTTAAAATGTTCTATTAATATAGTTTACAATTGATAACTTTTTGCCTTTGGACACACTGGCATGCATAGATTGTATACTAATTTATATGCTTCCTTACTGGTTTAATAAATTTGTACGTTTTTTACTATTTTTCACAGTTTGATTTGCAAAAAAAATATTTTTGTTTTGCATAGGAATATTCCTTGTCTGATTCTAACACAAAAAGTTTCTATAAAGTTACGGTCTAAAATGTTATTTTATTGAAATATAAGGTTTTCCCACAATTTTAAATTAACAAAATTAAAATGGTTTTTATTGTATCGGTGAATGTTTAAGTTTTTGGTTTGTATAGTCAATTTTACAAAGAAAGAATATGAAGACATACATTTTATGCACGGGCTTTCAAAATAGCAATATTTACAAAGCAAGAAGGTTGTATCAACAACATTATTACAATCGAGTAATATAAATACCTAATATAAGACATTTTTACGAGTCCACCATCATTTATGCAAAAGTAGAAAATGTCAATACTAAGGAAATTGAGAAAGCAGTTTTGAATGTTGTTGAAAACGATCCTAGTACGAGTACAAAAAAATAACGTCAGTATTGGTAATTATGCATGTTCTAGTATGGAAAATCTTTAATGGTTATTTATTATATCCGTATCATTTTTAAAGGGTACAAGCGCTTCTTCCCCGTGATTTTCAATTACGATGCAATATGAAATATCAATTTTAAATAAATAATTTGAATCATGGATGATTGGTTATGTTTCCAAAAATATAGCTTATAAAAGTATATTTTTAAAAACATTACTTTAAACTTAAAATTTTATATACCATTTATTTATTTAAATATTTTTCACAGTATTCTTATATAGTCTAATCATTTTTGTTTTTATGACCCCTAAGTACATCAACAGTTATATTTTAGAATCAAATGTAGACCAAAAGTTAATTGATGATCAACCAGACTGGACTAGACTTTCTTCGTTAAAATTTAATTTTGGTCCTGTAACTGACCAAAGATGGGAAGGTTTGTTATAATTTATATAATCTAAGATTAAATATTTAATATGTTAAAAACATTTATTTCTTACAGATTTCGATACATTTATCACAAAAGGAGAAAAAAAGTTGAATTTTGTTTTACTACGTCATATAATTGTTAAAGACAATTTTCAAATTCCTATTTCAGTTAAGTTAAAAGAAGAAGGTCATATATTTATTTGCAACAATCAGAATGGATATTATAATAGTCCTTTGTACATGACATGTATATATATTGTATTGGGAGGGTGGCACGGAACAAGAAGTGTTATTAGAAAATGCTCAAATAATCAACTTCCAGAAATAGATGGCAAAGCACCTACAGGTAGCTGTGAAACATCTTTAGCAACGGTAAACCAACTATTATAATATATTTTATATACACGTACTTAAACTATAATAATAATTTTATAGGTTTCTAAAAATCCATTAAATGACACAGAATGGAAACATTTTTCAATAAATGTTAATAACTTTGGAAAAAATATAACAGTACAAAATTTAAATGAAGATCAGCCATTACTGCAGTATTATGACAAAGATGCTGAAAGTATTGGGTATTCGCATGTATTTGTAAATAGTAGAGCAGGTTTAACAGGATTTTGGAAATTACATTTCTGCAAGTATTATTAATTTAAATATTTTTACATTGATTTTTCTAACATTTTCTTTATTATATAGATGAATTTAAATTTTTGACACAAACTGGTGTTATACCAAAGGTTTTTTATCAATCTACAGCTGATGAATTATGTATATCGATGTACATTTACCTTTGTAAATATTGCAAATTAGTTTTCGAAACTTACAATCAAGATTTTATACAAGAAGTTATTGGAACAGTAAGTTGTCACAATTTTATATTTTATAACTGTTATAAGTGTAACAAAACTTAAAAAAAATAATAGTTTTAACATTTTTTTAATGTATTTAATAATAATTATAAACTTATAATCATTCCGTATAAATAAAAATAATATTAATTTATTACATACATAGAATCAAAATTTTATTTTATCGTTATTTTTCAAATGAGCGGAGCTTATCCAATTTAAAATAAATATGTAAATAATTTTTAATTAATTAATATAAACACCAGGAGTATGATGTTTTTAATACAAATAGGCATTGTTTTGTTGAGAAACCACTTTCACTTGCATAATTTGTATTTTATATTAAAAATGCAATTTTTAAATTATATATTAATTTTTAGGATACATGGAAACGTTTTAACCTACAATATACTTCTAATGATCGATATGTCGACATATATGTTAAATTAGAAGGAGATTATGCAGTAGTTCATAAAATAACAAATTACGATTGTGCAAGTAAGTAAAATATATTTTCTAACCTACAATAGTATATTGTACGTTTAGCACTAAATGACATTTATTTACCTCAACAAGTGCAAAATGGTGATTACAAGTTATACATTATACTTTTATTTATAATATTTCACAAATCTACGTGCACACAAGTCTTGGGAAGTAGAGCAGTACAGACAGAAAATGGAACTTAATGCAAGTTGTACACCATGCTTTCATATACGATTTTAAAACATATAGATTAAATTATCACTTTACATGACCAATTTCTAGTTAAATTAAAATATTAGATTTGAACATGTTTTGTTTTATGTATATAAATATAAAACAACATAATAATGATAACTTTATTCAAAAAAATAATAAATACTTAAAAAACATACACATAATTATTTTTGACTACATAAGCTACAGCATATACAATAATAAGAATAATAAAAATAAATAATAAGAATATTAGTAGGCAAAAGACCTGTGTCGCACACTCCGCCGTACTGATAGCATCACAATTGAATTGTAATGACGTCAATAAATTTTATTCTATTCCGCTTTGATTTCTATTTCTTGATCTTTTATTACGATTGAACATCCAAAATTAAATAAAACAATGTTAAATAAGATGTCGTTTAACTTGTGGTTATTTGTTCTACAATAATTAAAAAGAAATAGCTTTGCTGTTCTAGCGAATCGAACCAAGATGACGACGAATATTTGATAGAAATCTTACTCCGAAATAATCGTTATTTTTTTTTAAAGTGAGTGCGCTAGTAGTAGTAAATATATTTATTTTATATTATATACAGAGAGATGAGTTTATATATACATTGTAAAAATGGTTGGTTGAATATGAAAAGGGACCGAAGTCTTTCTGCCCATGGGTATGGTTATGATAATGAAAACGATATAAAGAGTAGAATATATGTGGGTAAACAACATTAAATAGAAAGAAATAAAGTATATGTATATGATGACTTGATCGTTAGTTAGTCGGATTGAGTGCGCTATTTAATTAACCCTTGAACTGCTACGTCAGGAAACACAATGTGGAATCTGTGTGCTGGGTTAGGAAACGTCTAAAACGTATAAATGCGGAAATAGTTTTTCGTACGTATATATACGGATATAGCATGCGATCTACTATTTTCTTCTATATCCTCGTACATACGTATATATACGGATATAACGCACAAAATTATTTGCATTGTGGTCACAATCGATTATTCCTTTCTTACACAAACATTGAGGATCATAATATAAGTAACAGAAGTCAGAATAATATGTTTATAATAAAGAACATTATATCTTACTCTTATTATTATTGGTATGACGTTTTTATTTTATTTTTGTAATTTAAATATAAATTTAAATTTAAATGCGGACGCCTCTGAGTTTACTTCTCTGTTGAGCGCGGCGTGCTGTTTGCGTTTCGTGCCACTCGCACCTTTCTCCTTCTAACGCGCTCTCCTCTTATATATCGGTTTCACTTTTTCAATGACAATTTTATCCGCCTGGAATTTGATGGTAACTTCCGGTTTTTGTCACTGATACACTTTATTATTTTACTCATGTACTTTGATTTTAGCGAAGTTCCGTATACGAGATAATTGTCAGCCTCAATCAAAAATACGTGTGTTCGCGTTCAATGTTACTCTACTAATAATTGTAAAAATATAAACTGAAAATAAAACAACAATTACCCGAAATAAAAATTAATAAAATAAATTAATAATAAGAAGGAATATAAAAAGAGACAAAACCAAATGGATGTAAAACGAGAAAGAGGATACGAGAGAGAAGAAGTCGATATAGAAAGCCATAAAAAAGTACTAAAAGAATTTCAGAAAAGCAAAAAAATATATCTCCAGAACAAAGGAAAATAGAGAAAGAAAAAAAAACGACGGTAGAAAAACAATTCAACAGTGAAACCACTGAAAATATAGAAAGTAAAAAAAAGGTAGAAGAAAACAAGGATAAAACGCACAGAGAAGAATACAAAGACAATACAAATACAGAAAAGGAAATGGAGGAACTAAAGAGCATGTTTAAAGAATTAATGAATGAGATGGCAAAAAACACAAAGGAATTAAAAAAGAAGATTAGAGAGCTAAAGAAGGAAATAAATAAATAAAGAAGTGAAGTGGGAACAAGAAAAAATACAGATGATACAAAAAATCGAAAACCTTGAAAACAAAGCTGAAAAAGAAAAAAAACAGAAAAAAAGAAATAACATTATAATAGCAAGCATAAAAACAAATGAGAATAAAGAACAAAAGGGACTTCAGATAATAGCCAAAATAGGAAAAGCTCATCTAATACATAAAGTTAAACAAATAATAAGAGTAGAAGTCGAAACATGGGAAATAAAGCAACAAATTATGAAAGCCAAAAGAAATCTGAAAGAGACCAGGATTTACATTGACAATGACCTAACACATGAAGAAAGATGCGTAATTACATGGCGAGGAAATGTTACAAGAAATAAAATAAACAATACAGAGACCAATGCAAATAAAAGAAACATAACTAGAAAAAATACAGAAAAGGAAAAAAAATAAAAATAAAAACATAAAAATAGGAACATGAAATATAAGAGGATATATGGGAAAAGAAGCTGAACTGGTTTAAGAAACAATAAACCAAAAAATAGAAATACTAGGAACAACGGAAACAAAAAAGAAAGAACAAGGGATAGTAAGAATACATAGAGGATACTGGTTAATGTGGACATGAGTAGAGGAAAAGGAAAGAGCTAAAGGAGGAGTACGAATGATAATAACTCCGGAAAGAATAAAAGATACAATATAAGAAAATTCAAATAAATGAAAGAATTATGACAGTAGAAATGAAGCTAGTAGATAATAAAACATGGACTATAATAGTAACATACAGACCAAATGAAGCGCAAAGAAAGAAGAGAAAATCAGTTACTATAATAAATTACAACAAGATATAGAAGAAGGAACAGAATACATAATGATACTAGGAGACCTAAATGGGAGAGTAGGAAAACAAAATAATGCAATAGAAGAGGTAATGGAAAATGAAGGAGAAGAAATAAAAAAAAATAACAATGGAGATAGAATTATTCAACTATGCATTGAAAACAATTTGGTAGTAACAAACACCAAATTCACACATGGGAAAATTCACAAATACACTAGAACACAACCAAATAGAAATGAGAAATCAATTATCTACTACTACCTAGTTAATAGAAACAACTGGAACAAGGTAAAGGATGTAAGAGTAACAAGACAGGCTAAAATACTAATGGATATGGAATGGAAAGAAAAAGTTAAACCAGATAAAAGAAGAAGGAAAGTCAAAATAAAGATAAAATCATACAAACTAAAAGAAGAACAAATACAAGTGAAATACCAAGAAATACTACAAAAAAAATTTAAATAGAAAAAAATAAGAACGTGCATAGAAGAAAAATGGGAAACGTTCAAACGAACCATAATAGAAGCTGCAAAAGAGAGTTGTGGAACAACAAAAATTGTAAACAAAGATATAAAATAACCAGTTGGTGGACAGAGGAAGTCAAGAAGGAGATAAAAGACAAACAAGAAATGGAAAAGATACCTACAAACAAAAAAAATAAAGATTATGAAAAATACAAAGAAAAAAGAAATGAAACAAAGAAAATAATAAAAGAAGAAAAAATAAAATCATGAACAAAATTTGGAAAAGAAATGAATGACATTAATTAAAACCAAAAACTATTTTACGGAACGTTAAAACATCTAAGAAAAAAGAAGGAACACAATATGATGAACATAAAAGATAAAAATGGAAAAATAATAACGGAAGAAGACAAGATAATGGAAAAATGAAAGCAATACTTCCAAGATTTAACAGAACAAGAAGTAGAAAAAAACAAAACATGAGAAAATGAAGGAGTGATACAGGAGAGAAGAACGGAAAAATTAAGAAGCAATTAAGAAATTAAAGAACGGGAAGGCACCAGGAACATGATATAACGCCGAAAATGATAAAATTTATGGGTAAAGAGGGAATTGCACAAAAAGCGGAAATGACTTTATTGAAAATGGAAAAACGCCAAGGGAATAGAATAAAGGAATAATCCTACCCATACATAAAAAAGGAGATAAAAGAACATGTGAAAATTACAGAGGAATAACACTAACGAGCATACCAAGCAAAATATTTAGAAGAATCTTAGAAAAAAAGATGAGAGACAAATTAGAAAATACCATAGAGAACAGCCAATGTGGATTTAGAAGAGAAAGAAGCACACAAGATCTAATATTTATAATAAGACAGCTAAGTGAGAAGATGATAAAAATGATAAAAATAATGCACGTATGCTTTGTTGATCTCGAAAAAGCATATGACAGGATCAAAAGAGAAGATATATGGAAAGAACTAGAAAACAGAGAAATTGAGAAGGAAATAAAAAACGTAATTAAAAACATGTACACAGAAAACAAAGACGTAAAAAGAATGAACAACGAGGAATTTAAAAGAATTTATAACAAAGAAAAGGGCGAAGCAATGGTGCGTGCTAAGCGCATTGCTATTTTTATTTGTTTTAGATAAAGCTATAAAACAAGCAAGGAAAAATATGAAAACAATAAAAATAGGGTATTGGAAGATGGAAATAACAAGAATAGCAGAACTACTATTTGCAGATAATATTGCAGTGATTGCAAAGACAGAAGAAAAGCTATAACACAACATGGAAATAATAGAGGAGCAACTAATGAAAATAAACATGAAAATAAACATGAAAATAAACTATGAAAAAACAAAAACTATGATAATTGCAAAAAAAAAACTAAATCACGAAATAAAAATTAAAAAAAGAATAATAGAACAGGTTGAACAATACAGATACCTAGGAACAATAATACAGAGCAACGGAAAATTTGACAAAGAGATAGATGACAAAATAGGGAAAACAGCAAAAATATATAACATGCTAAAAAACACTTTCTTTGACAGAAAGGAAATACCAAAAACTACAAAAATCGAAATAGTTAAAAAAGTAATTAGACCAACATTAACATATAGTAGCGAAACATGGACCATGACAAGAAAACAAATAGAAAAAATAAATACAATAAAGATGAGATTTCTTAGGAAGATCAAAACCGAAAGGTAGAAAGGCATTTGGATAAATAAATAAATAAATAAAATAGAGAACATTAACGTTTCTTTGTTTGTTTCTGGAAACTCACATTTAGAGTTTTTCCATCAGTATCTGCAAATCGTTTTATTATTTTTTGTTATTATTAAAATTATTATCAATACTTTTTGATTCAGTGCTTATTTGTTTGTTATTTTTATTGTCACTTTGTCCAACAAAACCATTTATTTTCATATATTATTCAGCACGCGCGCACCTTGTCATAAAACCTCTGTATTTTTAATAATATTCAAATTAATTTATAAAAAAAAAATTACTGCGTTGAAAAGCCAAAAGATGCCGCTACAATTTATATTTGAATAAATTTCTCGTACGTATTAAAGTAGCAATAGCACAAATTAGTAAAAACTCGAAACGTATATATAAGGTAATAGCACATCCTGGCGCCAGTTTAAAATCGTATATACACGGAATTATCAGTTAAAGGGTTAAACAAATGGTAAAAATAAATAAATTTTAATTATAATGATGCTGATTGGCCACAATAATAGGCTACTTAATATACACTAAAGTATTGTTTGTTGCGTGCTGTTCATATTATATTTAGTTTAATAAAAGTTTTAGTATTGGCATTAATTTTGATTTTAAATAGAAATTAAAATTAATGCAAGCTATTTTATGAAATTTGGGAATTTCATTTAGTCAAATTTCAAAACAAAAAGAACCTTTTTTAGTAGCCAGAAACGGAGATCTAGTAAATGTTATCGTGCATTTATTTCAATATATTGTAATTTTTAATGTTAACAATAATTTTAAAAGTTAAAATATAGTTAATAATTAAAAAAATTGAGATGCGACTGTAAAATCATATTCAGTTTTGTAATTTAATCAAATTAATTTATAATAATCAGAAAATTTGTGCATAACCTAACCTAACCTAATTTAATAAATATAAATTTTATTGTTTGTAGTGAAAAGATATTTTAATATTTATTTTCATAATGAAACCGTTAGTAAGTTGACACTAAAGTTGTCAGTACCTTCAGAATAAACTTAAGCTAATAATATAAAAATTTGCCAAAACCAAATAAAAAAATACACTAACCATAAATAAATATTAATAAGTTATTAATAAAACAAATCAAACAACGTAGTTATTTTACACATTTTTCTACAAACTCTTGATCGTTTAATAAATTTATTGCTACATTGTAATAGAGCGAGGATGATTAGAAATAAATTAGCAGCAAGTACGATACCATTCAAATCTTATTTATTTGTTATAAATTAAATTAATTTTTCATATTCAAGGATAAAAATAATATATAAATATACAATATTTTCATCTTTAAACACTACCTTGGGTTCCAGCTATATATTACAAACATAATTTGTTGGTAATGAATAATTTGCAGAGATAATTTAAGCCCATGTCGTAAATACACCATATCAATGGGTATACTATACCAGAAAACACGAGATGGGGATAGTTTGAAATATCACACACGTGTACAGTCTTTTAACATTAAAGAAAATGAACGGGGTCAGTTGAGGGCCGTAGATACGACAAGCATCTAAAACGTGCAAGTTTGCTCATAAACAGCGCAAATCAATACCGATATGCTTTACATCTTTCCCCATCCAACGCATTATTCAGCTACATTGAATTACTGATGCAATCTAGGCTCTGAAAAAAGTTTATTAAAAAAACAATTTCAGGTGACATACATTAAATATACCACGCTCAATTTTTGTGTCCGGAAAATTTAATATTACTTGCAAGATAACAAGGGTTAGCGTCCTCGTTGTAGGGTCCTCATTTTACCATTTGCTGAACTTGAGATTTTAATTTTTGAGCTACTTAATAAAGCATCACGAGGCAATCAAAAAGTCTGAAAAGCGGTAACTAAATAAACGGCTTTCAAACAGTTGCCGGTAATTGAGTTTCAAAAAAGTAAAAAAATAGTTTTTAGACATTCGAAGTTTAATGGCCCTGGTAGTGGCACTCTTTACAAGGTATAATTTTACAAATTTTGTAAATACGTTCAACACAACAAACAAGTAATACACGCCTCCAATTGATTTAGGTAAAGGTCCGTAAAAATCTACCAAAATTAAATTGTTTGGACCGGCAGGAACAAGAAGTTCTAATGTGGGTTTTGGAAGAGCAAAGACTTTGCTTGTCTGACAAAGAGTACAAAATTTCACCAATCGTTTGATTGCGCACTCCACCAAACATCTTGTCGCATTGCACACCACACTTTGTAGACGCGGCGTCTACAATAGCCAATAAACTGATGATAAGTTTTTACAAATTTAAGAACTAAAGCTTGAGGTACGCAAAGAGTAGCAGGGAAATCTTCATTAAGTTTTAGAAACAAACAGCAAGTGCTTGTTGCGTTATTTAGTATATCTTTAAGAATTGGTCCTAGCTTAACATTGGATGCTTGAGTTTTAAACATATACTTTAATAAAGCGCGGCATCGCACTGAATATAATATGGTTTTTCAAAAGTAAGATGGCCCAGTATAATTTTTTAGAACAACCGCAATTGCTCGGCAGCCTAATGCAATTGCGATGCTTTGCGCAACAAATTTACTAAATATGTTAAAAGAATAGAGAATTGTTTCACTAATGGCTTTTCAGTTGGTCAATTCTAGTAACCCTTGTAATTGCAGGATGTTTTTTGTTGGGAGAAATAATCTAAGTGCTTCTACACGGTCTGGGTTAAAAATGGCATTTAAAACGGAGCGTAAATCTCGCATTGTACAAACATGAGAGGAATAAATCCAGATATTGAAAGTGCTTGTCAAAAGTAGACGAGGTAATCAGTAAATCGTTAATATAAGCATAAACAAATTTCTTATAAGATGGTTTTAAAATTTGATTTATACATCTTGTGAATAAATTTAGCGTTGTTTTTAAACAAATAAGCAATACGCTAAAGTAGTAACCCCGCGTACCTAGTTCTTAGCCACAGTATCCGTAAAATTTATGTCATTCTATTTAAAGCCACTGATAGCAATTGAATTGGAAGATGAGAGTAGTTAATTGTGCACATGCGTATGTGGCAACTAGGTGGGGTTGCTAGATCATGATGTAGAGGCACTTCGGGTGTTACAAAGGGGTATCCGTTTCATATAAATTCTATGCACTATGTCGGATGCTAAACTTAGTTTTGTATTAAGTTTTTACCAGGAATTTAAAATTTAAGTTTGCTTCACCTACTGCAAATGAAAGTATTAGTTGTTGGCTAACCTTTGCGGCCGTTTCCTGACAAGCTCCCTTAACCTTAACATCTAGAACCGGAAACATAAAAATTTGCTTAAGCTTAGCATCTATTTGTCTGTACACTTTCTTTGATAAACAAGATACCTTGCTGCCTGAATCAAGTAATGGCAAGAATTCCATTTGAGTAAAAGCGGTAACGTGAGTTAGTTGCTTAAATGCTATCCGCTCATGCTGGGGGTCCTGAGTTCAAATACTACTCTGCCTTATATTATTTGTGTTTTTGTTCACCGCTTTAGCCGCTTTAGCATTCATGGTTTTAGCAACAAACAAATTTACTAACATTATTCATTACTCATACTCGGAAGGACGGTAGAGTATAAAAATGCAAATTTAATTTCCATTTGAGCAATTTTAATAATAATAACATGAGAGTGTATGCTACCAGTCTTTAAGGAGAGATGGTTTTGGATTTTGGTTAGAATAGATATCGGTCCTATGTATCGCATCCAACTTTGGACTTAAGTTGGATTGCTTTTGTTTTACGGATGCGTCTTTTCTTCAACTTTATGAGAATTGGGCTGCTTTGTGTTTACCGTAGTATTAACGATAGGTTGTTAGACCCGCGTTTTGTCTTGGGTTTCTTAAAAAAAAACTTTGAATTTTATGGTTGAAATCTATTTTGGTTTAGTTGACTGTTACCTAAAACTTAGTTTGCGTTTTACTTAAACGTTGGCTTTGGTCGCGAGTGTATTTGCTCTAATATCCTATGCTTTTCTAAAACTTGGCGTAAATTTTTACTGGCGACTAAACCTATTCCTATGTAATTGAGAAAATGTACCGCAAACGCAATATCTTCTAACTAGATATCTTTTCTCATAAAGTGGTGTCATAATTTTTACCAAATATGCCAAGTAAAAGCTCTTGGATGAGAAGTAACGGATGGATGTGATATTGCTTCTGTTTGTTATTTTGCTCTGTTTCGGACTTAAAAATTGTTAAAGATATAGTTTGAAAAAACATTAAAATTATTACATATATTAATATTGTAATAAAACCAAATTATGGCAATACTATTAAATAATGCATGCCCCAGACGGAAAAATATTTGAATTGAATTATATTTATTTGAAAAAATGTAATTCTGATTTAAAACTATCAGGTTGCCTTGACTTATGCTTATCTTTTGCGCTATCAATTACTTTGAGCTTACTCAGATCAACATATTCAAGTTTTTGTTTTCTTGGAGATATATTTTTAAATGTAATAAACTAAATAAATCTTTATCATTAGTTTATGCTTGAATATTATAAAAAAAAAATTATCCTATATTAAATTTACTATTTTCAACTGTACATTCCTATTGCTACTATTACTATTACTGTGTTTGTCTATAATTTGAAGCGGGCTGTAAAAATATTCAAACTGTTGGTTCATTAGCTCTGTCAGCAAATTTTAATCTTAAACTGTATCTCCTGGGTGAATGTTGGAAAGGCATAGTTTCTTTACTTCGCCGGGTTGAACGCCAAGTTGTAACAAAGTGGAGGTGTTAAGAAAAAATTAGCAGCCAGTACAATACAATTCAAATCTTATTTATTCGTCATAAATAACATTAAGATGGACAAGCTAAACGTAGCGTGTTGAGCAAATACAACCTTAAAAGAAACTATGCATACAACGCAGGCTTGAATTAAACTTGGAAGCACGGGCTCGGGATGTTTTAAAATATCACACACGTGCACGGTATTTTAAAATAAACCCCGTTGCGGTTCTTGACGACGCTCATAAAACGCGGGGGTTTGAGCAGGAACAGCGCAAACCAATACCGATATTCTTTACAACATTATATTTAGGCTTTAGTTTACTTTGTTCTGGGAATTTTTCTTAAATATGTTTTACTATTAGACAATGATGCATGTTTGGTTAGCCTTATCTGTAGACAACATAGGAGAAATAATATTTTTTATTTTTATTAAAATTGCAAAAAAGTAATAAAATCACATTTTTTAAAGTTATACTCAAAAAATCTTTAATCAATTTTGGTTATTTAAGTTTATTTTGTGCAATTTGTGCAACTTGGTCAATAGTTAAAATTTTAGAATAGGAATAATTAAAGTAATGTTGGTTCCATTTTTATATCACTTGTTTTATCAAAATTTAATTTTCTGTATTCAGTTTGTTTACAACTAGAAAAAAGAAACTATTTTAAAATTAAAAATGTTGCTATTATCTCACTTCTGCTGTAATTGTTGTTAGATAAATCAAACAATAAATTAATTGATTTCTGCAACTATACAAAATACAATTACAACTAATAACATTTGTTTTAAGCTTAGCGTAGAGCATTTAAAGGGAACATTGTTTGTCTAAATTGAAATCAATAAAGTTATTTAAATTATTATTGTTTCAAAATTAATTATTACTAAAGTACTTGACCAATACCACAATTGAAAAAAATATATAATATAATTAGAAAAAATACAAACACAAATATTGTTACATACATATAATTATAGTATGTATGTACACTATTTATGTTGTTGCATACTAACTCATCTATATTAAAGTTTCAGAACCAAAGACTCGCTTTTCATTAATACGCAATATACCAAAAACTCTTATAAATTCTGTGAAGTGCACCTACCTTGACAATACATCCGAAAATGCTGCGATTGATTTGACAAAAAATAAATGGACAGGTAGGTAACATACTATGTTAAATAAATTTGTCTATTAAATCTAACGTATTTTAGATCATTTTTGTAATTTAACCGACCATTACGGTAGCATGTGTTTTCCGTGCAAAGATAACACTATCGATAATTGCCAACAAACTCTTATTTGCGAAAAAGTATCTAATATTAATCAATGTTATTGCGGAGCAGGATATTATGGTCTATATTGTGGTCAAAGTAATTATATTACATTTTAAGTGATTCTTATACAATTAACTTAAATTATTTTAGTATGTCAGTCAACATATGGTTATAATTGTGAAAACAAATGTGGACAATGCCAATATGGTTGCAATCATGTAAATGGTTCATGTTATGGAGGCGAGTGCAAACCAAACTATTTTGGAGACTACTGTGAAAAAGGTTAGTAAATTATGAGTTTATTTATTAGTAAATCTAAAAAAAAAACAAAAAGGAATCTTTAATAGATTATGCTTCTTTTAACTTCTTTTGTATTTAATTACACGTAAATAATAAGCTATCAAGTAATATGCTTTGTTCATGCGTAATAAAAAGTATCAAATAGTTTAAAATAGCTTAATCCGCAGAACAACTTACTTTCATTTGCACTATTTTTATTAAGACTTTACCTTTTCTGTTAGTAAATTGCAAACAAGCAGTTTTTACTGTTTTGTACAACGTTTGAAAAAAACTAAATATTAGTTCGTGAACTTAAAAGGTTATTTTAAATTATTTTTTTTTAATATTTAATGTGGTTTACATAATATAAATAGTAATAACATAAAAATCATATGCGTTTTAGCAACAGTACAGTACGGTTTGTATATGTTACTGTAAAAGCGCAAACAGCGCTAAATCCTAAAATTTACCTTGGTATAACAGAAGAACTTCAAAGTATTACTGAATGTAAAGACTTGTATATCCCCACTTCAGCGCATACAGCGCCAGTTCATTGTTTGATGTATGTTAGTTGACAAGTTCCAGCTTACACACACGCACACGTTTAAAAGAGTTTTTTTTATGAAATATTTTATAAGTTGTATAATTTTTTCTATCTTGATAGAGAAAAGAACACAAAGTTGAAAACGCTAAAAACTTGAGAAAAACACAAGCAATTTATAATAGGCGCATAAGCCGGTATAATGTCTTAAAAATAGGTGGAAAAAACAAACTTATTGCAATTTGCTGTTACGTCTGCTATGACTACTTATTTAATGTTATTGAAGAGGAGCTTTTTGCTGTTTGCCATGCTGAAATTAAAAGAATGCTAAAAGAAGTCAATTGTAAGTAAAAAAACATTACAGTCAAGGCAATAATAACGTGTTTGAAGATACTTTTATCACCATTGGACGTTCTGACAACAGAAGAGAATTTTGTAATCAGGTAATCAACAGTTTATGCTTTTTGTAAGTAGATATAAAAAACTGTTTATGGCAAACCAATACATTGCCAGTTTCAATGGTCTATAAACGTGCCAATCAAGACGTATTAAACATTTTTACTAGATTAATAAAAACCAATCAAATAACAAAATGATCAGAAAAATTGAAATTTGTCCAAGCAATAAAAATTAGAGCATATATTACAAAATTACAAATTAAATGTTCTTTTTTTGGAGTAATGTTTAGTTGTTCTATGAAAATGGGCATTAAAGTTTTAGTAATTTATGTTTGGGAGAAACATACGTAAAAATAACTGTTCAAAAAAAAATTGTAAAATATACTTGGCTTTGCACAACAAAAATGCAGATTAAAGAATGCTAACAAAAGTGAAAATAATATCCTTATAAACAATATTGCTAAAAAAGAGATTGATTATGCAACATTGCTAAAAAAAGCGTTACCGATAATGAATTTATGATTAAAGATGATTATTGACAGTGATATTACCAAAACTGAGATGACAGAAAACACAAGCAAGTCTTAGAATAAGCTAATTGTGGTTGTTTTTATAAAGCCAATATTAAAAAAATACAGTTTTTAGTGGCATTTAGATAGAAATGTTAAAACTTAAACCTAATTGACACATGGATATACAAGTGACCCTAAAAACGTTACTGCAGTCTTAGCAAATGTCAAAGGTAATGATTTTTATCAATTACTTACAAAAGTTGGAGTACTGACGCAGCTTTACACAAAGAATCAATTTGCAACTTGTGTAGAAGATTTTATAAGAAAGTTGTCAGCAAACTGTTAGAAAGTTGTCAGAAAACAACGCAACGCATAAATTTATTATTAGTTTTTAAAAGAATACTGTATTATGCGTTCTCTTAATTTTATTAAATAACAAAATGTACTGCTTTCTTTTAATATTTTTATTGCGATAATGTTACTATTGAAGAAGGAAGTATGTGAGGGGTTGCTAGTCCCACATCGGGCGCCTCCCCAGGTGGAGGATAGGGGAACGCCTCCTAGATATAGATGGTACCGGGGAAATGAAATACCCGGGGCGGACCAAAACTAGCATGGTGTAGGACAGCAGCTACTACCGAGTCGACGCTATCGAAGATTTACTTTCCTAAAGACTTGATACTGGGCAGTTGCAGGCGATGATCACATCTTGAAGAAGTGGAGGAATATGAGAGGAGATATGATTCATTCAATGTACACAGAAAAATCAGAGAAAATACAGGTGACCGAAACAAAAAGCAGACGGGAGTACTTATAGATGCCCATGGAAACATACTGGTGGACAAAAAAGACAATTTAAACAGATGGACTGAATACATAAAACAGCTTTTTAAAGATGATAGACCAAATCATATGGAAGAACAGATAGATCAAACCGGACCAAGCATATTGAGAGAAGAAGTGGAATACGCAATACGTAACTCTAAAATCAGAAAATCACCCGGACTCGACAAAATTCCAGCGGAATTAGTAAAACTAATGGACAAAAATTCCATTACAGTCTTATTAAACCTTTTTAATCTAATATATAGCACTGGCAATACCTAAACAGTGGCTACTATCGACCTTCACTGAGCTTCCAAAAAAAGCTAATGCAAGAGACTGTTCCGACCATCGAACAATATTCTTGATAAGCCACCTGCTAAAAATGTTTTTCAAAATAATACATAACAAAATCTACCAGAAGTTGGAGACGCAAATGGGGTCCGGAAAGGATTAGGTACCAGAGAAGCACTATTCGCCCTTAACGTGCTAAACCAAAGATGCCTTGACTTGAACCAGGATATTCATGCCTGTTTTATAGATTTCGAGAATGCATTCGACAAAGTGCAACACAAAAAACTTAGAGAAATCCTGAAGAACAAGGGAATAGATGATAGAGATTTAAGGATAATCATTAATGGTGAGCGGATCGAAAAGGTTACGCAATACAAGTACCTTGAAGCATGGATCAATAACTCTTCCGACCATGGACAAGAAATAAGACGTCGTATTGAAAGTGCCCAGTCAACATTTAATAAATTGCGAAAAATATTATGCAACCGCGATATAAACCTTCCTCTCCGTAGACAAATGCTGAGATGCTATGCTTTTAGCGGTTTGCTTTATGGAGTACAAGCATGGACACTTAAACAGAACAACATAAAATATATCAAAAGCTTCGAGATGTGGTCGTAATGAGGGGAAAAAATACGCATTACTAAGAAATATAATTCAAGGGAAAATCACAGGACGGAGAAGCATAGGACGAAGACGAGTATCATGGCTGAGAAATCTAAAGGAATTTATCGGCTGTAGCTCCAACGAACTGTTTAGAAGTGCTGCCAACAAAATTAAATTAACTTTGATAATATTTAATCTCCGATAGGAGTGGCACTAGAAGAAGCAGACAAGATTTGGAGTTTAATTAATTACAAATTTATTCAAAGTATATGTATCTGATATTGCAAACTTTGTTGAATATTTGAAGTTTAGTTAGGACATCATTAGTTAATACTAAAATGTGTGTCCAGAAAAGGTAGAGGGTATTTGTAAATTCAAAAAAAAACAAAAGTACAAGTCAGACTTTTTTTATTTTATTTTTATTTTTTAGACAAAGTTTTGGAAATTTAAGTACTAAAAATTATGTTGTTCAAATATTGACCCTTGCGCTGCTAGCACTTTTCTAATCAAAAACAAAAACTAGCCGTCACGCGTCGACACATTTCTCTGGAAACGGCTTTCACATTAAACTCTTTAAACACTTGCAGTACTGGAACCAATAAGTTCCTTAACATGTTGCAATACCGTTCACTGTTTACTGTAAGTGCTCGTCTTTGCCGGGCTTCAAAAAAATGTTTTGTTTCCTTCTACCAAAAGCATCCTTTTCGGATATAATATATATGCGTTCCAAAAATCGCCTTTTTGGCCATTGGGCCACTAAACTATTTGCGGTATTTGTTTGGCTGTAAACTACAATTTCATATGTAGATACCTTAAAATCTGACAGTAGTGACAAATTATAATAAACATTAAAAATAATTCTTTTAATTGGGGCAGGCAAAAAATATCAAGTGTAACTTGTGCCAAAAGGCTTTTACAGTCCTTCGCTTGTTTGTGCTTCTAAAAGCGGCAAGCTGCTAAAGCCTATTTTGGCCCTTAATACACTATATACTAGATGCTTTCATCAGACATGGCTGCCCACACAATAATTTTTGAAATATGTAGTGGTTGTTTATGTTTCTGTCTTGGATTTTTGTTGGCCCGATTGGATCGATTTGAATTTTGTATGCTCTTGTGCAACAACCTTTTTTTTAACGTTTAGTTTTTTACTGCGTTTGCAAACTGATTGAGGCGGATTTTTACGCACTAAAGTTCTCACTTCTCTCAATCGTTTATTGGCTTTGAACAGAGCGTGGGCGACTTGAATTATAAATTTGTACACACGCAGAAGTATTTTTAAACATTCTAACTCATTTTTTAATCTTGGTGCACGATATAATCATTGAGTTATGACTATCAAATCACTATTGCAATAATAGTAAAGGAATTAGCGAGTGAAGAAGATCATATTTGTATAGTTTGCATTTTATTTTTAGTATTGTTGTGTAGCATGAATTATCTCAGGGCGGTTAATGGTAGGTTTTGTGCTCTGGAGTGCAAAGTTAAATAAATTTAAACACTTTTTTATTCTTCTTATTTCCATATATTTGTAATTAAATGCGTCTAAACATATAACAAAAATCCTACAAATAGGAATACAAAATTAATTAAATTGCACAACCAAACATTTAATAACACTTACCAGCAGGTAATAATTATCAACCCTTTGAGGCTCGATGATGCTACGCATTTTGAGGCACATATAGAAAAGGCCCGGAACGGCTTAAGATGAATCTAAATGCGCGCAGCTAATACGTGATAGATATACTTAAGTCATGCGCGGGAATCCGAGAATATACAAGACAGTTGTAATAAGTTAATTTTTATATATTGGGTGCTTTTTGTGTTGTGTGCCAATAGTGTTGTTAATTAGTGTTTTTGTGTATGTTTTTTAATTATTTTATTTATTGTGCTGAGAGAAAATCGGTTATTTATAGATCATGGTTTTATTATGTTATACACAATTTGTTGACCATGTGTAAATACATTGGAAGTTATGCTCTATGTATTAAAGAATGGAACGCTACAAATTTGTTGCCAAAGCTGTAGTTAAAGTTGAAAGGGATTAATAAACCTGAATTAGTTGGTATTTGGTAAGATTTGAAATTTAGTTATTTTTAATTATTGTTAAATTAAGAAAATTTAATTGATTGTTATTTTTAATTTTTATTGTAAATTGTATGTTTTTGTTTATGTTATTGGTATATGAATGTAATTTTATTTATGTCATTTAGCTGTTCTCTGAATATACAAAATATGTTATCTATATACAATATATATATATATATATATATATATATATATATATATATATAATATATTTTTGCCACAGAATTATGTAGATGCAAATTGTTTCAGAAGTGAGAAATTTTGCAATTTCAATTATGTTGTTTATTTTTTCAGTGTTGATAGAGTATTTTGTATGGCAAAAATAGTTTAAGATATTGGTATTTAGTTTGGTGATGTCAAAAAATATCATCGTATTGTTAGGTTATATTTTAATGTTTTGAGTGTGTTTGCTATAGAGTTAATAGTTGTGTGTTTAAGTGTAATTTGTTTTTTATTAGTATGCTAGTAAATAATTTATCCAGTTTTCATATTGGTAAGTTGGTTGTAGATACTGTAGATGTAGCTATCCGGAATCTACTTTTTAAAATTCCTATTGGAATAATAATTTAATGACATTGTTATATTACTACATTTTATTGAATTTAAGTTTAGTCTGCTTAAACAACTTGTTGATATAAAGTTTGACTGTGCGCCACTGAGTCCAAGAGAGACCGACAAGGTTGCATAAAACCCTTGCTATCTTCAAAAAGAATTATGGTTGTTGAGATAAACGCATGTGCTGGTTTCATTGGTAGTGATAGATCATGAGCATTAGATGGTTCTTTATATTGGTTGTCAATATGCAAAAGTGTGTGTTGCTTGTTGTGGCATTGTTTGCATGTTTTAGCTCTGCATTGATTTACTTTGTGGTGTGATCAAAAACAATTACTAAAAAGTTTCAATCTTCCAATATTTTGATTTTGTTTTTGTCCACTGAGTTGCAAGAATATTGTACATTGATTAAGATAGTGACTTCCAAGGCATAATAGACAGCTAATTTTTTTACTGCTGCTAAGGTATTAATGGTTCTAGGCTGATGAGTTATCTTAGATTGAATGTGTTGTTTTGATGGTGGCCTAATTGATAATTGCATTGACTCCCACATTTGGCATTTAATGTTAAAAAACTGATTCAATTCATTGTACATAAAAAACCGTGATCCAGTTAATGAGTATTTCCAGTCAAGTTTGATTTCAAAATCCCATTTTGCGGAAAAGAAGTAAATTAGAATTTGATCCCATTGATTAACTGGTTTATCAAGATATTCAAGAGCACACAAGTGCTTAGTTATTTTGTCAAAAAGTTTTTTAAATTGAAAATTGCGAGATACTGGCTGTAGTTCAAACAAACATCAAACAAAGTTTGTTATAATGATTCGTTTATTTTTGAATCTGTTCTTTAAAAGATGTTAAGAAATTGTATAATTATGTGCTGTTTTTTCAAATTCATTCAGGATTGTCTTGATTTCTTCTACCAATAATAAATGAAAATAGTGGAATTTTTGAATTTCTGAAAGCTTGTTGTTGTCATGGACTAATGAACTAAATGAACCATAAATCTTTATATTTGCCAAAAAAATTTGGTAAATTAATTGTTGGAAATCGGATTGGCAATTGTGCTTCTGGTGCAATAGTACATAATAATAATAAAGTTTTGTTTAATTTCTAACCTTTTTAACAATCTGTTTGCCTTTCTCAATACATAGGAGTACGAGGGACGCTGCCAAAGTTTGCGGAAAATGTAAAAAAAAACACAAATTACGTTATGTAATTTGCATCCGATGAAACCAATCTTCAAAACAATTTTGCCACTCTGAGCGAAGTACCTCCAAAACAAGTGATTTAAATGCTTCAACGGCCTCTTCAGGCGTTGAAAAAACTCGCCTCGCATTTTATTTTTGAAATGTCAAAACAGGAAGAAGTCATTGGGCAATAAATCAGGCAAATATGTGCAATGAGTCATTAATTGGATGTTGTTAATCGTCAAAAACTCTACAGTTCGTCGTGCTGTGTGAGCGCTTGCATTGTCATGATAAACAATGATTTATGTTGTTCCTTGTTGTTGTATTGTCCTTTGATCCTTGAATGCAACAGTTGCAACATGACCCGTTTTTCCGAAATAACAAGCAATCATTTTTTTCGAAACGCTTTTGTGGGTTTAGGTTTATTTTGAAACATCCATACAGTCGATTGCTGTTTAGTCAAGATTCGTCACCTGTTACGATGTTATATACCAAATTTGAACGACCTCCTTCGAATTTCTTTTTGCACCACTTAATACCTGCCTGCTTTTATTTATTTTTATTGCATGGGATACAACAACTGCAAAGCTTCTTGACATGCAAATGATCGTGCGAAATCGTACAATGTTTATTGCGACAACAGAGGTGCATGGACGACCTTCGCAAAGATTGTCATCAAACGTTGGTTTTCCACTCTTGAATTCTGCGAACCATTTGTAAACCATAGTTTTAGATGGTGCTTCATCCCTAAATAAGAAACTAAGTTTTTCCACAAATTGCTGCGGTGTTAAACCGTATTGAAAATCATAAAAAATCATCACTTGGAAGTCACGATTCGAAGTTTCCATTTTTCACACAATTATTACTTTCGTTAAATTTTGTTGAAACGAAACCGAGCAGTTTGAAATCGAAATGTCAACTGAATTATAGGTGAAAAAGTCAAATTTTACGAATATGACAATCGCAGAACGCTGGCAATACAGGCAATACTTGATTCCGCGAACCTTAGCAGTGTTTCTTGTATTTGTCCGCAAATGAATCAAATTCAATGATTTCTTTGTCGGGTTTTAGTTCTTTGATTTCAAGTTGAAGCTTTTCGAATTCATTTCTTACTGGTTCTATGTTGTTGATTTTGAACTTAGTCGGGATGCGTTATCATGAATGTTTCAAACTTGGTTAATTTTGATTTTATACTGGATCGCTTTTTTTTAATTTATTGGCCATTATTATGGATAAGCCAAGTTATCAGATTAATTAATATAAATGATTCCGGATTCGATTCGGTTCTAAAGGACCAATATTATCGAATGTTTTATTTATACAATATCTATGAATACAAAAATAATATGTTAACTAGGACCAATAAAATGTAGTAATATAACAAAGTCATTAAATTATTATTCTAATAGGAATTATAAAATGTAGATTCCGGATAGCTACATTTACATTTCTCCTGCCTTGGAAGATTTGTTTTTTCATTTTCAATAAGTAGTATGCAAAGTTTTATAGCAGGTCGTTTAATCATCTTTCCGGTCTATAGACTAAATAAAGCATCAACAAATATTACAAGAAAATGCAGAACTAACATTCAATCACACATAAACTCATTTACTGCTACGATCAATTGTTTAGTGATACCATCAATATCAAAAACTCCGCATACAACAATCAACATCAAAGTTATGAAACTTCTAGATAATATAACGTTGGCAGACTCGCATTTATATTTTATTAGAAATCGATTTATTAATTGGAATACATTTATTCAACTCGCTATTATGTATCGGTCAGATTGCACCAACCGATCAACATCCATGAATGCAAAAAATTTTGGATGGATAATTTTTGGAAGTTGTCAAACCAAACACTTTTCAGCATTGTCATATTGTCATTTAACAATGAAGAAAACAATGTCTAAATTCTGGAATTTAGAAGAAGTGCAAAATCTGACTAACATTACACCGTTACAACAATATGGTGAAGAGCATTTTAAAACTCATACTAATAAAAACAAGCACGGCAGATTAATTGTAAAACTACTATTCAAACCAACTCTTCAAATACTTGGCAAATCAAGATTTACAGCTGAAAAAAGATTCGAACATTTGAAAAAGAAATTTTCCAAAGACTTCACGTATAAAGATGAATATACTGCAACGCATTTATCTTCTAAGCACAACTACCAAACTAAGAGTTGTGTTTGATGGTTTAGTTAAATCCAATTTAGGAATATCACTTAACAATAAATTGGTCCACAATTACAAAATTTGAGGTTCCAAAAAAACACTTATGTTGTGACTGCAGATATTGCCAAAATGTATCGGCAAATGTTACTTCATCTCAAAGACTCAAAATATTATTAAATTTTATGGAGAGATTATTTGTTCCAATCAAAACGCTGTTACAAATTGCAAACGTATGGCACAACTTCAGCTTTATATTTAGCTATCAAGTGTTTGCAAACAGTAGCGGAAAAATTTAAAGATCAACACCTAATAGTGGCTAAGGTATCTTAAGAGATTTTTACGTAGACAACCTAATTACAAGCGTTGACGACAAAGAAGTTTTGAGACAAACCAAGAAACATTGATTAAACTCCTACAGTGCGCAGGATTTAAGTTAAAGATATAGAAATTTAAGCATTTGTCTCTACTTGATTTACATGGTAACGACATTATGGATTTTGATGACTATATCTAAAACATTAAGCAGTCGATGAGATATTTTTGAATTTGAACACACCAATAAGCTAAAAGCTACAAAGTTGACTAAAAAAATTATTCTATCACAAAATGTCCAAACATTTGACTCATTAAGTCTAGTTTGCCCTTTAGTTTTATCAGCAAAATTTTCATGCAAAAAGTGTGGCAATTGCAGTTATCATAAGACGAATCAGTTCCTACTCACATTTATTTATAATGGAAGATTTTTCAAAACAAGCTAAAACTTATTAAACCAATTAACAATTCTAAGACATATTTTCTACAATAATTGTGATCAATTTGATGTACATAGGTTTTTTGATGCTAACAATGATGCATATGGTGCATCAATATATTTCAAATTTTATTTATTGATAAAATTACTGTGCTCAAAATTCAGAGTAGCACTTCTTAATGCATCCATTATCCCACTACCAGAAGTATGTGGTGCATTTTTATTAGCTAAATTAATGCAAAAAATAATCCAGACATTGATTAAAAAACAAAAAATGTTACATATTGGACCGGTTCATCTATTGTACTAGGTTGGAACAAAGCTGAAGACAAATCATTTAAAGTTTTTGTAGCCAATAGAGTTGCTGCAATCAGAGAAATAACAAATACCAATAACTGGAGACATATATCTAAACTAAACAATCTAGCAGATCTTATATCACGAAGCAACAGTATTTCTAAACTTATATTCAATGAGCTATGGTGAAATGGTCTTGCATAGCTTACCAAAAACCAAAATCACTGGCCTACAAGCAAATTTGGACAAACTAAATCTTTACCGGAAAGGAATACAACTAGTATCGTGAGTATGGTTATCAATCAACCAGAATCAACATTCAAACGATTTTCTAATGTTCAAAAATTTCAAAATGCATACGCATATTGTTAGAAATTGTACTTGTTTAATGCCAATATGGACCATAAAGTATTGAGAAACAAACCAAGTTATTTGAAACAATTATTAAAATCACCCAGCTTTCCTAATTCAGTGATGAAATAATAGCATTAAAAGCAAAGGAAAATGTTAAGAAAAGCAGCAAATTATACGCGTTAGACCCTTTCTTAGACAAAACTAACATTATTCGCAAAGATGGACGTTTTCAAAAAACACTAATCCATTTTGATCAAAAACATTCAATATTACTTCTACAAAATCACCGATTATCTCAATTCATAATCCATGACACCCACCAACGGCAACACCATGCAGGAGTTCAATCAACGTTAGCTACAAATATTAGATTTTTAGAGGTAGAAGGTTTATACATAATGTTATTAAAAGATGTATAACGCGTTTTCATGCTAAACCAAAAATATGTGAAATCAAAATAGGAATATTGCCGAGTCATCGAGTACAACTAAGTTGGTCATTTATAAATACCGGCGTGGATTATTGTGGCCTTATAAACATAAAAAAAGGAGCTACAAGAAGCAAAAAGACAACAAAAGCGTACATCGCAGTATTTGTATGCATGGCTACAAAGGCTACACTTGAAGTTGATATCAACACTAACAACTGAATCCTTTTTGGCTTTGAGATTTATTGCGCGTCTATAATATTAATAACCTGTATTCAAATAATGGAATTAATTTTACAGGAGTCAATCAAAAATTACAACAATTAAAAAAGTTATTTGAATCGAAAAAGAACCACACAATCATTTCGAATAATTTAACAAGACAGAACATCAAATAGCATTTCATATCACCTAAAGCTCCACACTTTGGGGGATTATGGAAAGCAGTCGTAAAATGTAGTAGGCAACACGCTATTCACGTATAAAGAAATAACAATCCTATTAAATCAAATTGATCATAAACTTACGCCTTCTAACACCCATGACGAAAGATCCAACAGATAAAGAAGTCTTAACTCTAGGTCATTTTTTATTTGGAGTCTAGCTTATACATATAATAATAATAATAAATTGCATTTAGTTGCAGACCGTAACAGTAATAAAGTACCACTTCTTTAAAAAAAAAAACAATTAAAGGAATCTATTCTACTATTTGCCCATAAAAATTTTACAATTCTAATTTAATTAACTTAGGATATAATTTTAAAACTTTATTTAATTTAAAACACACAAACTTGCAAATAATAATATAAAAGGTATCCCAAAATTAACGCAAGATTTGAATTTGCCGCCATTTGTGCAGTAAATTGTTGGCAACCCTAAAAAAAAACAATTTTGACAGCTGAGAGTTTAGGGTTAGTAAAAACCATGCCACATGCCATACAGCCCGTAAAACAATTCAATTACTGCATGATACATTTCCTGGTCGTTTACTCTCTCATTTTGGTGATCAGAATTAGCCCCTTAAATCGTTTGAATTAACACCAATAGATTTTTTATGGGGTTATTTGAAGACAAAAATATATATTGTTACCGGATCCCCGCCCTCGAGGTGGTAGGGGTGGCAGTCGGTGATGTTGGAGAAGGCGGCGTGGTCTTTCTCGTGGTTGTTTGTGTGATGGAGTTGATTGTGAAACCTTAACCTTGGGGATCTGCCTTGATAGGTAATGCATTTGTTCCCGTTGGTGGCGGCGGAGGCGCCATCATGTTTTGCTAGGGGTTGCAGGTGGTGTGCAAGTCTGGATAAACCTGGTGGTATGGTGTAACGTATTGCGTGCCTTTAGGGGTCAAGGTCATGCTGGACACCTGGTTAGCGGGTCCAGGTGCCACGGGGTGGTGTGCGCTTCAGTTAGGAACGTACCCGCAGCTGGATTGCACGCCCCAGGACGTTATAGTGTTTGTATCCTTAGGGTTTGGGATTAATTGTCCCACGGCTTAGGGTGCAATGCCGTATGTGCAGTTGGGGGCTAGAGGTGGGTGAATCACCTTTAGCGCGTTTGTTAGTGAGTAGTGGGAATCCAGGGGTTTCCATGAGCATAGCAGGTGTAGGCGTCGAGAAGGATGCAAGAAAGTTTCCAGTGTAGGAGATGGTGTCCCACTCTCTAACACACTAGTCAACATCGTCTGTTAGAGGCAGGAATACCGCCCTAGCACCTTTGAACTTCAGAGAACTGTTCCCCGCGTCCACCACGGACATATACGTTGCACGCGACGATCCCCTTCACGTACCACGGCAACCTCACGGCTGAGAATTAACCCGGCTCAAGGTCACGCCGTCAACAAGTCGAGACACGTCAAGACAAGTCCCAACGTATGACTGCACGTCATTCCCATATGACACTTGGTGCTCTCGGACGTACCATACATGGGTATCATCACCAATATAGCCTCTTGGCACTTCCGAGGTCGCATATCACAATTAAACATATAATTAAGCTGCAATAAACGTAGCAACCGGTCTTAAGACACGAGGCCTTCCACCCAGCTGTCTAACATTGACTCCTAGAATTGTTGCGGTCCGAGATCATCTTCAACGATCCCCCGGGCCGGTAACAAAGCCAACTACTCGTGCATTACAGCAACAACAAAATTTAACTACATTTATGCAGAATTATTTTATGGAAAATTTTGACAAAAGAGTGCGTTTGTGTTTTTTTTAATATTGATCCGGCAAATATATAAATTTAAGAAGTATATTATAAGTTAGTGGAGTGAGAGTGTTTTTAAAACTAATATTTAGATTACAAACATTTGTGCAGAAAGTTAACTTGCTATCCAGATAAGCTGGTTTGTGGGTTGTGACAATTTAATTATATAAGAGCTTGTAACTTTTTTGATAAACTTTAAAAATAGACGATATTTTGTTATAGTGTTTTAGTTCCTAAATCACCTAGATTCATCAAGTACTATTATGTGATAACCAATAATTAAAAATTATACCAAACAATAAAAAACGTAAGACTAATATTAACGATTCACTTTATTGTCATTCTGGAAATGCTCCAAACCGTCACTTAAAAGTATTTTTTGCATCTAGCTAACAAACAAATATTGCTTATTATTTTACATTACGTTTAGTTCTTAGCATTAGATACGTCAAGTGTAAATAGTCGTTGTATAATAAATTAATTTTTGTTATTTTAGTGGAATTGCCCGTTATTGTTGAAGCACCTATATTGAAAAGTGAACAATGTTATACCAAATGCCTATTTACGTTTAATCCCAAAAACTACAAAGGAGAAAAGATGCCAACTAAGTACGGAATTCAACATAAAGAAAAATATTCTCAAACTTGGACAACTTCTTATATAAGTGAATTAAATATTGATACTTTCTTTATTGACAATTTATCTTCATCTAAAAGTTACGTATGCAGAGTTATTCTGTATACTAAAAATAATGATGTGTACCAAGAAAATATACCTGAAACTGATTTTAACACAATTTGTAAAGGTAAGTTTATAGTTATAATCTAATATATATACAGGGTTAGTCAAAATTACTGAAACACCTAAATAGTTTTCCAATCATAAAAAAAATCAAAATAGTCATATACAAAAGTTTTTTGTTTGTAAACAAGCTATTGTTTAAATATATTTTTAATTTACAGAATGTCATTTTATTATGGAATATTGGTAAACTATTTTTTAATGGAACATTATGTAAATTTTAGGTTTTTTTGTAAACAAATTTTTTATAAAACGCACCATTTTTGAGTTATAAGCTATTAATTCAAACTCTTAAACTTCAAATTTAAAATATTTTTCCACAAATATACACATGTATTTTAACCAAATATTTAAATTAAAACATTCATAAAATTAATTTTAGAGTAAGAAAATAAAAAAAATTATAAGAGGTTTAATTTAAAACAAACCAAATTTTGTTATAAAAGTATATTATTATTTTACATAGTTGTATTAAAAAAATCAAAAAAATAATAAAAAATAATAAAAAATGTATGTTTAAAAATAAGTTGGTTGCCATATAAAATATACTAAAAATAAAAACATACATGTATGTACCTGCCATTATAATTTTAAACATATAAAATAGATTTTGAATTATATAAATCGGTAAAAAAATAACGGAGTTATTCAGCCGTGCGTTTTTTCTATATTAAAAATACATTTTTGAATTATTTTACAATTAGTGAATTATTTGGGTGATTCGGTAATTTTAACCTGTATATATGTCTATACATATATAATATTATTTGTTTAATATAATTTGATTAGACAATATTTTTTGCAGACCCAAGTAACGATGAAATTGAAATTAATTCAACTTCAACTGATGTAACAATCAATTTAAAGGTAAGCTAATATACAAAGTTTGGTAATAACTTAAATTTACAAACATATTTGTCAAACTAATCAAAAATGTTTCCATTGTGGAATATTTTATTTATGATCCACAATATATATATATATATATTTTATCACATCAAGTTTCCCTTCTTTGCAAGCGTTAAAAGTCGTTCTATGTCAAAGAAGGTGATAGTGACATGAAATCTTTTGATGACAAACATTTAGTGAGAGCATGATCATTTGCTCACCTTGCCATCAAAATACTGGAAGTTTCTGAAAGCGTTCAAAGAAACTACTATGTGAGAGGAGGTGGTGATGATACTAATTTTCTGATGACTAACACTTGGGTAGGTGGGTGGGACACTTAAATTCTTGATTACTATCAAGTTGTTTAAACTTGATCTGTCTATATAATAAATTCAACCTTTTCAATGCCAGTTTTTTTTAATTTACCAAAAATTCAGACTAAAAAAACTGTTTTAAATTTAATTTTTTTTCAAAATTTCTTCAAGTAAACTAAAAATTTATACAAAATGTTTTCAAAACATAATTTTTCATATAGTTCCACCTATTGATATTGTCTTCAATCTAAAGTTTAGATTCTAAACGATCAATTTAACTTTTAAAATGTTATTTTTGTTGTTGTTTCAAATTCAATTTACTCAAGTATTTTTTATTAAATCATTTTATTTTTCCTTACATAAAATAGTTTTGAAAACTATTCTAAATATGAATACACCTAACGTATCAATTTCTTGAATTAAAACAAAAACGGAGTGAAGCTGTTTCAAAACTATTTTTTTTAAGTTTCTTTAAACTAACCAATTTCTTTCTTTTTATAGAATGTTTTTAAAATTAAATTCTACAAACAAATATTATGCCAATTTTTTGGATTTGATAAAAATACGTAGTATGGAAGTTTAAATTAACCATTTCTTTTTTTTTATACAAAATGTCAACAGTTCTACATATAAATTTACAAACTTTGTAAGCACATCTTTAATTTTTCAAAAATCCGAACGTTATTTATTTCCCGCAATCGGTCTCCCCGTTTGTTGAATGCCTGTCCTAAAGAAAACAAAAAAATTAAAATACCGCTTGAGGCGTTAGTGTTTTTAAAATAAACAGGGTTCAACTAAAAAAATGTATATTTTTTATTGTTATGAATTAAAACTGAAAAAAGTGTGTCAGCCTTTATTTAGAATATATACAAAATAAAATAAACAAAAAATAACAAAATACAATAATAAGCATAAGCACATTCAAAAACGCATATAAGTTTTTGCTAAAAAACTACCAGCCAGTTTATATTAATACTTCAAACAAAAATAAGCTTTAATCTTAAAACTGTATTTTTTTTCTAAAATTTAGATAATTTGCAATCTTTTTAGGTAGAAATAGAAAGTGAATTTACAGAAAATGAATTAAACCGCAGTAATACGACAATTATTGTCTGCACCGCTTTGGGGCAAAATGTGTCCACATTTTTGATATAAAGTGTTAAAAAAAGATTGTAAAATATTTAAAGAGATAGAAATATGAACCAAAATAAACAAAAAAAATAATAAACGTAAGTCCACAAAGTAACGGTTCCGGAAATAACAAAGTTACGTAAGATGTTCAAAGTGTCAATTTTTAGTTTGAAAGATATTCAAATTCTTTCTAAAACCACAAAAACTTGTGCACTGACAACAATAATCAAATACTTAATGTTTATTTCACAACGGTAAGGTAAAAAAGAATTACATTCTATATCTCCAAAACCGTTATTTTACAGATTTTTTTTAAGTATTTTACAACCTTTTTTTAAGACCATGTTATCAAAATTTTTTTTTTATAATATACACTACCTTACTCATTTTTTTTTTGCAAAAACTATTGGGCCGAATACGTATCTAATTTTAATACAAATTTTTTTTTAAACTCTTTTAAAATAAATTTAAAAATATAACAACTTTTTTAGTAATATTTATGTTTTAATACAAAAGAAACTTCTTTGCAATTTGCATGGCGCAACTTAGTAGGTATATAGCGCCTCCTTTCTCTTTTGGGCTAATAGCTTAGAGATGTAGGACTAAAACTTCTAAGAGAGATTTTTTAACGTACTATATCAACACATGAAATAAACTTTCATATTCAGTGTATTTTCAAAAGCAAATATTTAAGATCAATGTTTACAGACTGCTCAAATCTAATCTTCAATGTAATAGTTTCAAATATGAAAATGAAAATAATATAATATGTAACTCTAAAATATCACATTTTAAAAATATTTGTAGCAAATAAATTGTAAAGCATCTAGACAATTCTTAAAGAGTTTTCTGTAAAATTTGTTAATATGCCACTCAAACAGCCTATTATTGGCGTGACGGCTTTTATAGCATAATTTTCTTACATAAGTTTTGATATTGGAAATATTCTAAGGTTTCTTAAATTGTATTATTGTTTTTAGTACTGGTTGGCGTAGAAAGATTTTCTGTTGCTTTATTTTGTAGCCTTAAAATAATTTTGTAAGACATCCAAAACATGTACATAGATTAATTTTGTGATACATATTTTCAATGTTGACAAGTTTTTCGCCTATTTTTTTACTTTTTTATTTTCTTTCCTAGCTTGTATTCGTCTAACTTTGGCTATCTTTATTTCCCTCCATTTTGATCTGTTTTGCGCCAAACGCTTCCAGCAGAATCCAGGTGTTCTTTTTAGATCGTCGCCCTATCTCATCATAGGCCGTCCGCGTCCTCGTTTGCCGAGCCAAGGTCTCTACTGCTGAAGCACGCAATTCCATCTATCTTTGGTGTGTTTTGCATTGTGGCCAGCGTAGCTCCACTTGAGCTTTGCTACCTGTCCTGCAACATCTATAACCCTTTTTTTTGCCTAATCTAAGTGTTTCTCTTTCGGTCTCTAAGAGTGATGTTCAAGATTGAGCGATTCATTGCTCTTTGGGTTTTTATTAATTTTACCATGTTGTTTTTTGTTAAAGTCTATGTTTGGGCGCCATATATCATTACTGGTAGTACGCATTGCTTAAAGACTCTGGTCATATGTTATTGAGGTATTTTCTTGTTTTTTAATACGTAGCTCAGTTTTTCAAATAATTTTTTTTTATCAAACTCCGTTGTTTGATTTTCTTTGTCTATTTTTATTATTTGGTCTAAGTAGATGTAATGGGGAACTTGTTCGAGCGTCTCATTCTTGATTGTTATATTTCTGTCGTCATCAGTGTTGTTCATCGTTTTGTTTTGAACATATTCATCTTTAAATCTATTTTCTCAGAGGCTTCTGCAAGTTCATTTATCATTACTTCAAGGTTTTTATGGTTATCTGTCACTAGGAAAATGTCAGCAAATCTTAAGCTGATGTGTTTTTGGTGATATAACGTCTCACTGTATCACTCCGCAATCTATACGTATTGATTCTGAGCTGTTTGCTAGATTTATTTTCATTGGGCCGTGTCTATTCTGCAGTTGTTTATTGCTTTTTTCACTGCTACTGCCAATAGCTCTACAGAATCAAACGCTTTTTTATAGTCGATAAACGCTATGTAGAGCGGAATATGGTGCTTTTCAGCTTTTTCAATTAGAGTTTTCACTGTTAGGAGGTGGTCCTCCGTGCTGTACCCTTTGCGAAACCTCGCTTGTTTGACTAGTTGGTAGGCATCAAATTTGTTGGTGAGTCTGCTCGTGATTATCTTTATAAATAATTTGTATATCTGAGATAACAGTGAAATTGGTCTAGTTTTTCAGATTTAGCTTATCACCCTTTTTGTGGAGTAGTATGGTGGTCGCTTTGTTCTAGTTATTTAAAATGCATCCTGTGTGCAGGCATTTGTTTATCATCCTTTTTAGTTTCTTTAGCATGATTTCACCTCCTTCGTTTTTGTCCTGCTTCTATTACCGCCTGAGTGAGCATTGCGTTCTTTTCTTCCATGACATCTATTGTTCCAGATGTTCTATTTTCCTATTCTAGGGTGGACTTAAGTTCTTGTCTATATTTCTCTCTGTTTTCTCTGAGGGTCTATAGGTGTTAGACTTTTTATATATTTAAGTCTATCTTTCTTTTGATTAAGATATCTTTGTTCGTACCATACGGTGGCTACCGCCGGTTGAGAATCGATTTAATACTGTGACATCTTGGAATACTGATTTGGCTGTTTTTGGGATATAGTCGATCATAAAAATTTAACTCTTTATTGTTTCAAAATCAAAACCCAATGTATCATCAGTAACAAATATTAAACTAAACAACATATCTCATTCTTCTCCTATTTGATTTCTAAGAGTTACAATCTTACATGATCTTCTCTGGAATGACTATGTTGTTGACATTGCTTTGAAAGTATCTAGAAAACTATTATTTCTTAATAGATGTTCACAGTTCTATACTTCTGTTCAGCTTTTGCATATATATAATACTTGTATTCATTTTTGTATTGAATATTGTTTTTCAAGTATGAGGAGAAGCATCCGGCGTAATGTTGCAGATCTATGCATTTTCTCTAGATATTTCCATGGGTATTGTTCAAACAAAATAAAAGACATATTGCAATCTGAACAAATATTTATTTGTACTACAAGACTTGCAAGAAATTCTAACAAATATTCACTGACTGTTTGGAGATGTAGAACCAAAACTTTTAAGAAAGATTACCTTATTCAGATATTGATTTGAAGACTTTGTTTATAGATGCTACAGATTCTAACCTAGAAATTGCAAAACTATGAATAAGACTTCTAGTTATTTAAAGAAGTTCATTAATGTAAATCATTGTTTATATGCATACTTTTTTGGGTTGCATTATTCAGTTTTATATATGTGTTATAATTGGTACTGCAATCATATTTGTCGTTAATTGTTTCTGAATAATTTTATTTAATGAATTTGTTAAATATTTTTACATGCAGCTAATGCGTTGTTGTCATAGTTTTCTATCAGTAGTTACCTATTAGCTTTAAACTTGGTGCGCAAAAATGTCTTGTTTTTTGTATTGTTTTTGATTTACTTAAGTTATATCTTCTGATAAAACACTAGTCTGTGCGATTAGATTACAGGTATCATTAATTGTTGTAAGAATTTCTGTGTCATAATTAAATGACTGCGGGCTTTCATATATTTTTTTTAATAAATTTGATTAATGTGTTATTGTATGTTATTATGTTTTGTTTAAACAGCTCAAATTGGCAGTTTTATGGTGTTATTTTCTTTAAATCATTTAACTTTTGATGCATTTGTTTTCGTTTTTAAGCTTTTAATTTTATAAGATGATGGTGCAAAGCTACCGTCCGTGAAATTATGCCTGAACGAGTATACTGTCTAGACACAGTTGGCAACAATACCACTAAGAATGTTGCAAGTTGTGTGGTTTAAATTAATATGACTATACTACCCGCCGTTGCTTAGGTTGTGGTTCTTTGGCGGCCGTTGAAATCCTTCTTCAACCGGTTGTTTGCACGCACAAACGGTCAAACGCATTGGAATTCAAGTCAAAACTCAGAGTTATCTGCATACGACTTACGTACCTAGTAGGGTGTTGTACTTGGTATAGCAGTTTCCTCGCTGCGATTTGTTGAG
>CAWVQR010000021.1:0-16609 GCA_963932245.1 Tachinus rufipes
GAACAAAAAATTTTGAGAAAATTAATTTTTTGAATGTTTTGAAAATTTTTAAATTTTTGATGAAAATTGATATTTTTGTTTCAAGTCGGGTTATAATCCAAAGGTATATACCTTTGACATTTTTGTGTTTGAACAAAAATTTTGAGAAAATTAATTTTTTGAATGTTTTGAAAAATTTTAAATTTTTGATGAAAATTGATATTTTTGTTTCAAGTCGGGTTATAATCCAAAGGTATATACCTTTGACATTTTTGTGTTTGAACAAAAATTTTGAGAAAATTAATTTTTTGAATGTTTTGAAAAATTTTAAATTTTTGATGAAATTGATATTTTTGTTTCAAGTCGGGTTATAATCCAAAGGTATATACCTTTGACATTTTTTGTGTTTGAACAAAAATTTTGAGAAAATTAATTTTTTGAATGTTTTGAAAAATTTTTAAATTTTTGATGAAAATTGATATTTTGTTTCAAGTCGGGTTATAATCCAAAGGTATATATACCTTTGACATTTTTGTGTTTGAACAAAAATTTTGAGAAAATTAATTTTTTGAATGTTTTGAAAAATTTTAAATTTTTGATGAAAATTGATATTTTTGTTTCAAGTCGGGTTATAATCCAAAGGTATATACCTTTGACATTTTTGTGTTTGAACAAAAATTTTGAGAAAATTAATTTTTTGAATGTTTTGAAAAATTTTAAATTTTTGATGAAAATTGATATTTTTGTTTCAAGTCGGGTTATAATCCAAAGGTATATACCTTTGACATTTTTGTGTTTGAACAAAAAATTTGAGAAAATTAATTTGTTTCAAGTCGGGTTATAATCCAAAGGTATATACCTTTGACATTTTTGTGTTTGAACAAAAATTTTGAGAAAATTAATTTTTTGAATGTTTTGAAAAATTTTAAATTTTTGATGAAAATTGATATTTTTGTTTCAAGTCGGGTTATAATCCAAAGGTATATACCTTTGACATTTTTGTGTTTGAACAAAAATTTTGAGAAAATTAATTTTTTGAATGTTTTGAAAAATTTTAAATTTTTGATGAAAATTGATATTTTTGTTTCAAGTCGGGTTATAATCCAAAGGTATATACCTTTGACATTTTTGTGTTTGAACAAAAATTTTGAGAAAATTAATTTTTTGAATGTTTTGAAAAATTTTAAATTTTTGATGAAAATTGATATTTTTGTTTCAAGTCGGGTTATAATCCAAAGGTATATACCTTTGACATTTTTGTGTTTGAACAAAAATTTTTGTTTCAAGTCGGGTTATAATCCAAAGGTATATACCTTTGACATTTTTGTGTTTGAACAAAAATTTTGAGAAAATTAATTTTTTGAATGTTTTGAAAAATTTTAAATTTTTGATGAAAATTGATATTTTTGTTTCAAGTCGGGTTATAATCCAAAGGTATATACCTTTGACATTTTTGTGTTTGAACAAAAATTTTGAGAAAATTAATTTTTTGAATGTTTTGAAAAATTTTAAATTTTTGATGAAAATTGATATTTTTGTTTCAAGTCGGGTTATAATCCAAAGGTATATACCTTTGACATTTTTGTGTTTGAACAAAAATTTTTGTTTCAAGTTGGGTTATAATCCAAAGGTATATACCTTTGACATTTTTGTGTTTGAACAAAAAATTTTGAGAAAATTAATTTTTTGAATGTTTTGAAAAATTTTAAATTTTTGATGAAAATTGATATTTTTGTTTCAAGTCGGGTTATAATCCAAAGGTATATACCTTTGACATTTTTGTGTTTGAACAAAAATTTTGAGAAAATTAATTTTTTGAATGTTTTGAAAAATTTTAAATTTTTGATGAAAATTGATATTTTTGTTTCAAGTCGGGTTATAATCCAAAGGTATATACCTTTGACATTTTTGTGTTTGAACAAAAATTTTTGTTTCAAGTCGGGTTATAATCCAAAGGTATATACCTTTGACATTTTTGTGTTTGAACAAAAATTTTGAGAAAATTAATTTTTTGAATGTTTTGAAAAATTTTAAATTTTTGATGAAAATTGATATTTTTGTTTCAAGTCGGGTTATAATCCAAAGGTATATACCTTTGACATTTTTGTGTTTGAACAAAAATTTTGAGAAAATTAATTTTTTTGAATGTTTTGAAAAATTTTAAATTTTTGATGAAAATTGATATTTTTGTTTCAAGTCGGGTTATAATCCAAAGGTATATATATACCTTTGACATTTTTGTGTTTGAACAAAAATTTTGAGAAAATTAATTTTTTGAATGTTTTGAAAAATTTTTAAATTTTTGATGAAAATTGATATTTTTGTTTCAAGTCGGGTTATAATCCAAAGGTATATACCTTTGACATTTTTGTGTTTGAACAAAAATTTTGAGAAAATTAATTTTTTGAATGTTTTGAAAAATTTTAAATTTTTGATGAAAATTGATATTTTTGTTTCAAGTCGGGTTATAATCCAAAGGTATATATACCTTTGACATTTTTGTGTTTGAACAAAAATTTTGAGAAAATTAATTTTTTGAATGTTTTGAAAAATTTTAAATTTTTGATGAAAATTGATATTTTTGTTTCAAGTCGGGTTATAAATCCAAAGGTATATACCTTTGACATTTTTGTGTTTGAACAAAAATTTTGAGAAAATTAATTTTTTGAATGTTTTGAAAAATTTTAAATTTTTGATGAAAATTGATATTTTTGTTTCAAGTCGGGTTATAATCCAAAGGTATATACCTTTGACATTTTTGTGTTTGAACAAAAATTTTGAGAAAATTAATTTTTTGAATGTTTTGAAAATTTTTAAATTTTTGATGAAAATTGATATTTTTGTTTCAAGTCGGGTTATAATCCAAAGGTATACCTTTGACATTTTTGTGTTTGAACAAAAATTTTGAGAAAATTAATTTTTTGAATGTTTTGAAAAATTTTAAATTTTTGATGAAAATTGATATTTTTGTTTCAAGTCGGGTTATAATCCAAAGGTATATACCTTTGACATTTTTGTGTTTGAACAAAAATTTTGAGAAAATTAATTTTTTGAATGTTTTGAAAAATTTTAAATTTTTGATGAAAATTGATATTTTTGTTTCAAGTCGGGTTATAATCCAAAGGTATATACCTTTGACATTTTTGTGTTTGAACAAAAATTTTGAGAAAATTAATTTTTTGAATGTTTTGAAAAATTTTAAATTTTTGATGAAAATTGATATTTTTGTTTCAAGTCGGGTTATAATCCAAAGGTATATACCTTTGACATTTTTGTGTTTGAACAAAAATTTTGAGAAAATTAATTTTTTGAATGTTTTGAAAAATTTTAAATTTTTGATGAAAATTGATATTTTTGTTTCAAGTCGGGTTATAATCCAAAGGTATATACCTTTGACATTTTTGTGTTTGAACAAAAATTTTTGTTTCAAGTCGGGTTATAATCCAAAGGTATATACCTTTGACATTTTTGTGTTTGAACAAAAATTTTGAGAAAATTAATTTTTTGAATGTTTTGAAAAATTTTAAATTTTTGATGAAAATTGATATTTTTGTTTCAAGTCGGGTTATAATCCAAAGGTATATACCTTTGACATTTTTGTGTTTGAACAAAAATTTTGAGAAAATTAATTTTTTGAATGTTTTGAAAAATTTTAAATTTTTGATGAAAATTGATATTTTTGTTTCAAGTCGGGTTATAATCCAAAGGTATATACCTTTGACATTTTTGTGTTTGAACAAAAATTTTGAGAAAATTAATTTTTTGAATGTTTTGAAAAATTTTAAATTTTTGATGAAAATTGATATTTTTGTTTCAAGTCGGGTTATAATCCAAAGGTATATACCTTTGACATTTTTGTGTTTGAACAAAAATTTTTGTTTCAAGTCGGGTTATAATCCAAAGGTATATACCTTTGACATTTTTGTGTTTGAACAAAAATTTTGAGAAAATTAATTTTTTGAATGTTTTGAAAAATTTTAAATTTTTGATGAAAATTGATATTTTTGTTTCAAGTCGGGTTATAATCCAAAGGTATATACCTTTGACATTTTTGTGTTTGAACAAAAATTTTTGTTTCAAGTCGGGTTATAATCCAAAGGTATATACCTTTGACATTTTTGTGTTTGAACAAAAATTTTGAGAAAATTAATTTTTTGAATGTTTTGAAAAATTTTAAATTTTTGATGAAAATTGATATTTTTGTTTCAAGTCGGGTTATAATCCAAAGGTATATACCTTTGACATTTTTGTGTTTGAACAAAAATTTTGAGAAAATTAATTTTTTGAATGTTTTGAAAAATTTTAAATTTTTGATGAAAATTGATATTTTTGTTTCAAGTCGGGTTATAATCCAAAGGTATATATACCTTTGACATTTTTGTGTTTGAACAAAAATTTTTGTTTCAAGTCGGGTTATAATCCAAAGGTATATACCTTTGACATTTTTGTGTTTGAACAAAAATTTTGAGAAAATTAATTTTTTGAATGTTTTGAAAAATTTTAAATTTTTGATGAAAATTGATATTTTTGTTTCAAGTCGGGTTATAATCCAAAGGTATATACCTTTGACATTTTTGTGTTTGAACAAAAATTTTGAGAAAATTAATTTTTTGAATGTTTTGAAAAATTTTAAATTTTTGATGAAAATTGATATTTTTGTTTCAAGTCGGGTTATAATCCAAAGGTATATACCTTTGACATTTTTGTGTTTGAACAAAAATTTTGAGAAAATTAATTTTTTGAATGTTTTGAAAAATTTTAAATTTTTGATGAAAATTGATATTTTTGTTTCAAGTCGGGTTATAATCCAAAGGTATATACCTTTGACATTTTTGTGTTTGAACAAAAATTTTGAGAAAATTAATTTTTTGAATGTTTTGAAAAATTTTAAATTTTTGATGAAAATTGATATTTTTGTTTCAAGTCGGGTTATAATCCAAAGGTATATACCTTTGACATTTTTGTGTTTGAACAAAAATTTTGAGAAAATTAATTTTTTGAATGTTTTGAAAAATTTTAAGTTTTTGATGAAAATTGATATTTTTGTTTCAAGTCGGGTTATAATCCAAAGGTATATACCTTTGACATTTTTGTGTTTGAACAAAAATTTTGAGAAAATTAATTTTTTGAATGTTTTGAAAAATTTTAAATTTTTGATGAAAATTGATATTTTTGTTTCAAGTCGGGTTATAATCCAAAGGTATATACCTTTGACATTTTTGTGTTTGAACAAAAATTTTGAGAAAATTAATTTTTTGAATGTTTTGAAAAATTTTAAATTTTTGATGAAAATTGATATTTTTGTTTCAAGTCGGGTTATAATCCAAAGGTATATACCTTTGACATTTTTGTGTTTGAACAAAAATTTTGAGAAAATTAATTTTTTGAATGTTTTGAAAAATTTTAAGTTTTTGATGAAAATTGATATTTTTGTTTCAAGTCGGGTTATAATCCAAAGGTATATACCTTTGACATTTTTGTGTTTGAACAAAAATTTTGAGAAAATTAATTTTTTGAATGTTTTGAAAAATTTTAAATTTTTGATGAAAATTGATATTTTTGTTTCAAGTCGGGTTATAATCCAAAGGTATATACCTTTGACATTTTTGTGTTTGAACAAAAATTTTGAGAAAATTAATTTTTTGAATGTTTTGAAAAATTTTAAATTTTTGATGAAAATTGATATTTTTGTTTCAAGTCGGGTTATAATCCAAAGGTATATATACCTTTGACATTTTTGTGTTTGAACAAAAATTTTGAGAAAATTAATTTTTTGAATGTTTTGAAAAATTTTAAATTTTTGATGAAAATTGATATTTTTGTTTCAAGTCGGGTTATAATCCAAAGGTATATACCTTTGACATTTTTGTGTTTGAACAAAAATTTTGAGAAAATTAATTTTTTGAATGTTTTGAAAAATTTTAAATTTTTGATGAAAATTGATATTTTTGTTTCAAGTCGGGTTATAATCCAAAGGTATATATATACCTTTGACATTTTTGTGTTTGAACAAAAATTTTGAGAAAATTAATTTTTTGAATGTTTTGAAAAATTTTAAATTTTTGATGAAAATTGATATTTTTGTTTCAAGTCGGGTTATAATCCAAAGGTATATACCTTTGACATTTTTGTGTTTGAACAAAAATTTTGAGAAAATTAATTTTTTGAATGTTTTGAAAAATTTTAAATTTTTGATGAAAATTGATATTTTTGTTTCAAGTCGGGTTATAATCCAAAGGTATATACCTTTGACATTTTTGTGTTTGAACAAAAATTTTGAGAAAATTAATTTTTTGAATGTTTTGAAAAATTTTAAATTTTTGATGAAAATTGATATTTTTGTTTCAAGTCGGGTTATAATCCAAAGGTATATACCTTTGACATTTTTGTGTTTGAACAAAAATTTTGAGAAAATTAATTTTTTGAATGTTTTGAAAAATTTTAAATTTTTGATGAAAATTGATATTTTTGTTTCAAGTCGGGTTATAATCCAAAGGTATATACCTTTGACATTTTTGTGTTTGAACAAAAATTTTGAGAAAATTAATTTTTTGAATGTTTTGAAAAACTTTAAATTTTTGATGAAAATTGATATTTTTGTTTCAAGTCGGGTTATAATCCAAAGGTATATACCTTTGACATTTTTGTGTTTGAACAAAAATTTTGAGAAAATTAATTTTTTGAATGTTTTGAAAAAATTTTAAATTTTTGATGAAAATTGATATTTTTGTTTCAAGTCGGGTTATAATCCAAAGGTATATACCTTTGACATTTTTGTGTTTGAACAAAAATTTTGAGAAAATTAATTTTTTGAATGTTTTGAAAAATTTTAAATTTTTGATGAAAATTGATATTTTTGTTTCAAGTCGGGTTATAATCCAAAGGTATATACCTTTGACATTTTTGTGTTTGATCAAAAATTTTGAGAAAATTAATTTTTTGAATGTTTTGAAAAATTTTAAATTTTTGATGAAAATTGATATTTTTGTTTCAAGTCGGGTTATAATCCAAAGGTATATACCTTTGACATTTTTGTGTTTGAACAAAAATTTTTGTTTCAAGTCGGGTTATAATCCAAAGGTATATACCTTTGACATTTTTGTGTTTGAACAAAAATTTTGAGAAAATTAATTTTTTGAATGTTTTGAAAAATTTTAAATTTTTGATGAAAATTGATATTTTTGTTTCAAGTCGGGTTATAATCCAAAGGTATATACCTTTGACATTTTTGTGTTTGAACAAAAATTTTGAGAAAATTAATTTTTTGAATGTTTTGAAAAATTTTAAATTTTTGATGAAAATTGATATTTTTGTTTCAAGTCGGGTTATAATCCAAAGGTATATACCTTTGACATTTTTGTGTTTGAACAAAAATTTTGAGAAAATTAATTTTTTGAATGTTTTGAAAAATTTTAAATTTTTGATGAAAATTGATATTTTTGTTTCAAGTCGGGTTATAATCCAAAGGTATATACCTTTGACATTTTTGTGTTTGAACAAAAATTTTTGTTTCAAGTCGGGTTATAATCCAAAGGTATATACCTTTGACATTTTTGTGTTTGAACAAAAATTTTGAGAAAATTAATTTTTTGAATGTTTTGAAAAATTTTAAATTTTTGATGAAAATTGATATTTTTGTTTCAAGTCGGGTTATAATCCAAAGGTATATACCTTTGACATTTTTGTGTTTGAACAAAAATTTTTGTTTCAAGTCGGGTTACAATCCAAAGGTATATACCTTTGACATTTTTGTGTTTGAACAAAAATTTTGAGAAAATTAATTTTTTGAATGTTTTGAAAAATTTTAAATTTTTGATGAAAATTGATATTTTTGTTTCAAGTCGGGTTATAATCCAAAGGTATATACCTTTGACATTTTTGTGTTTGAACAAAAATTTTGAGAAAATTAATTTTTTGAATGTTTTGAAAAATTTTAAGTTTTTGATGAAAATTGATATTTTTGTTTCAAGTCGGGTTATAATCCAAAGGTATATACCTTTGACATTTTTGTGTTTGAACAAAAATTTTGAGAAAATTAATTTTTTGAATGTTTTGAAAAATTTTAAATTTTTGATGAAAATTGATATTTTTGTTTCAAGTCGGGTTATAATCCAAAGGTATATACCTTTGACATTTTTGTGTTTGAACAAAAATTTTGAGAAAATTAATTTTTTGAATGTTTTGAAAAATTTTAAATTTTTGATGAAAATTGATATTTTTGTTTCAAGTCGGGTTATAATCCAAAGGTATATATACCTTTGACATTTTTGTGTTTGAACAAAAATTTTGAGAAAATTAATTTTTTGAATGTTTTGAAAAATTTTAAATTTTTGATGAAAATTGATATTTTTGTTTCAAGTCGGGTTATAATCCAAAGGTATATACCTTTGACATTTTTGTGTTTGAACAAAAATTTTGAGAAAATTAATTTTTTGAATGTTTTGAAAAATTTTAAATTTTTGATGAAAATTGATATTTTTGTTTCAAGTCGGGTTATAATCCAAAGGTATATACCTTTGACATTTTTGTGTTTGAACAAAAATTTTGAGAAAATTAATTTTTTGAATGTTTTGAAAAATTTTAAATTTTTGATGAAAATTGATATTTTTGTTTCAAGTCGGGTTATAATCCTTTGACATTTTTGTGTTTGAACAAAAATTTTGAGAAAATTAATTTTTTGAATGTTTTGAAAAATTTTAAATTTTTGATGAAAATTGATATTTTTGTTTCAAGTCGGGTTATAATCCAAAGGTATATACCTTTGACATTTTTGTGTTTGAACAAAAATTTTGAGAAAATTAATTTTTTGAATGTTTTGAAAATTTTTAAATTTTTGATGAAAATTGATATTTTTGTTTCAAGTCGGGTTATAATCCAAAGGTATACCTTTGACATTTTTGTGTTTGAACAAAAATTTTGAGAAAATTAATTTTTTGAATGTTTTGAAAAATTTTAAATTTTTGATGAAAATTGATATTTTTGTTTCAAGTCGGGTTATAATCCAAAGGTATATACCTTTGACATTTTTGTGTTTGAACAAAAATTTTGAGAAAATTAATTTTTTGAATGTTTTGAAAAAATTTAAATTTTTGATGAAAATTGATATTTTTGTTTCAAGTCGGGTTATAATCCAAAGGTATATACCTTTGACATTTTTGTGTTTGAACAAAAATTTTGAGAAAATTAATTTTTTGAATGTTTTGAAAAATTTTAAATTTTTGATGAAAATTGATATTTTTGTTTCAAGTCGGGTTATAATCCAAAGGTATATACCTTTGACATTTTTGTGTTTGATCAAAAATTTTGAGAAAATTAATTTTTTGAATGTTTTGAAAAATTTTAAATTTTTGATGAAAATTGATATTTTTGTTTCAAGTCGGGTTATAATCCAAAGGTATATACCTTTGACATTTTTGTGTTTGAACAAAAATTTTTGTTTCAAGTCGGGTTATAATCCAAAGGTATATACCTTTGACATTTTTGTGTTTGAACAAAAATTTTGAGAAAATTAATTTTTTGAATGTTTTGAAAAATTTTAAATTTTTGATGAAAATTGATATTTTTGTTTCAAGTCGGGTTATAATCCAAAGGTATATACCTTTGACATTTTTGTGTTTGAACAAAAATTTTGAGAAAATTAATTTTTTGAATGTTTTGAAAAATTTTAAATTTTTGATGAAAATTGATATTTTTGTTTCAAGTCGGGTTATAATCCAAAGGTATATACCTTTGACATTTTTGTGTTTGATCAAAAATTTTGAGAAAATTAATTTTTTGAATGTTTTGAAAAATTTTAAATTTTTGATGAAAATTGATATTTTTGTTTCAAGTCGGGTTATAATCCAAAGGTATATACCTTTGACATTTTTGTGTTTGAACAAAAATTTTTGTTTCAAGTCGGGTTATAATCCAAAGGTATATACCTTTGACATTTTTGTGTTTGAACAAAAATTTTGAGAAAATTAATTTTTTGAATGTTTTGAAAAATTTTAAATTTTTGATGAAAATTGATATTTTTGTTTCAAGTCGGGTTATAATCCAAAGGTATATACCTTTGACATAATCCAAAGGTATATACCTTTGACATTTTTGTGTTTGAACAAAAATTTTGAGAAAATTAATTTTTTGAATGTTTTGAAAAATTTTAAATTTTTGATGAAAATTGATATTTTTGTTTCAAGTCGGGTTATAATCCAAAGGTATATACCTTTGACATTTTTGTGTTTGAACAAAAATTTTGAGAAAATTAATTTTTTGAATGTTTTGAAAAATTTTAAATTTTTGATGAAAATTGATATTTTTGTTTCAAGTCGGGTTATAATCCAAAGGTATATACCTTTGACATTTTTGTGTTTGAACAAAAATTTTGAGAAAATTAATTTTTTGAATGTTTTGAAAAATTTTAAATTTTTGATGAAAATTGATATTTTTGTTTCAAGTCGGGTTATAATCCAAAGGTATATACCTTTGACATTTTTGTGTTTGAACAAAAATTTTGAGAAAATTAATTTTTTGAATGTTTTGAAAAATTTTAAGTTTTTGATGAAAATTGATATTTTTGTTTCAAGTCGGGTTATAATCCAAAGGTATAATATACCTTTGACATTTTTGTGTTTGAACAAAAATTTTGAGAAAATTAATTTTTTGAATGTTTTGAAAAATTTTAAATTTTTGATGAAAATTGATATTTTTGTTTCAAGTCGGGTTATAATCCAAAGGTATATACCTTTGACATTTTTGTGTTTGAACAAAAATTTTGAGAAAATTAATTTTTTGAATGTTTTGAAAAATTTTAAATTTTTGATGAAAATTGATATTTTTGTTTCAAGTCGGGTTATAATCCACAGGTATATCCTACCTTTGACATTTTTGTGTTTGAACAAAAATTTTGAGAAAATTAATTTTTTGAATGTTTTGAAAAATTTTAAATTTTTGATGAAAATTGATATTTTTGTTTCAAGTCGGGTTATAATCCAAAGGTATATACCTTTGACATTTTTGTGTTTGAACAAAAATTTTGAGAAAATTAATTTTTTGAATGTTTTGAAAAATTTTTAAATTTTTGATGAAAATTGATATTTTTGTTTCAAGTCGGGTTATAAATCCAAAGGTATACCTTTGACATTTTTGTGTTTGAACAAAAATTTTGAGAAAATTAATTTTTTGAATGTTTTGATGAAAATTGATATTTTTGTTTCAAGTCGGGTTATAATCCAAAGGTATATACCTTTGACATTTTTGTGTTTGAACAAAAATTTTTGTTTCAAGTCGGGTTATAATCCAAAGGTATATACCTTTGACATTTTTGTGTTTGAACAAAAATTTTGAGAAAATTAATTTTTTGAATGTTTTGAAAAATTTTAAATTTTTGATGAAAATTGATATTTTTGTTTCAAGTCGGGTTATAATCCAAAGGTATATACCTTTGACATTTTTGTGTTTGAACAAAAATTTTGAGAAAATTAATTTTTTGAATGTTTTGAAAAATTTTAAATTTTTGATGAAAATTGATATTTTTGTTTCAAGTCGGGTTATAATCCAAAGGTATATACCTTTGACATTTTTGTGTTTGAACAAAAATTTTTGTTTCAAGTCGGGTTATAATCCAAAGTTATATACCTTTGACATTTTTGTGTTTGAACAAAAATTTTGAGAAAATTAATTTTTTGAATGTTTTGAAAAATTTTAAATTTTTGATGAAAATTGATATTTTTGTTTCAAGTCGGGTTATAATCCAAAGGTATATACCTTTGACATTTTTGTGTTTGAACAAAAATTTTGAGAAAATTAATTTTTTGAATGTTTTGAAAAATTTTAAGTTTTTGATGAAAATTGATATTTTTGTTTCAAGTCGGGTTATAATCCAAAGGTATATACCTTTGACATTTTTGTGTTTGAACAAAAATTTTGAGAAAATTAATTTTTTGAATGTTTTGAAAAATTTTAAATTTTTGATGAAAATTGATATTTTTGTTTCAAGTCGGGTTATAATCCAAAGGTATATACCTTTGACATTTTTGTGTTTGAACAAAAATTTTGAGAAAATTAATTTTTTGAATGTTTTGAAAAATTTTAAGTTTTTGATGAAAATTGATATTTTTGTTTCAAGTCGGGTTATAATCCAAAGGTATATACCTTTGACATTTTTGTGTTTGAACAAAAATTTTGAGAAAATTAATTTTTTGAATGTTTTGAAAAATTTTAAATTTTTGATGAAAATTGATATTTTTGTTTCAAGTCGGGTTATAATCCAAAGGTACATATATACCTTTGACATTTTTGTGTTTGAACAAAAATTTTGAGAAAATTAATTTTTTGAATGTTTTGAAAAATTTTAAATTTTTGATGAAAATTGATATTTTTGTTTCAAGTCGGGTTATAATCCAAAGGTATATACCTTTGACATTTTTGTGTTTGAACAAAAATTTTGAGAAAATTAATTTTTTGAATGTTTTGAAAAATTTTAAATTTTTGATGAAAATTGATATTTTTGTTTCAAGTCGGGTTATAATCCAAAGGTATATACCTTTGACATTTTTGTGTTTGAACAAAAATTTTTGTTTCAAGTCGGGTTATAATCCAAAGGTATATACCTTTGACATTTTTGTGTTTGAACAAAAATTTTGAGAAAATTAATTTTTTGAATGTTTTGAAAAATTTTAAATTTTTGATGAAAATTGATATTTTTGTTTCAAGTCGGGTTATAATCCAAAGGTATATACCTTTGACATTTTTGTGTTTGAACAAAAATTTTGAGAAAATTAATTTTTTGAATGTTTTGAAAAATTTTAAATTTTTGATGAAAATTGATATTTTTGTTTCAAGTCGGGTTATAATCCAAAGGTATATACCTTTGACATTTTTGTGTTTGAACAAAAATTTTGAGAAAATTAATTTTTTGAATGTTTTGAAAAATTTTAAATTTTTGATGAAAATTGATATTTTTGTTTCAAGTCGGGTTATAATCCAAAGGTATATACCTTTGACATTTTTGTGTTTGAACAAAAATTTTGAGAAAATTAATTTTTTGAATGTTTTGAAAAATTTTAAATTTTTGATGAAAATTGATATTTTTGTTTCAAGTCGGGTTATAATCCTTTGACATTTTTGTGTTTGAACAAAAATTTTGAGAAAATTAATTTTTTGAATGTTTTGAAAAATTTTAAATTTTTGATGAAAATTGATATTTTTGTTTCAAGTCGGGTTATAATCCAAAGGTATATACCTTTGACATTTTTGTGTTTGAACAAAAATTTTGAGAAAATTAATTTTTTGAATGTTTTGAAAATTTTTAAATTTTTGATGAAAATTGATATTTTTGTTTCAAGTCGGGTTATAATCCAAAGGTATACCTTTGACATTTTTGTGTTTGAACAAAAATTTTGAGAAAATTAATTTTTTGAATGTTTTGAAAAATTTTAAATTTTTGATGAAAATTGATATTTTTGTTTCAAGTCGGGTTATAATCCAAAGGTATATACCTTTGACATTTTTGTGTTTGAACAAAAATTTTGAGAAAATTAATTTTTTGAATGTTTTGAAAAAATTTAAATTTTTGATGAAAATTGATATTTTTGTTTCAAGTCGGGTTATAATCCAAAGGTATATACCTTTGACATTTTTGTGTTTGAACAAAAATTTTGAGAAAATTAATTTTTTGAATGTTTTGAAAAATTTTAAATTTTTGATGAAAATTGATATTTTTGTTTCAAGTCGGGTTATAATCCAAAGGTATATACCTTTGACATTTTTGTGTTTGATCAAAAATTTTGAGAAAATTAATTTTTTGAATGTTTTGAAAAATTTTAAATTTTTGATGAAAATTGATATTTTTGTTTCAAGTCGGGTTATAATCCAAAGGTATATACCTTTGACATTTTTGTGTTTGAACAAAAATTTTTGTTTCAAGTCGGGTTATAATCCAAAGGTATATACCTTTGACATTTTTGTGTTTGAACAAAAATTTTGAGAAAATTAATTTTTTGAATGTTTTGAAAAATTTTAAATTTTTGATGAAAATTGATATTTTTGTTTCAAGTCGGGTTATAATCCAAAGGTATATACCTTTGACATTTTTGTGTTTGAACAAAAATTTTGAGAAAATTAATTTTTTGAATGTTTTGAAAAATTTTAAATTTTTGATGAAAATTGATATTTTTGTTTCAAGTCGGGTTATAATCCAAAGGTATATACCTTTGACATTTTTGTGTTTGAACAAAAATTTTGAGAAAATTAATTTTTTGAATGTTTTGAAAAATTTTAAATTTTTGATGAAAATTGATATTTTTGTTTCAAGTCGGGTTATAATCCAAAGGTATATACCTTTGACATTTTTGTGTTTGAACAAAAATTTTTGTTTCAAGTCGGGTTATAATCCAAAGGTATATTACCTTTGACATTTTTGTGTTTGAACAAAAATTTTGAGAAAATTAATTTTTTGAATGTTTTGAAAAATTTTAAATTTTTGATGAAAATTGATATTTTTGTTTCAAGTCGGGTTATAATCCAAAGGTATATACCTTTGACATTTTTGTGTTTGAACAAAAATTTTGAGAAAATTAATTTTTTGAATGTTTTGAAAAATTTTAAATTTTTGATGAAAATTGATATTTTTGTTTCAAGTCGGGTTATAATCCAAAGGTATATACCTTTGACATTTTTGTGTTTGAACAAAAATTTTTGTTTCAAGTCGGGTTATAATCCAAAGGTATATACCTTTGACATTTTTGTGTTTGAACAAAAATTTTGAGAAAATTAATTTTTTGAATGTTTTGAAAAATTTTAAATTTTTGATGAAAATTGATATTTTTTGTTTCAAGTCGGGTTATAATCCAAAGGTATATACCTTTGACATTTTGTGTTTGAACAAAAATTTTGAGAAAATTAATTTTTGAATGTTTTGAAAAATTTTAAATTTTTGATGAAAATTGATATTTTTGTTTCAAGTCGGGTTATAATCCAAAGGTATATACCTTTGACATTTTTGTGTTTGAACAAAAATTTTGAGAAAATTAATTTTTTGAATGTTTTGAAAAATTTTAAATTTTTGATGAAAATTGATATTTTTGTTTCAAGTCGGGTTATAATCCAAAGGTATATACCTTTGACATTTTTGTGTTTGAACAAAAATTTTGAGAAAATTAATTTTTTGAATGTTTTGAAAAATTTTAAATTTTTGATGAAAATTGATATTTTTGTTTCAAGTCGGGTTATAATCCAAAGGTATATACCTTTGACATTTTTTGTGTTTGAACAAAAATTTTTGTTTCAAGTCGGGTTATAATCCAAAGGTATATACCTTTGACATTTTTGTGTTTGAACAAAAATTTTGAGAAAATTAATTTTTTGAATGTTTTGAAAAATTTTAAATTTTTGATGAAAATTGATATTTTTGTTTCAAGTCGGGTTATAATCCAAAGGTATATACCTTTGACATTTTTGTGTTTGAACAAAAATTTTTGTTTCAAGTCGGGTTATAATCCAAAGGTATATTACCTTTGACATTTTTGTGTTTGAACAAAAATTTTGAGAAAATTAATTTTTTGAATGTTTTGAAAAATTTTAAATTTTTGATGAAAATTGATATTTTTGTTTCAAGTCGGGTTATAATCCAAAGGTATATACCTTTGACATTTTTGTGTTTGAACAAAAATTTTGAGAAAATTAATTTTTTGAATGTTTTGAAAAATTTTAAATTTTTGATGAAAATTGATATTTTTGTTTCAAGTCGGGTTATAATCCAAAGGTATATACCTTTGACATTTTTGTGTTTGAACAAAAATTTTGAGAAAATTAATTTTTTGAATGTTTTGAAAAATTTTAAATTTTTGATGAAAATTGATATTTTTGTTTCAAGTCGGGTTATAATCCAAAGGTATATACCTTTGACATTTTTGTGTTTGAACAAAAATTTTTGTTTCAAGTCGGGTTATAATCCAAAGGTATATACCTTTGACATTTTTGTGTTTGAACAAAAATTTTGAGAAAATTAATTTTTTGAATGTTTTGAAAAATTTTAAATTTTTGATGAAAATTGATATTTTTGTTTCAAGTCGGGTTATAATCCAAAGGTATATACCTTTGACATTTTTGTGTTTGAACAAAAATTTTGAGAAAATTAATTTTTTGAATGTTTTGAAAAATTTTAAATTTTTGATGAAAATTGATATTTTTGTTTCAAGTCGGGTTATAATCCAAAGGTATATACCTTTGACATTTTTGTGTTTGAACAAAAATTTTGAGAAAATTAATTTTTTGAATGTTTTGAAAAATTTTAAATTTTTGATGAAAATTGATATTTTTGTTTCAAGTCGGGTTATAATCCAAAGGTATATACCTTTGACATTTTTGTGTTTGAACAAAAATTTTTGTTTCAAGTCGGGTTGTCGGGTTATAATCCAAAGGTATATACCTTTGACATTTTTGTATACTCAGTGTTTGAACAAAAATTTTGAGAAAATTAATTTTTTGAATGTTTTGAAAAATTTTAAATTTTTGATGAAAATTGATATTTTTGTTTCAAGTCGGGTTATAATCCAAAGGTATATACCTTTGACATTTTTGTGTTTGAACAAAAATTTTTGTTTCAAGTCGGGTTATAATCCAAAGGTATATACCTTTGACATTTTTG
>CAWVQR010000022.1:0-2500 GCA_963932245.1 Tachinus rufipes
TTTCCTTAGATATTGCGGGAGCATTTGACCACGCTTGGTGGCCAATTATTATAGACGAGTTAAATAAAATTAATACGCCGGGAAATTTAATTAAATTAGCTAAAGATTTTTTAAATAACAGAAGCGCGCAAATAGATTACGCGGGTCAATCAGCTAGTAGATTAATCGAGAGAGGGTGCCCACAGGGGTCAAAATCAGGACCGGGATTCTGGAAAATTTTGCATGCGACGTTACTTCGGCGGACAGTTCCGGAAAACTGCGAAATAATAGCTTTTGCGGACGACACGATACTGTTAGCAAGATCGAGACAATACAAGGGTCTAAAAATGACGGTTAATAACGCGTTAGAAATCATTAATAATTGGGGAAATGAAGTAAAGTTAGATTTTAACGCGGATAAAACAACGGCACTATTTTTTGGGAAAATTGGTCAACAAAAACCAAATTTTAAAATGGGGGAGACATACATTCACTGCGCGGAATCAATGAAATATTTAGGGATAGTAATTGACGATAAACTTAACTGGAAAAAACATGTAGAGTATGTATGCGATAAAGCAAAAAAAGTGTCGCAACAGATGAGGGTTGCGTGTAAATTAACATGGGGCTTGACGAGAGAAGCCGCAAAAACAATATATTTGGGAGCAATAGAACCCGGGATGACATACGGCGCCGCAATTTGGGGGAACAATCTTAAAGTTAAAGATATAAATAAATTAAGATCGACACAAAGGGTCATGGGAATATGCGCGGCCGCTGCATATAAATCGGTTTCAACTGAAGCGGCATTAATCATTGGGGATTTGATTCCTATAGAGGAAAAAATTAAAGAAACTAGTACAAGGTGGTGGGTAAGAAACAAGGGAGAAATTAACAGGGACGATGAGATAATTAAAATAGAAAGACGCGGAATAGATACGCCGGTGCATCCGGCCAAAGATAGGGGTATTAGATTTGACACGGTAGATCAGGAGTTTTATAAGGAAAACGTTATTTATACTGACGGATCAAAATCAGGGAACGATACGGGAGCTGCAATAGCAGTTTATAGACATGGGGTAGAAAGCGAGATTAGAAAACTTAGGTTAGATGACAAATGCTCAGTTTTTCAAAGCGAACTAGTAGCAATCAGGGAGGCAATTAAATTCATTAATGATGAAATAAGCGTAGAGTGGCATATAGTTTCGGACTCAAAATCGGCACTTCATGCGTTGAGATCAATGTATAAACCGACAGGATTAATGGTTGAAATAGGACAGATGATCAGGGAACAGCAGGGAAAAATAATTAAATTTCACTGGACGAAAGCTCATGCGGGAAATATAGGGAATGAGAGAGCAGATGAATTAGCTAAGGAAGCGACTGGGGAGGAAATGGTAGTAGCATACGAGGAGGCCCCCTTCTCGTATGCAAAAAGGGCAATCAGAAAAGTCGCAAGGAATAGGTGGAACGACAGATGGGTAAATTCGGTAGACGGACGCGTTACGTTTAATTTTATTAGGACAGTTGATGAGAGACAGAATATCAGAGTAAACATTACGCCAGAAATGACACAACTTATGACGGGACATGGTAATTTTAGGGAATTTCTAAAAAGAATAGGAAAAGTAGATAGTGACATCTGCGAATGCGGCGAAGAAATAGGTAACGCGGAACATGTAATGTTTACATGTGCATATACGCAAGAGCAGAGAGATAGGGCGCAATTAGATATGACGCGAGAAGGGCTTACTTGGCCGGTAAATTACGGTGAACTAGACAGAGTAAGACGCGAAGTAAAGTTCTGGGAAATTTTTGAAACATTTGCGGGTTCTATTGACTCATTAAAGCCAGGTTAGATGGGGACATGCTCTTGGGCGGGTGTTTGCGCGTTTTTGGCCAGGTACGGACTCACCGAACACGCAACAATGGAAATGGTAGGACGGCAGTTGGGACGAAGATACTGTTGGCAGCATCTGAGCGTCAACAGTCCGCGAGACTACACCACGGACCGGGCGGTGAATTGAGTAGCCGTGTTGGTCTGTGGTGGTGACAAGCCGGAAGCAGAACAACGGACATGGATGGAAGCAGATCCTAGGGCGACGTCTGCAGATTCCGCGTCGCGGACCGGGCGGTGAACTGAGTAGCCGTGTTGGTCCGGGGTGGCGGAACCCGCAGATGCAAACGGACAGCGAGATCGGGGTTGCCGGAGCCGAGGCTACGGACGTCGAATGGCTGATCGGAGTACCTAGAGGGCGTTTCATGGATAAGAAGATGCAGGGCGTCGTCGGCGGACTCCGCGTCGCGGACCGGACGGTGAACTAAGTAGCCGTGCTGGTCTGGGGCAGCGGAACCCGCGGATGCAAACGCGCAACAGGAGCGGTGTGACCGGGGCCGAGGCCACGGACGCCGACCTGATGTACGGAGGACCTGGACAATAATCTGGACAATTTTTTTTACCATTTATATGGTTTTTTTGCGATTAATTGTTTTTATTATGCTGTTGTTATAAATTTATTTT
>CAWVQR010000022.1:12500-22500 GCA_963932245.1 Tachinus rufipes
ACAAATAACATAGAGACAAATAATGGGTATTGCGTCAAAAAAGCTAATTGGGATAGATTTGATAAATTTTTAGAAGTGAATAAACACAGAATAATTGACAAATTGGGGGATAGCTCTAAAGAGGGAATAAATAACTTGGCAGGGTTAATTAATAAGATAATTGTAGAAGCTTGTGAGGATGCGGTTCCTAGGATGAAGCAATTTGGGAAATCGGTGCCCTGGTGGACCGATGAATTAAACGTTGCTAGACGCGAGGTTAGGCGTATAAAGAGATTATGGAATAATTCAAGAGGGGAAATAAATAGGCAAAATTGCAAACGGGATTATTACATTAAATTCACTGAATATAAGAAATTAATTAAAGACACTAGGTTAAATGAGTGGAAGCGGTTCTGCACGGACTCCTCTAAGGAGGACCCGTGGGGATGCGCTTATAGAGTTATTAGAGGAAGCAAAAAACGCAAGATACTTTCAAATGTTAGATTAGAGGACGGTTCATTTACCAAAAGTATGCATGAAACAGCATCAGTTTTACTTAAGAAATTTTTTCCGAGCGACAACGCTAACGAGGATAGTGAGAAGCAGAGGGGTATACGCGAACGGGCGGGAAAAGGCAGCGAGGCTGCAAACGACTGCGACCTCACTCGCGAAGAACTAGATAAAGCGATTAAAGGAATAGGGCCAAAAAAGGCACCGGGACGGGACAAAATTACTATTGAAATTTTAAAAAGGGCAATGGCAACTATAGGGGAAGAAATTTTTGAATGTATGGGGAAGTGCATGAAAGAGGGTGTCTTTCCAACTTGCTGGAAAGACACAGACGTTAGGTTAATTCCTAAAGCAGGAAAGGACGACACGACAGACATGAGCAGTTATAGGCCAATTTGTTTATTACCATGCATGGGAAAGGTGCTCGACGATCTTTTGATTAAGAGAATTGAGCATCATATTGAAATTAACGGCGGGAGGGCGGAAAAGCAATTTGGATTTTCTAAAGGAAAATCAACGATTCATGCGGTACAGAAGGTTATTAGTTACATAGATGAGGCAAAAAGAGACGGGGAATACTGCGGAGTGGTATCATTAGATATTGCAGGGGCGTTTGACCACGCGTGGTGGCCGGTGATATTAAGCGAACTAGGTAGATTGAACTTGCCAAACAATTTAATTAATATGACGAGAGATTTTTTAGCTAACAGAAAAGCACAGATAGACTTTGCGGGGGAATCAGTTCAGAGGGAAATAGAAAGAGGTTGCCCGCAAGGGTCAAAATCGGGTCCGGGTTTCTGGAAAGTTATCCACGCAACCCTTTTAAGACAAGTCTTGCCGGGCAACTGCGAGTTAATTGCATTCGCGGACGATACGATCTTGCTTGCAAGATCAAGACAGTACAAGGGGTTAAAAAAAACAGTTAACGACGCGTTAAAGATAATTAAAAACTGGGGAGACGAAGTAAAATTAGAATTCAACGCAGGGAAAACAACAGCGTTATTTTTTGGGAAAAAAAATCAGACGAGGCCAAATTTTAAAATGGGGGAAACGTATATTCATTGCGCGGAAAGTATTAAATATCTGGGAATAATAATTGACGAAAAATTGAATTTTAAAAAACATGTCGACTACGTGTGCGACAAAGCGCGGAAAATATCTCAGCAATTAAGGGTGGCATGTAAACTTACATGGGGTTTAACTAGAGAGGCGGCAAGGACAATCTACTTGGGGGCGATAGAACCGGCCATGACGTATGGCGCGGCGATATGGGGAAATAATCTTAAAGTTAGAGACGTTAGAAAACTGCGATCAACCCAAAGGGTGATGGCAATAGGCGCGGCGGCAGGCTATAAATCTATTTCTACCGAGGCAGCTTTAATAATAGGGGACTTAATCCCGGTTGAAGAAAAAATCCGCGAGACTAGCTCGCGATGGTGGGTGAGGCATTCGGGGGAAATCAGAATAGGGGACGAATTAATTAGGATAGAAAAAAGAGGAACAGAAGGAACGAATCATCCATCCAAGACCGGCGGTATAACATTTGACGAAGTAGGCATAGATTTTTTAGAAGAAAATAGTATATTTACGGACGGTTCAAAGACGGACGATGGCATAGGCGCCGCCATAGTTATATTTAATCAAGATAGGGAAGTAGACTTCAGAAAAATGAAATTAGGTGACCGGTGCACTGTTTTTCAAAGCGAGATGATAGCGCTGAGGAAAGCAGTGACACATGTCAATAGACAACCAGACGGAGTATGGCACATAATCTCAGACTCTAAGGCGGCACTTCATGCTCTTAGAACAATGAGAAAACCGACAGAATTAATGTTAGAAATAGATAAACAGATTAGAGAAATGAGGAACAAAACTATTAACTTCCATTGGACTAGAGCCCACGTGGGTAATTTGGGGAACGAAAGAGCAGACAAACTGGCAAAAGAAGCCACTAGGGAAGCAATAGAAACAACGTACGATAGGGCTCCGTTCTCGCATGCGAAACGGCTAATTAGAAAGACCGCGAGAGACAAATGGAATAGAGACTGGACTAACTCAACAGACGGGAGGGTAACGTTTAATTTTATTAAATCTATAGAGGACAGGGAGAGTATCAAAGGGGCAATCACCCCGGAGATGACTCAATTAATGACGGGTCACGGTAACTTTAAGACGTTCTTAAAACGGATAGGAAAATCAGAAACGGAAGATTGCGAATGCGGGAGAGGGTTAGAAAACGCTGAACACCTTATGTTCTCTTGTGACTTTACACAAGAGCAGCGAGACATAGCGCATAGAACAATGGTCTTGGATGGGTTAAAGTGGCCAGATAATTACGAGGAATTAACTGCGATGAGACGCGAGGTTAAATTTTGGGACACATTTAGAACTTTTGCAGGAACAATAGAATCACTTAAATAGAAAAAGAAATAGATTAGGTCAGATTAGGAATGCTTTTAGGAGAGTTGTTTGCGCATAATAACTGATTACAGACACACTGAATTGGAGCAAAGTGGCCCTAACATCGGCCACACGCTGCCGATTAACACCACAATCGGTAGCACAAGGATAAGAAGAGGACGGGCATAACAAACAGCATCGATGGACAATGGAGAGACACAGGACAACGCCGGAGGATCTTGCCGTCACGGAACGGGCGGTGAATTGAGTAGCCGTGTTGGTCCGGGGCGACAGGATCCACAAGGAGGAAAACCTGGAGGATGGTGAAGCTACATCAGGGCGACGTCGGCTAGTTCCGCCGTTATGGTCTGAGCGGCAAAAACTGCTTTGGACCGGAGTAGCGGAACTCGCGGATGCAGACAAACAGCGGGAACGATGTAACCGGAGCCGAGGCTACGGACAGCGACCTGCTTATTGGAGAACCTGATATCCAGCGACAACATTAATGACGACTTTTTTTTACCATATACATGGTTTTTTTTTATGGGCGTGTGTAAATAACATATTTTGTTTTTTCTCCCACTTTGGGTTTTTTTTGTATATATTTTATTTTATTTTCTTTATTTACTTTCTTTACTTTCTTTTACCAATTGACAATTTTTTTTTCCCTATTTGGGTTTTTTTTATATATATATATGAGCTACTATGACTTACATGTACTATACTATGCGGGGATTTAATGAGGGTGGAATAAAAAATTTAAGAACGAGGGACATTATTATCCTTTCCTTTTTCCTTTTCAGATGGGCGGGATAGGCCGTACATGTATTTGTGATTATATATTTGTGTAAGATAACTTATATTGTTTAAAATTTCCTTTTCATGCATGCTTCTTTTTTATTATTATTTTTATCTTCTTTTCAAATTGCTATACTTATGTAATGTAATTTCTATTAAATAAATCAAATGTCTTAAGTTACCAGTTGCAATCTTGATCTCAAGCGGTACGGATCGTTCCTACCCTTGAGCTCCCGAACGCAATATACCTGCGAGATTTTACCTGACGACTTAAGTAGACTACCTGGCGAGATTAACGGATAATGAATACGGTTACGATGAAGACGGGCGCTGAGTGGATGGCGATGGGTTGCGAGTTTAGAGATAAACTGAATAAAGTGACGGACGGCTCTGGATCAATTAAAGTGGAAGATAGGAAAATGTTGCGAGAGGAATGTAACAAGTTGGTGGACCTAATAACTTTTTTCGGTGGCGGTATGGCGATGGTCGAGAAGCAGTTGAAGGAGGCGCAAGAAGAAGTTGTTCGATTACGAACAACAACGGAAATGCAATCAACGAGAAGCGGAACGGCAAATGCGGGATACGCAAGTGCCGTCAAAATGAGTGAGTTGATCATTGAGACAACTGATGCTGGTAAGCTTAATGCAAACCAAGTGAAGAGTAGAATTATGTCGGTGATTAATCCAGTGGAAAGCCAGATAGGAATTGCAAAGATAACAAAACTCCAGAATGGAGCTGTGAAAATAAGTTGCCCGGATGCTATGGATGTGGATAAAATAAAAGCGAGCTTGACAGATGATACGTTTGTAAAAGTGGCAAACAGGAATTTAAAACGGCCGTGGATGTCTCTGATGAGAATAGAGACCGGCAAAGTGGTGGACTTAGAAAAAACCAAATCGCACGTGTTAGGAATCATATACCGGCAAAATCAGTGGGTGCAGGCAAAGTTCGAGAGCGTAGAAGAGTACCGCAAGAACATTGCGGTGAAACGGCTGATTAATCTTGGGCAACGGCAAGAAACGTATAAACGAGTAGTTATCGAAGTGGCACCGGACTTTAGATACGATCTCTTAAATAAACGGATAAAGTTTGAGTTTGAAACCGTTATGGCTGAAGACTACCGTGAGATGCTGCAATGTTTCAAGTGTCATGAATATGGTCACATTGGAGAGCACTGCAGAGAAAAAACGTGTGTTTGTGCGAAGTGCGGTCAAGCCGGCCACACCCAGCACGGATGCAATAGCCGATTATTTAATTGTACGGTGTGCTGTCGATGGAATGAAGGAGTTGGAACCGGAAGGAAGGTGAGGTCGGATCACCACGCGAGGTCCAAGGACTGCCCATCCCGATTAAGGCGCCGCGCAATTTTGGATAACGAAATCGATTATGCTTGATCAACCAATAAATGCAGTTATGGAAATGGACCAGGTAAGTGAGCCCTCTCAAATAGTGAAGTGCGCGCAAGTGAATCTAAATAGGAGCTTAACCGGGGTTAATATTTTAAATAAAATTATGCAGGAAGAGGAAACAGATGTTTGCTTCATTCAGGAGCCAAATATCAAGGGGGGAAAAATAGGAGGCTTCACCTCAAGCACGGGAGTTTTTTATAAAAGCGGGAATAAACCGCGAGCAGCAATAATAATTAATAACAATAGGGTACATGGGGTAATCATTACAGATTTATCTAACGACCGGATTACGGTCGTTGAGATAACAAAAGGGTTGATTAGGTTTTTCGGTGTATCGGCTTATGTTCCCTGTGCGGAAAATAAGTCGGAGGATTTCGAGGTAGTAATTAGGGATATTAGGCAGGTAGTAAGGGAATTAAAAAATAAGGGTCAGGTAGTTCTAGGAATAGATGCGAACGCCAAGTCCGGATTATGGGGGAGCCCGTATGAGGACAAACGCGGTCGCATGTTTGCAGATTTTTTAGAGGAAGAGGAATTAATTGTTTTAAATGTGGGTGACGTGCCAACTTTCGCCGGACCGGCCGGCCGAACAAGTTTCATAGATGTGACAGCTTGTTCGGCAGACATCGCGGCTTCGACCGGAGGTTGGTACGTGGATACGGAGAATGAAATCTCTGATCACAGAATTATTAGGTGGGAAATAGCCGGGGAAGGAACTGTTGAGATAAATCGCGGATTTTGCACCAAACTAGCGGATTGGGCAAGATTTGACGATTATATAGAGGAAAATAAATATAGGATAGTTAGCACGCTAGGTAATAGAACAAGAGAGGGTTTGAATAGGACGGCGGAAACTATAAACGATGTTATAGTGGAAGCCTGCAAGGCGGCGATTCCGAGAATCAAACAATTCTCGAAATCGGTACCTTGGTGGACCGGGGAAATTAGCAATACTAGACGGGAAGTAAGGCGCCTAAAGAGGCTGTGGAATAGAGCAAGGGGTGATTTAGATAGAGAAGATAGAAAACGGGAATATTATGTTAAGTTTGGGGAATATAAACAGTTAATTAAGGATACAAGGTTAAAAGAATGGAAGCGCTTCTGCACGGAATCCTCTTCGGAGGACCCGTGGGGACGCGCTTACAAAGTTATCAGGGGAAGCAAGCGTCGTAGGGTCGTCTCTAATGTCAAATTGGCAAACGGCACGTTTACCAAAACGATGGACGAGACGGCGGCGGCGTTGTTAGAAAAGTTTTTTCCGGAGGATAGAATAATAGTAGATAGCGAGGCGCAAAGAGAAATTCGCGAACAAGCGGCGAACATCACGGGTGGGGTAAATGATTGCGACCTCACACGGGAGGAATTAGATAGAGCCATCGAAGGCATAGGGCCAAAAAAGGCACCAGGGCGGGATAAGATCACGATCGACATGGTCAAGCGGGCCATGACGACCGTGGGCGAGGAAATATTTATTACATTTAGAGAATGCGTTAGGGAAGGTGTGTTTCCGGCTTGCTGGAAACACACCGATGTTAGGTTAATTCCAAAGGCGGGAAAAGACAATGTAACGGACATGGGAAGCTACAGGCCGATCTGTCTGTTGCCTTGTCTGGGAAAGGTGTTAGACGATATTCTGATCAAGAGGATCGAATATCACTTAGAAACGAAAGGGGGCATTGTGGAAAACCAATATGGTTTTACAAGGGGTAAATCTACAGTTCACGCGGTTCAGAGGGTTATAGATTTTATAAAGGGAGCCAAAACAGATGGGGAATACTGTGCGGTGGTGTCTCTGGACATTGCCGGGGCATTCGACAATGCGTGGTGGCCGATAATTATCGGAGAGTTAGGTAGATATGATGCACCGAAAAACTTGATCAATCTCACAAGGGATTTTCTAGAAGATAGGATTGCTAGAATTGAATTTGCGGGTCAGCACGTAGACAGGGTTATTGAGAGAGGGTGTCCACAAGGGTCGAAATCCGGCCCGGGATTTTGGAAAATCATTCACGGGACTCTTTTGAGAAAGGCAATTCCGGAAAATTGCGAGGTAATAGCTTTTGCGGACGATACCGTCTTGTTAGTTAGAAACAGGACACAGAAGGGCCTAATTAAAGATGTTAATGAGACGCTAGGTTTAATCAAAAAATGGGGTGACGAGGTGAAATTAGATTTTAATGGGGAGAAAACTACTTCTCTCTATTTTGGGATTAAAGTAGGCCAGGCTAGGGTTAATTTTAAAATGGGAGATGTGACTGTTCGCAGTGCGGACAGCATAAGATATTTGGGAATTATGATAGACGACAGGTTAAATTGGGGAAAACACGTAGAATACGTGTGCGATAAGGCTAGGAAAGTTTCGCAACAACTCAGAGTTGCTTGCAAACTTACGTGGGGGCTTAGTAGAGAAGCCATGAGATCGATTTATCTGGGAGCTATAGAGCCGGCCATGACATATGGTGCGGCAATATGGGGGAATAATTTAAGAGTTAGGGATATTAGGAAACTCCGATCAACGCAGCGGGCGATGGCGATCTGTGCGGCAGCTGCCTACAGGTCGGTGTCGGCTGAGGCCGCTCTCGTTATCGGGGACCTGATACCGGTAGAAGAGAAAATCCGCGAGGCTAGCTCGCGGTGGTGGGTTAAAAATACGGGAATTTTAGAGAGAGAAGAATTAGTTAGGATAGAAACCAGAGGTTCCGGTAGGGCGATACACCCTGCCAAGACACGGGGAATTAACTTCGATGAGGTAGACGTTAACTTTAGCGGGTTTAATGTAATATACACGGACGGGTCTAAAACCGAAGACGGTACGGGCGCTGCAATCGCGATTTATAGATTAGACAGAGAGATGGGATGCGAAAAATTAAAATTAGATAGGAAATGCACAGTATTCCAATCGGAACTGGTTGCAATTAGAGCGGCGGTCAAATTCATCGGCCGCCAAACGGACGTAGATTGGCACGTGGTTTCTGATTCTAAGTCGGCGCTTCACGCCCTTAGAACAATGAAGAAACCCACGGAGCTAATGACTGAAATTGATAAAATGATCAGGGACAACGCGGGGAAAAATATTTTATTTCATTGGATAAAGGCGCACGCGGGAAACGTCGGCAACGAAAGGGCCGACGCTCTCGCAAAAGATGCGAGCAGGGATGCAGGCGAAACAATTTACGATAGGGTACCTTTTTCATTCGCGAAGAAGATTATTAGAGGGGAAGTTAGGAATAGATGGAATGAGAGGTGGGTCAACTCGACGGATGGACGTGTTACTTTCAACTTCATCCGGACGGTTGACGAAAGACAGAAGATTGACATAAATATAACATACGAGATGACTCAATTATTGACGGGACATGGGAATTTTAAGAAATTTTTAAAGAAAATAGGAAAGTCTGAAACGGATGACTGTTCATGCGGGAAAGGAGCGGATAGTGCCGAACATGTCATGTTCTCTTGCGATTATACGCAGGAACAACGTGACAGGGCGGACTTGAAGTTGGTCTTGGCAGGGCTGAGGTGGCCAACGAATTACGATGAGTTGGTCAGTATCAGAGGGGAAAAAATATTTTGGGAAACATTCAGGTTATTTGCGGGATCTCTAGATATATTGAAATAAATAAGGCTAGAATTAAACATATAGTAGGAGCTCCTATTCTGGTTTACTGTGCGCGCGGCGGTTGAGTTGGCTCACTTAATTCGACTGGATCTATTGGATTGGATTGGACATCACCAGGCAGACGAAAACAGGCGAAGGACGGGCGTGGGAAACCGCGCTTTATCTTTTTACACTGTTTTTTTTTGCATGTTATTGATTGTTTTTGTTTTTTTTTTTTTATGTTCTAGGATTGTTTTTTCTTTACAGGTTTTTGGGAATGGGAATTACTTTATTGTAATATATTGGGATATAGTGACGGGTGGAATAAAATTATAAAAGAGGGTTGTTTATTATTTCCTAAAACTTTATATGGGTGGGGCAAATGTTTGCTTGTGTATTGTATGTATATTTTATGTATGTAATATGTATATGTATATGTCATGTATGTGTTATGTATGTTTTGTGTATATATATATATTGTTGTAACATTGTCCTGTTTTGTATGCAATTGGATTATTGTAATTTGTTTTTTTTCCTATACATTTGTATAGTTTTTTTTTGTCAGCCTTCAGCAAAACTATTATTTTATTTTATTTTGTTTTTTTTAATATATATTTTGACTAAACTTTTTTTTTTATATTGTATTAAGTGTATTGGCCATCAGCCGCAAAACTAAATTCTTTTTTTCTTTTTTCTTTTCTTTTTTTCTATTTTGTGTTTTTTGCTTTTTTTTCTTTTTTTCTTTTTTTTTTAACTTGTATTTTATGCTATACTCTGTAATGCATTGTCTGTGTGACTATTAAATAAATCTGTCTTAAGTTACCAACGCCTTTCATGGTATCCCATAAGCGTCGATTTCGGCGCTTTAACTCGGCGTTTGGTTCATCCCACAGCGCCAGTTCTGCTTACCAAAAGTGGCCCACTTGGCACTCTGATCCGAAATCTCGCGGCTTCACATTTGAGCAAGCCGGAGATCTCACCCATTTAAAGTTTGAGAATAGGTTGAGGCCGTTTCGACCCCAATGCCTCTAATCATTCGCTTTACCGGATGAGACTCGTACCGAACGAGCGCCAGCTATCCTGAGGGAAACTTCGGAGGGAACCAGCTACTAGATGGTTCGATTAGTCTTTCGCCCCTATACCCAGTTCCGACGATCGATTTGCACGTCAGAATCGCTACGGACCTCCATCAGGGTTTCCCCTGACTTCGTCCTGACCAGGCATAGTTCACCATCTTTCGGGTACCAGCGTGTGCGCTCTGGGCGCGCCTCAACTCGCGATGAGTGCGAGACGCCCCGGGAGTGCG
>CAWVQR010000022.1:25000-27500 GCA_963932245.1 Tachinus rufipes
TCCACCAACTAAGAACGGCCATGCACCACCACCCACTGAATCAAGAAAGAGCTCTCAATCTGTCAATCCTTCCAGTGTCTGGGCCTGGTGAGGTTTCCCGTGTTGAGTCAAATTAAGCCGCAGGCTCCACTCCTGGTGGTGCCCTTCCGTCAATTCCTTTAAGTTTCAGCTTTGCAACCATACTTCCCCCGGAACCCAAAAACTTTGGTTTCCCGGAAGCTGCCCGTCAAGTCATCGGAGGAACGTTGACGGATCGCTGGTTGGCATCGTTTATGGTTAGAACTAGGGCGGTATCTGATCGCCTTCGAACCTCTAACTTTCGTTCTTGATCAATGAAAGCGTTTTTGGCAAATGCTTTCGCTTCTGTCCGTCTTGCGACGATCCAAGAATTTCACCTCTAACGTCGCAATACGAATGCCCCCATCCGTTCCTATTAATCATTACCTCGGGGTTCTTAAAACCAACAAAATAGAACCGAGGTCCTATTTCATTATTCCATGCACACAGTATTCAGGCAAAGTTTTAGCCTGCTTTAAGCACTCTAATTTGTTCAAAGTAAACGTGCCGGCCCACCTCGACACTCAGTGAAGAGCACCGCGATGGGATTTACAGTTGAGCCGCCCTTGCGGGCTAAGCTCACCGGCAGGACGTCCCGCGGACACGCCAGTTGGACACCGCGAGCGATGAACCGGCGGCGCGGGACACAAATTCGACTACGAGCTTTTTAACCGCAACAACTTTAATATACGCTATTGGAGCTGGAATTACCGCGGCTGCTGGCACCAGACTGGCCCTCCAATTGATCCTCGTTAAAGGATTTAGAGTGTACTCATTCCGATTACGGGGCCTCGGATGAGTCCCGTATCGTTATTTTTCGTCACTACCTCCCCGTGCCGGGAGTGGGTAATTTGCGCGCCTGCTGCCTTCCTTGGATGTGGTAGCCGTTTCTCAGGCTCCCTCTCCGGAATCGAACCCTGATTCCCCGTTACCCGTTACAACCATGGTAGGCGCAGAACCTACCATCGACAGTTGATAAGGCAGACATTTGAAAGACGCGTCGCCGGTGCTGGACCGTGCGATCAGCTTAAAGTTATTCAGAGTCACCAAGTTGTACGACGACGACCCAAGGGCCGCCGCCGATTGGTTTTGATCTAATAAAAGCTCTCCTTCCGTCTCCGGTCGGAGATGCTATTTGCATGTATTAGCTCTAGAATTACCACAGTTATCCAAGTAAGTGTGGGTACGATCTAAGGAACCATAACTGATTTAATGAGCCTTTCGCGGTTTCACCTTAATGTGGCTTGTACTGAGACATGCATGGCTTAATCTTTGAGACAAGCATATGACTACTGGCAGGATCAACCAGGGAGCTGTGTGCGCGGCGCGCCACCCGCGCAAACGGGCGGCGAGCACACGTCGCAACTCTGCCATCGAGGAGAGTTGGTCCACTAGCACGCGGTCGGCACAGAGGCCGTACCACGACGAGTTTCTCAATTCCGTCCTTACGACGACTACTTCTATCACACGCGCTGCACGCGGACCCGGGCGGCTGCCCGGAATCCGCCTGCTCTCACTTCTCTCTCCATACCTCCCAAACAACTGCGCGGCGCCGAAGCGCTCGCTGCTGTGTTGATCGGTTTCTTTTTAATTTTTCTCGCACGAAGTGCGGGGAGAGGGTCGGCGTGCTGCCGCGGACCGTCGAGAACGACGGCCGCCTGTTTTGTTTTTGCTCGGTGCCGAGGGCCAGGCCGGAGCACGAAAAGACGGCGGGGAGAGGTTCGTCACACAGCGATACTTCTTTCCCCGCTCGATCCATCGCGCTGCCGGGATCTGGCGATCTGGGACGGAGAACGATAAACGTCGCGGCGTTGCAACAACGCTCCCCGGAGGGAACGGTGCGCGGCCGGTCGAATGGTTCGTTCGTTTGTCCCGACGGCGAGCTGGTTTTGTCGTCCTGTATTGCCCGGGTCATCTAAAAAGATTTGCGGGCAGCGACAAGACTCTATACGGACGCGACACACAATCGCAATATATTCGATAAATTTTCATTTATTTCATATATATAAACCAAAATCTAATTTTATTATTTTATATACCTCGACGGACGCGACGCGACACACAATCGCATTTTAAATAAAATTTTATTTATTTTTATTGTCGACTTGTTGTTTGCCCGGGTCATCCCGGTAAAAGATTTGCGGGCAGCAACAAGAAGAATTTATACCTCGACAGACGCGACACACAATCGCTTTTTAAATAAAATTTTATTATTATTATTATTTGTTGACCAAAAATTTTTGTAAGGCTTATGTGATTTTGTGAAATTAAAATTGTTTTTGAGTAAGCGTCGGCCGGGGACCGACTCTCACATAAAGGATGAACGGCCGGCGGGTCGGGACGCGGACCGGCCGGGGCGCGTCATGCATCGGCCACGCGCATCCCGCATCGGCTTGCGGCACGAGCGGCGCTTCCGGTCGGGCTCGGCTCCGCTGAACGGTGC
>CAWVQR010000022.1:32500-34774 GCA_963932245.1 Tachinus rufipes
ATGGACAGTTGATTACCGCGAAGTTTTACAGTGCTACCAATGCTACGCATTCGGCCACATGAGTAGCAAGTGTACTGAGAAGGATCAAGTGTGTGGAAAGTGCGGTGACAAAGGTCACAAATTCGCGAACTGCAACAAAACCGTGCCGTGCTGTGTTGTGTGCAGGAGATTTAATGAGACACACGTACGAGGAAAACAACTGCCGACGGATCATTTCGCGAAGGACACCAACTGCCCGTCCCTGATTAAACGCCGCGAGATGATGGATGAATTCATCGACTATGATTAATAATCCATTAATCAACCATAACCGGGTAAGTGAGTCCAATTACTTGGTGAAGTGTGCGCAGATAAACCTCAACAAGAGCATGTCAGGGGTAAACTTATTAACAGAAATAATAGCATCAGATAAATTAGATGTATGTTTTATACAGGAACCGAATATTCGCGGGGGTAGAGTAAGAGGCTTCACCTCAGAAATGGATGTTTTTTATAAATTGGGAAATCAGCCGCGAACGGCAATTTGTATTCACTCGGGTAGAGTTCATGGGGTCATTCTTACGGATTTATGTTCAGAGCTAATTACGGTCGTAGAAATTCAGAAAGGGATAATTAGGTTTTTCGGTATATCCGCTTATATACCTTGTATAGAGAATAAAAGGGTAGATTTTGAAGATGTAATTAGGGATCTTAAGGGAATTATAGAGTCATTAAGGAACAAGGGGCAAATAATATTAAGTATAGATTCAAACTCTAAATCAAGATTATGGGGAAGTCCAACGGAGGACAAACGTGGGCGTATATTCGCGAATTTAATTGACGAGCAGGATTTAATTGTACTAAACGTGGGAAACGAACCAACTTTTGTCGGCCCGGGAGACCGGACAAGCTTCATAGATGTGACGGCTTGCTCGGTCGACATTGCGGCCTCGGTCGAAGGTTGGTTCGTGGACACGGAAAATGAGATATCGGATCACAGGATCATTAGATGGAATATTAGCGGGCAACAAGATAGTCTAGAAAATAAGGGTTATTGCACAAAGAGGGCAAATTGGGACAAATTCGACGAATTTATTAACAATAATAAACAAAGGGTGAACGAAATAATTGAGGATAAGTCAGGCGCGGGAATTAATAAAACAGCAGAAACAATAAATAGTATCTTAATTGAAGCATGCGAGGAAGCAATTCCAAAAGTGAAAAAATTTAATAAATCGGTACCATGGTGGACAAGCGAGATAGGTGACATGAGACGCGAAGTTAGGAAATTAAAAAGGGAATGGAATAGAGCTAGGGGGGACATAGATAGGGTAGAAAAAAAGGGAATTTATTATGAAAAGTTTGCTGAATACAAAAAATTAATTAAAGATACGCGACTTAGGGAATGGAAGAGATTTTGCACGGAGTCATCGAGCGAAGAACCGTGGGGGTGCGCGTATAAAGTCATAAGGGGCAAAAAGCGGCGCAACGTTGTTTCGAACGTCAGATTGGAAGACGGTACGTTTACCAAGACGATGGACGAAACGGCGTCGGCGCTACTTAGTAAATTTTTTCCGGGAGACGATTCAAACTTAGATAGCGAGACGCAGAAAGAAACGCGTGTTAGAGCGGAAAATGCAATGGGGGGCGAAAACGACTGTGATCTCACTCGGGGGGAATTAGATTTAGCGATAAAAGGAATAGGACCAAAAAAAGCACCAGGGCGCGATAAAATTACTGTTGACATAATCAAACGGGCTATGCTTACCATGGGGGAAGAAATATTTGTTTGTTTTAAGGACTGCGTAAAAGAAGGTGTCTTTCCAGCGTGCTGGAAAGACACGGACGTTAGACTTATTCCTAAAGCAGGAAAGGACGACGTTACGGACATGGGGAGTTTTAGACCGATCTGCTTGTTGCCATGCCTAGGGAAAATATTAGATGACATTTTAATTAAGAGAGTAGAATTTCATTTTGAAAGTAACGCAGGGGTAGCTTCAAATCAGTTTGGATTTACAAAAGGAAAATCGACGATTCACGCGGTACAAAAAGTTATCGATTATATAGAAAACGTAAAGAGAGATGGGGAATATTGCGCGGTAGTTTCCTTAGATATTGCGGGAGCATTTGACCACGCTTGGTGGCCAATTATTATAGACGAGTTAAATAAAATTAATACGCCGGGAAATTTAATTAAATTAGCTAAAGATTTTTTAAATAACAGAAGCGCGCAAATAGATTACGCGGGTCAATCAGCTAGTAGATTAATCGAGAGAGGGTGCCCACAGGGGTCAA